>JBBGZY010001695.1:1800000-2052500 GCA_037952925.1 Lithobates clamitans
AGAGATAGAAATAACCTATTACAGTCCCTAATGTCTGCTCTGGTAACTGCTGAGCGGAGACTTTTGGGGGGTCACAGTGCCAAAACTTCGCAAAGTCATTCAACTTAGAGAACAAATTAGATCAACAAAACTTAACAAAACAGCTAGATCCATGTTATGGACGAAGCAAAAATTTTATGAATTCTCCAATAAACCTCACAGAATGCTAGTCAATAAGTTATGCCCTCGTCCGTTTAACTCCTTGCCCGATTTTCTTATACGACCAGACGGCTCTAGAACTCATTGCCCTCGTGAGATGTCCAAAATTTTTGGCAACTTTTACAATAAATTGTACAATTGCCTGAATCCGGAGAATCAATTTGAATTCACCCAGGAAAATTTTGAGTCTTTTTTTTCCAATATAAAGCTACCGAAACTATCTACAACGGATTTAGAAAGCTTAAATGTAGCAGTTACAGCTGAAGAACTCTCTGCTATAATTAAAAATCTCCCATTACACAAAGCCCCTGGCCCGGACGGGTTGCCTTATTCATACTATAAATCTTTTATCGATATTTTATCTCCTCACATGCTAGCTTTATATGCCTCCTTTCTCAAAGGTACTCCCCCTCATTCACAGTTCTCCCATTCTTTCATATCAGTTATTCCTAAACCTGGAAAGGATCCCTCTCTCCCGGATAACTATAGGCCCATAGCCCTCTTAAACTCGGACTACAAGATTTTTACTAAAATTCTTGCTACCAGACTTTCTGTATTCATCCCCAAACTGATACACAGGGATCAGGTAGGTTTCGTCCTTGGGAGACATGCGGGAGAAAACACCCGGCGTACAATAGATCTGATAGACCTCTTGGACAGAACCTCCCGACCGGCACTGATCCTGAGTTTAGACGCACAAAAAGCTTTTAACAGTCTAAGCTGGCCCTACATGTTCGCCACCCTAAAGATATATGGTTTTGTTGGCCCTTTTTTAACAGCCCTAGAAGCCTTATATTCCAACGTCTCTGCGCAGGTACAAATGTCGTCTTTCCTGTCTCCTGGCTTTCCCATGACAAACGGAACTCGACAGGGTTGCCCCCTCTCGCCATTGCTTTTTATTCTATGCCTAGAACCCCTGGCTGAGTATATTCGGGTTCACCCGGATGTCAGTGGGGTAGTGATGAGACAGGGGGAATATAAATTATCGTTATTTGCAGACGACATTTTGCTTACAATCACTAACCCGCTAATATCCCTTCCCTCACTGCATAAAGTACTGAACTCTTTTAGTGCTATTTCCGGGTACAAAATCAACACTTCCAAAACTGAAGGCCTTCCTATACACATTCCATCGCCATTATTATCTCAACTTAAAGAATCTTTCCCTTATAAATGGTGTAACTCCTCTCTTAAATATTTAGGTGTATTACTTACCCCTTCTTACACCTCCCTATATGATACAAACTTCCCGCCCCTGATACTAGATATTAATAAATCTCTGTCGAACTGGACCAAATACCCCCTATCTCTATTAGGCAGAATTAATGTTTTGAAAATGTCTATACTGCCTAGATTACTTTATTATTTTGAAACCCTTCCAGTAGCTGTACCTGCCACACAATTAAAAGCACTTCACAGAACTTTCCTGAAGTTTATATGGAATGGCGGAGCGCACCGTATAGCAAGCTCAGTGTTTGCCATTAGATCCAGAGGGGGCTTAGGAGCTCCTGACATCACTAAATATTATTATGCTACACACCTGAGGGCCATTACCTCATGGTCTTCCTTACATGCACCAAACCAATGGTCTGCTATTGAAAAGGGAGTACTTTACCCGGTCCACCCGGGATCCTTGGTATGGGGCGCTCCCCCTGCTCTGGATCCTATATATAAACGTCAATGTACTGGACCAATGATACTGACTCTAAATATATGGCGTAACTGCCTTAAACGCTTTTCCCTTATGTCACCCTGCTCCCCTCTTATAAACGTATTATTTAACCCTCTCATTCCAGATAGTATATCCTTGGGCAGGATATTCCCATGGGTGAACGCTCACCTCTTTCAGCTCAGGAACCTTGTACATCCCATAACAAGGAAACTACATACCTTTAACACTTTAAGTGAGAAATTTGAACTTACACCACATCTCTTCCACTTCTATATGCAAATTAGACATTTCTTTCATTCTAAATCACCATCCCTAATTCTAGATAAACCAACTACTTTTGAATATCTATGTGCCGAAGGCCCCCATCAATTACATTTAATTTCCTGTATATATAGTATCCTCCATGAGTCGTCTCCCGTCACAGAGACATTACATTTTTATATGCGCAAGTGGTCCCATCTAGTGGGCCGCCCTGTTACAATACAGATGTGGAATAGAATCTGGTCCTCTACATTTAAATCTTCCAAATGTGTCACCCAGAGAGAGACAACCATTAAAATTCTCATGTTCTGGTACAGAACACCCGATGTAATTCATAAGTATGACCCTTCAGTCTCGCAACATTGTTGGCGATGTGGAACTGAAATAGGCTCACTGTTCCACATTTTTTGGCAGTGCTCTTTGATTCAACCTTTTTGGTGTGATGTACATCTTCTTATACAAAAGGTGACGGGGGTGTCCCTTCCGGTAGATCCCTTGACCTATCTATTGGGCCTACCTCCATCAGGGATATCTAAAAAGACTAGCAAATTAATATCCTACATTTTACTAGCCGCCAGAAGACTTATTCCGTTATTCTGGCTATCCAGTACTCCTCCCCCACGGTCCAGATTACTACTTTTGGTGGCTGAGATTCGGACAATGGAGTTTTTGACAGCCTCGGTACACGATTGTGTTTCTAAATTCACTGAAATATGGGAACCATGGGATCTTTCGGAGTATGGGACCCCCATGACACCAGGCTCACCCTAATCTTAAGTCAACTCTATACTACCTGTGTATATGGCCTGAACTGATCTCAAGGATCCAGACTCCCTCCAATACTACGCTTATTCTCACACCATAGGGAATTGACCTAATATATCTATGTGTCTTGTTACTGTGAACACTTTTTGTCACCTATATTTGTTACTTTATACTTTGTTTTTCTTCTTTCTATAATGATTACTGTATAATGCACATGCATTGACAATGTAATGCTCGTTTTGCTAAAACTTTGTACTTAATTTTTGAAAATCAATAAAAAAACACAATTATAAAAAAAAAAAATCTGCCACCAGCCATCTCTTTCTTATTTGTGTGGTCCGCCATTTATGCGGTATACCATACACAGATAATTGACCCATTATTAGAGGGTGTCACTATTATATTACTAGTCACACCCTGATCAATTACATCTAGTCAATCTTTTGGCTAAATAGGGTTGTGATACACGCAGATGAGAGATTCACTTATCAGATCACATCACTGTTTTACTTTGCAGTCACATATTATTATGTTTTTATTTATTTCTGAGGAATGTTGGTTATTTAGTGTGTCACACTCAGATAAGTAACACTATTAGAGGGTGTCACCATTATTGTATACTGCAAGGTATACAATCACACTATACATATACACATATATTGATTCATTTTATCCTTATTATTTGAGGTGTGCCACTTATGGGTGATTGAGTCTTTGATAAAAGGTATCACCATCATTGCACATTACATACTTGTTTTACACTTACACGTGTATCCTTTATATATATATTTTATATCCAGAGAACGTGTCTATCACCAGACTATGTCATTTATGGGGGTATAGCCAGTCACATCTGGATTGTCTTTGAGCGCCTGCTAATTTATCCTAGGTGTCGGTATTTGTTGGTATTAAACCGACAATTAGGATTAAATTTACTGAATATTATTTCTTGATTATTATAGTGGGCAGCTCCTTATTTCATATACATATATATTTTTATCACTTTCACCAGTGTTTATATATTTTTTATAGTTTTAAGGGGATTTTGGCGCGGTGGAGGTGTTCCTCGTGCAGAGGGTGAGAGCACTTAGGACACTTGGTTGTTACAGCCATCTCTTTTACCTGAGTCTGTGGTCGCAGACAATCACCTGTTGTGGTGCCAATCTCCACCACGTCTTCTTCTTCCTCCTGCTCTTCTTCTTGGGTAGGTATTTCCCCTTCTTCCAGAGGGGGGGGGGGTCTCTGGTCTCCTGGGATGAGGGGTGTCCGAGTCTTTTCTCCCCTATGTAAAACAAAAATGGTATACTTAGCACACAGATATTTGATGGCAGAACGAGAAATAGGAAACATTGCTTGGAAGTTGGGTACAATTGTCTATTTTAGGCAAGTTCCAAGATGTATATTTTTTATTGCCCTTTGTCAAGCTGCAATACTTTACCTGTTTGGTACAAGCTTCACAGATGGAGACCCCCCTATAGTATACACTGGAGCACCTGTGTGGCCCCCTAATAAAAATGGTGTTCTTGTGTCCCACACTAGTGCTCCAGTGTCCAGATGTGAAAACAGCTGCTCAGTGTCCTCTCCTTACACACAATCTAGTTTGCATTTCATTCTAGTAACAAACCCATCTACACAAACAAATATTTGGCATCCAAGTAGGCCCCCAAAAATGTGTGAAAATGCATATGGCCTAAACAATGGTGTTCTAGAGGCCGAAAGAAAAATGTTTGATACGAACGAATAATGTGCCCATGAACATTAAAGTTGACCTTTGGAAACGTTACAACTAATCAAAGCATATGGAGCAGAACGAACATAATAAAGACAGAAAGAATAGGAACACAGCACAACTACTTACTTTTTTGCAGCACTCTCCGGATCTTTCGGTACTGCTCTGGCTCTCTCAACTTCAGGTCCGACCACCGCTTCCTGAGCTGATCTTTAGACCTTCGTACCCCGAAATTCCGCTCGAGACTCCTGACCACTTTCGCCATGATTTTGGCCTTTCGGATGTTGGGGTGGGGGTAAGGCCCATATTTTCCGTCATAGTCGGACTTCTTCATGATGTCTACCATCTCCAACATCTCCCCAAACGACATATTTGTGGCCTTAAAACCTCTCCTTCTGGATCGGGACGTGCCTGGATCCGCCCTTTCCTCCTCCTCCTCGTTGCTACAATTAGCCCGCACCTGCTGTATGTCCGCCATCATGCTCTTCCCCCACTGCGCCGAACGAAAAGGGGCGGGGAATACACTAGAAAGAACGTCAGGGGCGGGCGGAGTTACACGCATGCGCAGTGTATATAAAGCGTAACACGCGTGCGTATTACGTTTGATCTGTGAGCGGAGGAAGGAGCATTGAACGCGGCGATCGTAAGAACGAAGGTAAGAGACAAACTTGGGCCTATACTGCTTCTATAGATTGAGGCCTATATTGTAACAAGATTAGGAGAGTTTGGTGTGACATTAGGCTTTGTCTTGTGTTGTGTCTTGCAGTGAACATGGATATGGTACTGGAAGATCAGGACTTAATTTCAGTCTTCATAGAGATGCTAAGGGAGCTGCCCTGTCTGTGGGAGATTAAACACCCCCATTACAAGAACCAAGCAAAGAGGAAGGCAGCACTGGAGCAATTGTGTGAAATTGTGAAGCAGGTGATCCCCACGGCAGACATCACTTATTTAAAGATCTTCATTGGTGGCCTGAGGAGCACATATCTGAGGGAGCGCCAGAAAGTCCTTGATTCGCAGAGGTCCGGAGCAGCAGGTGACATCTATGTCCCCAGGATGTTGTACTACGACAGGCTGCACTTTCTGGCAGGCCAGACTGAACCCAGGCCATCCCTCTCAAGTCTTCCTTCCACGCTTCCTTCCCCCCCGGCTGAGACTTCTGACGCCCAACCTGGGCCTTCCAGGCCACATGTGGAGGAGCCCAGATTGAGCCAGGTATAGCATTCCTCTAAATATTTCTGCTTGTCCAATCAATGATGTTAACTAGATGTTAGTTGGGAGTACTAATTTATGATTGTGATTGATGATGCAAAAACTAAAACCATGTCCCTTTTTCATACACAGGGAAGTCTCAGCCAGGAGGTGGCTGATCTGCAGGTCCCTCCACCCCCCCTGGAAACAGAAAGTGGCAGGAGGAGGAGTACCCTAGAGGAGGCGGCTATCAGATTTTTTTGTAGGGCTACAGAGGTCCTGGGAGCACCACACACCAGGCAGGAGAACCTTGCGGCATTCATTGCCTATAAAATGCAGAGGATGGAGGAGGGCCAAAAAGCCATGTGTGAGGCCCTCATATCTGAGGCTCTGGCGAAAGGTGTGAGGGGCCAACTTACACCTCACACACAGCTTTGGGATGGTCCTCCTCCTCCTCCTTCAGGTCCTACTCCTCCTCCAGGTCCTACTCCTCCTCCTGCCACATCTCCAACTGCACAGCCACAGCCCGGAAGGAAGTGTGAAAGGAAGACCAGAGAGTGAGGACCCTGGATCCAGTCTGGTCGGCCAAAAGATGCAGCCTCTTGTGGTACCACAGCCTGGGGACACTGATGTCATCTGCTGCTATCCAAGTCTCTGTGAATCCCGGACCAGACTGCCCTCCCTTATATATGGACTCCTCAGGCCACCAATTTTGAGGTTTAAGAATTGATGTCTGCCGTGGGGGTCCCAGGCTTCACTAATTTCTCCTGTTGATCCAGTGTTGCCTTCCTCTTTGTTTGGTTCTGAGCCCTTAATAAAGGATTTTTGTTTTGAATTATACTATCCTATGTGTTTTACTTCAAAAATGATGGTTAGTTTGTGAGGATTCAGGTACATTTCTAATATACAATGTGAAATGAACAAGGGACACCAACAACAAAAAATCTCATGGAGATTAAATAATAAAAGATATCAATGGTGTTGGGGTAACTTGCCACACTAAACACACACAAAAATATTCTGGAGTAAAAATAAAAATAACATTAAACAAAGATCAGCCTTGGAAAAAATCCAAACATTAAAGAAAAAAAAAGGCTTAAAAACAAAAAAAAAAAACATAAAAAATATAAAACTGTCAGATGTGACAACTAATAACAATATATTGAGGGAATCCCACAAAAAAAACACAAATAAAACTTTGTGAGAAGTGTGTGTGAATATGAGCAGCAAAACTACTTAATTCTTGTCACATTATAAAGAAGAAGAGAGTGCGCTGTATTAAACAATTTTTTACATTGCAGCGTGACGAAAGTGCTGTATCCATTGCGAACGCTAAGTAAACCAGAGTTTACCAGCGTTCGCAATGGACCAACTTTGTGTGTCGGAAAATCCGATGGAAAATGTCCGATGGAGCCCACACACGGTCGGAATTTCCGACAACACGCTCCGATCGGACATTGTCCATCGGAAAATCCGACCGTGTGTACGGGGCATAATACAGCGATCAGAAAAATGATCGCTTAGCAACACTGGTGACGGGGGGTGATCAAGGGGTTAAAACTTTATTAGGGGGGTTAGGGGGGTATCCTAGACCTAAAGGGGGCCTAACACTCACTGCCCTAACACACTAACTGTCACAAACTGACACCATGCAGTAATCAGAAAAAAAGAAAAAACCTGCTTGGTGTCAGTTTGTGACAGGGGGGGGGTGATCGGGGGGGGATCGGGGGGCGGATCGGGGTGTAATGTGTGCCTGGCATGTTCTACTGTGTGTGTAGTGTTGGTGCACTCACATTACAGTCTTCTCTCCTCGGCCCGGAACGGAAAATACCGAGCCGAGGAGAGATGACATCATTTCCTCTGCCTCTGTGTACAATACAGAGGCAGGGAAATGATCCCATTGGCTGGGAGCGATCGCGAGGGGGGGGCCACGAATGGATGGCCTCCCCCTCACCACCGATCGCCGGGGGACATTTGCCGACCGCCGCAGGCACCGGGGGGGGGGGGTCCGATCGAACCCCCCACCCGCGGGCAGGCAGGGACGTACAGGTAAGCCCTTTTGCCTGCCCGTGACGCTCTGTCGACGTACATCGTCGTGCGGCGGTCGGCAAGTGGTTAAAAGACCGTTGGTAATTGCTATTGAACAGGAAATTATTTTTCAAATATACAGGACCATATTATCTTAGATATATTATATATATTTGTGCTTAATAACACACTTATAGTTACATAGTTAGATAGTAGGTGAGGTTGAAAAAAGACACAAGTCCATCAAGTCCAACCTATGTGTGCGATTATATGTCAGTATTACATTGTATATCCCTGTATTTTGCGGTCGTTCAGGTGCTTATCTAATAGTTTCTTGAAACTCTCATTGCCCCCCGCTGAGACCACCGCCTGTGGAAGGGAATTCCACATCCTTGCCGCTCTTACAGTAAATAACCCTCTACGTAGTTTAAGGTTAAATCTCTTTTCTTATTTTAATGAGTGGCCACAAGTCTTGTTAAACTCCTTTCTGCGAAAAAGTTTTATCCCTATTGTGGGGTCACCAGTATGGTTTTTGTATATTGAAATCATATCCCCTCTCAAGCATCTCTTCTCCAGAGGGAATAAGTTCAGTGCTCACAACCTTTCCTCATAACTAATATCCTCCAGACCCTTTATTAGCTTTGTTGCCCTTCTTTGTACTCGCTCCATTTCCAATACATCCTTCCTGAGGACTGGTGCCCAGAACTGGACAGCATACTCTAGGTGTGGCCGGACCAGAGTCTTGTAGAACGGGAGAATTATCATTTTATCTCTGGAGTTAATCCCCTTTTTAATGCATGCCAATATTCTGTTTGCTTTGTTAGCAGCAGCTTGGCATTGCATGCCATTGCTGAGCCTATCATCTACTATGATCCCCAGGTCCTTTTCCATCCTATCCTTCCACTTACCGTGGATGTCTACAGATGAGATTGACCAATAATTCCGAATACTATTATCAAGACAATAAATTAGGGCGCCTGAAAAGAGTGGAAGTCAAAGGTTAGTGAGCAGACATTGTAGTGATGATGTAAGAAATTGGTAACCAGTGTCTGTAGCTATAGCATGGTCCGCCTCCATCCCTTCAAATACTCTGACAGAACCTCCACCTTCATCAAGGGGACAGAAATTCCTAAGGCCTTATGGAATGTAATGTATTGCCTGGGAAACAGCAGTGGTGAAAATGTGAATTGGAAGGCGGAGGTGCTGAAGGAATCTGATACACACTGCTTGCTAGGAGAGAGTGGTGGTAAAAGAACCAGGGAAGTGTGGAATGCAGATGAAAAAAGGCTTGAGGTACAGAGATAGAAGGAATCAAACTCTGGGTCAGAGTTAGCAGTTCTTATCACAGTTTTTTTTCCTCAGGGATGTGGACATAACAAGACTATTATTGGAAGTGTCACATATTTTATTTTATTCTATCTGTGATTTTTGTCCATAAAGGCTTTGATAGGAAGGTAGCGTGGACTCTTTTGAATATTGTCTTGTGCTGTTTACTCCTGCAGCAAATTCCTCTACGTTGGGGGTACACACGCTTTTCCTGCACATAGTAACCGTCCCAAGTTTGCCTTAGTAGGAGGCTGGATTCATGTTAACTTAATTTGTTTCTAAGATACTTATCAAGAGCCCCCTCTTTGGAATATATGTGCCTTGACTATTTTGACTACCATGTTGTCCTCATGGTGACTTACTCACATTGGGTCTGGATGGTTCCCTATTGGGATGTGGGTCCTTTTATTTTAGGATTGTGTACAAGACCATTGCCTGTTTACTGAATGTACCTGCATTTTCCACCTGGGAGGCAGTGGCTTCACAGTGGCTTACTCATTTGCACCTTTATGGGCAACACATACATCCTATGAATTCCAGTCGACCCTACTGGCTGATATTAGTCTATTAAATATTAGGAGTGGGTTCCAATGTAGTGATTCTGTCACATGTTCTCCTGAAGAAGGATTCCCAATATGTATTGAGTTCACATGTGAACTGTAATCAGAATCTTTGCATGTTGTGAACCCCTATGTCGAGAGCAGTGGCGGTCCGTCCATTGAGGTTGCACAGGTGCCACCTCCCCTAAACATGCGTCCACCCCCATGATCTACATATCAGTGGTGCCAAACCATGGATTGCAATGCAGGGTGGGTGTTTTTTTGAAGCACCTGATAGGAACCAGAGGCTCTAATTGGCTTCAAAAAATGATGGCCTCATTGTGCTCTGAGCCCACCCAGTTGTGTGAACATAGCAAATTAATTTTTGCTATTATCACACTAAAGTTCCCTCCCCGCCAATCAGGAGGCAGGTCTGTGAGACCTGCTTCCAGATTGGCCAAAGCATCAGGCGATCCTATTGAATGCCTAACACTTTGGCGGAAGAGGAGACACACAGTGGAGGAAGCTGGAGGAGCGAACACCGGAGCTGCTGCCTGCACTCCAGGAAAGGAGGAGAGGACACCACAGCCCCACCACACAAGTGGTTTAGTGCCAGGCTGGACCTCCCACATTGGGGGGTGCAGTTTTAGTGCTGTGACACGCCACCTGGGGGTGTTGTTTGTTTGCTGCCCCCCCAAAAGAAAAACCCACCAACCGCCACTGGTCGAGAGTAATGTTTATTGTTGTGTAATAGATTTTTAATGGTACTTAATAAAGTTTTTTTCTCTTCTATATGTCCACACAAATCCATGACTATATATTCTGTTCAAAGTTGTATTAATATGAGTTATATATACAGTACACTTCTGTATATAGTTTCTATTCAAACCACTACTTAATGGAGAGGTAAAAGGAGCACAATATATTTTAAGGATGCCTATTGTGGATATTGGGTGTATCCATGTGTGTTAGCTACTCTGCCACAAGTCTAGTGCGATTCCCTGCATTATCATTCACTTTCAAATATATTAGGCCTTGATTCAAATAGTGCCAATAAATAAAGGTAATATACTTAAACAAATTACATGTAAAATTGGCATGGTGTATTAATTTTCATACTCTAAAAGAGCAAAAATGCAGAATTGACATAAGGGAAAAGTAAATACAGCTCTACATTTACCACCCCTTCAAATCTATGAAATTAGGATACAGTGTCCCAGATTGGGTGCCAATAATTGGAAAATCCTTAGGGAATATGCAGGTGGAACCTGTCTTATTTAAACCTATTTAAACCTAGGATCTATATTCTCTTTGCTGTTGACATACTTAGTGTCATCATACCAGGATTAATAGGGCTCTCCAAGGCCCTTGAGAAGAAAGTGGTGGATGCCAATAAGTCTAGCCAGTATTTTAGCAGAAGAACCTCATAGCAATTGTGAAGCATGGTAGTGAAAATGTTAATGTTTAGGATTAGTTTGCTGTTCAGGGCATAGGAAGCTTGTCATCAAGCCAACTATACATTCTTCATCATATCAAAGGTGTGCTGGATGAGAATGTGATGACTTCTGGTCAAAAAGTTGAACTTACGGTACTTAAGAAATGAATCTTTTTTTTTACATAATATTGACTTAATATTACTGAAAACATGTAAAGTGCATACATTCATAAAAATGAATCAATCGAGTAAAACATTTATACATATCAAAAACTGTAAATAAGAATGTGTTAAACATTCATAAATAACCCAGTAACGTCCATCAGAAAAAAAGAAGAAAAGTGCTCTTGTGCAAAAAGTTCATTTATACTTGTGTATCAACAAAAAAACATTTCAGTGTAGATAGCAAAATCTTCACACTTAAAGGGCACACCCAATTCTCACGCCGCTTACCAGCTACTCTGACCCCAAGATGGGGGTCTGGCTGCACTTTATCCCAGTATCCCCATGGGATGGATGGATATAAGAAGCTAAGATTCCAGGAAGGGTTAGCATACAACCAGGATGTTCAACAGTGGGCAACTTATTTTTTGGTATAATAATGATCTTAGCAAATCCACCAAAGAAAAGGGTCAAAAAGAAGAAATAAAGGATTATGGACTTGAAAATGCTAAACTGAATACAATACTGTGTATTATTTAGATGCTGAAAATCCTCGGCGGGACACCATACTTCTGTGAGTAAGCTTATATCAGCATTAAGAAGGCACATGTAGGTTTTTTTTTGTGTGTGTAAAATAGAAAATTAAACATTCTACAATCTAGAATGCCCCTAAATTAAAGTGGTTGTAAAGTAAACAGCAGTGGTGAAAATGTGAATTGGAAGGCGGAGGTGCTGAAGGAATCTGATACACATTGCTTGCTAGGAGAGAGTGGTGGTAAAAGAACCAGGGAAGTGTGGAATGCAGATGAAAAAAGGCTTGAGGTACAGAGATAGAAGGAATCAAACTCTGGGTCAGAGTTAACAGTTCTTATCACAGTTTTTTTTTCCTCAGGGATGTGGACATAACAAGACTATTATTGGAAGTGTCACATATTTTATTTTATTCTATCTGTGATTTGTGTCCATAAAGGCTATGATAGGAAGGTAGCGTGGACTCTTTTGAATATTGTTTTGTGCTGTTTACTCCTGCAGCAAATTCCTCTACGTTAGGGGTACACACGCTTTTCCTGCACATAGTAACCATCCCAAGTTTGCCTTAGTAGGAGGCTGGATTCATGTTAACTTAATTTGTTTCTAAGATACTTATCAAGAGCCCCCTCTTTGGAATATATGTGCCTTGACTATTTTGACTACCATGTTGTCCTCATGGTGACTTACTCACATTGGGTCTGGATGGTTCCCTATTGGGATGTGGGTCCTTTTTATTTTAGGATTGTGTACAAGACCATTGCCTGTTTACTGAATGTACCTGCATTTTCCACCTGGGAGGCAGTGGCTTCACAGTGGCTTACTCATTTGCACCTCTATGGACAACACATACATCCTATGAATTCCACTCGACCCTACTGGCTGATATTAGTCTATTAAATATTAGGAGTGGGTTCCAATGTAGTGATTCTGTCACATGTGCTCCTGAAGAAGGATTCCCAATATGTATTGAGTTCACATGTGAACTGTAATCAGAATCTTTGCATGTTGTGAACCCCTATGTCGAGAGCAGTGGCAGTCCGTCCATTGAGGTTGCACAGGTGCCACCTCCCCTAAACATGCGTCCACCCCCGTGATCTACATATCAGTGGTGCCAAACCATGGATTGCAATGCAGGGTGGGTGTTTTTTTGAAGCACCTGATAAGAACCAGAGGCTCTAATTGGCTTCAAAAAAGGATGGCCTCATTGTGCTCTGAGCCCACCCAGTTGTGTGAACATAGCAAATTAATTTTTGCTATTATCACACTAAAGTTCCCTCCCTGCCAATCAGGGGGCAGGTCTGTGAGACCTGCTTCCAGATTGGCCAAAGCATCAGGCGATCCTGCTGAATAAGAGGGTAAAGAAGGGAAGCGCCACCTGAGTGCAGTATTAGTGAATATTTTTAATGACACAAGGTTTAAAAACACTTACAAAAGACATAATTAAAAAGGGCTCATCTGTGGATGGATGATCCTGGTAGGTTCCTGGTGGGGATGATCCTGGTGAGTTCCTCAGGCTCCAGTCTGGGTGTTGTATCAGCGATGTTAGGCTGTTAGAGAAGCTTTTCAGCGGTGGTTCGTCCTGTGGCCATCAGGAGGAGGCTGGGGCCGGCGTGGAGCGCACAGAAGGTGTGCGTGACGTCACAGGCTGTTCAGCAGCTTCCAGCTTCCGGGTACATTCCAAGGGGAGGGCTCACATGGAGGGAGGATACTAGCTGTGAGGGAGTCTGTGGATAGGCTACGCGCTCGGAGCAGCTGCTCCTTCAATAGGCCCTCAGGCCTATTGAAGGAGCAGCTGCTCCGAGCGCGTAGCCTATCCACAGACTCCCTCACAGCTAGTATCCTCCCTCCATGTGAGCCCTCCCCTTGGAATGTACCCGGAAGCTGGAAGCTGCTGAACAGCCTGTGACGTCACGCACACCTTCTGTGCGCTCCACGCCGGCCCCAGCCTCCTCCTGATGGCCACAGGACGAACCACCGCTGAAAAGCTTCTCTAACAGCCTAACATCGCTGATACAACACCCAGACTGGAGCCTGAGGAACTCACCAGGATCATCCCCACCAGGAACCTACCAGGATCATCCATCCACAGATGAGCCCTTTTTAATTATGTCTTTTGTAAGTGTTTTTAAACCTTGTGTCATTAAAAATATTCACTAATACTGCACTCAGGTGGCGCTTCCCTTCTTTACCCTCTTTTACATATCACAGAGCCAGCATCTCTGGGGATAGCAGCCGCCTTCTAGATCCATTGCTTCATCAACCCACTTCACACATGGTGAACTGCTACACCTTTTTAACCCCTGGACTGCCAAACCCTTTTTAAACATGTAATCCCATATCCATATGCTTTGAACTGCCAGACCCTCATTAACCCCTGGGTTGCTAACTCCTTAGCCATGGACTATATGCCTGGCCAATCCGATTAATCCTGAATATTGTATACTGTATATGCGCTTGAAG
Organism: Lithobates clamitans; assembly: GCA_037952925.1. Lineage (NCBI taxonomy): Eukaryota > Metazoa > Chordata > Amphibia > Anura > Ranidae > Lithobates > Lithobates clamitans. The sequence continues at coordinate 1,814,298 of JBBGZY010001695.1, forward strand.
TTATCATCATCTAGATCCTGCTGAATGCCTAGCACTTTGGCGGAAGAGGAGACACACAGTGGAGGAAGCTGGAGGAGCGAACACTGGAGCTGCTGCCTGCACTCCAGGAAAGGAGGAGAGGACACCACAGCCCCACCACACAAGTGGTTTAGTGCCGGGCTGGACCTCCCACATTGGGGGGTGCAGTTTCAGTGCTGTGACACGCCACCTGGAGGTGTTGTTTGTTTGCTGCCCCCCCCAAAAGAAAAACTCACCAACCGCCACTGGTCGAGAGTAATGTTTATTGTTGTGTAATAGATTTTTAATGGTACTTAATAAAGTTTTTTTCTCTTCTATATGTCCACACAAGTCCATGACTATATATTCTGTTCAAAGTTGTATTAATATGAGTTATATATACAGTACACTTCTGTATATAGTTTCTATTCAAACCACTACTTAATGGAGAGGTAAAAGGAGCATAATATATTTTAAGGATGCCTATTGTGGATGTTGGGTGTATCCATCTGTGTTAGCTACTCTGCCACAAGTCTAGTGCGATTCACTGCATTATCATTCACTTTCAAATATATTAAGCCTTGATTCAAATAGTGCCAATAAATAAAGGTAATATACTTAAACAAATTACATGTAAAATTGGCATGGTGTATTAATTTTCATACTCTAAAAGAGCAAAAATGCAGAATTGACATAAGGAAAAAGTAAATACAGCTCTACATTTACCACCCCTTCAAATCTATGAAATTAGGATACAGTGTCCCAGATTGGGTGCCAATAATTGGAAACTCCTTAGGGAATATGCAGGTGGAACCTGTCTTATTTAAACCTATGTACAGGTATATCTAGGATCTATATTCTCTTTGCTGTTGACATACTTAGTGTCATCATACCAGGATTAATAGGGCTCTCCAAGGCCCTTGAGAAGAAAGTAGTGGATGCCAATAAGTCTAGCCAGTATTTTAGCAGAAGAACCTCATAGCAATTGTGAAGCATGGTAGTGAAAATGTTAATGTTTAGGATTAGTTTGCTGTTCAGGGCATAGGAAGCTTGTCATCGAGCCAACTATACATTCTTCATCATATCAAAGGTGTGCTGGATGAGAATGTGATGACATCTGGTCAAAAAGTTGAACTTACGGTACTTAAGAAATTAATCTTTTTTTTTTACATAATATTGACTTAATATTACTGAAAAACATGTAAAGTGCATACATTCATAGCAATGAATCAATCGAGTAAAACATTCATACATATCAAAAACTGTAAATAAGAATGTGTTAAACATTCATAAATAATCCAGTAACGTCCATCAGAAAAAAAGAAGAGAAGTGCTCTTGTGCAAAAAGTTCATTTATACTTGTGTATCAACAAAAAAACATTTCAGTGTAGATAGCAAAATCTTCACACTTAAAGGGCACACCCAATTCTCACGCCGCTTACCAGCTACTCTGACCCCAAGATGGGGGTCTGGCTGCACTTTATCCCAGTATCCCCATGGGATGGATGGATATAAGAAGCTAAGATTCCAGGAAGGGTTAGCATACAACCAGGATGTTCAACAGTGGGCAACTTATTTTTTGGTATAATAATGATCTTAGCAAATCCACCAAAGAAAAGGGTCAAAAAGAAGAAATAAAGGGTTATGGACTTGAAAATGCTAAACTGAATACAATGCTGTGTATTATTTAGATGCTGAAAATCCTCGGCGGGACACCATACTTCTGTGAGTAAGCTTATATCAGCATTAAGAAGGCACATGTAGGATTTTTTTGTGTGTGTAAAATAGAAAATTAAACATTCTACAATCTAGAATGCCCCTAAATTAAAGTGGTTGTAAAGTAAACAGCAGTGGTGAAAATGTGAGTTGGAAGGCGGAGGTGCTGAAGGAATCTGATACACACTGCTTGCTAGGAGAGAGTGGTGGTAAAAGAACCAGGGAAGTGTGGAATGCAGATGAAAAAAGGCTTGAGGTACAGAGATAGAAGGAATCAAACTCTGGGTCAGAGTTAACAGTTCTTATCACAGTTTTTTTTTCCTCTGGGATGTGGACATAACAAGTAGGGATGAGCTTCGTGTTCGAGTCGAACCCATGTTCGACTCGAACATCGGCTGTTCGACCGTCCGTCGAATTGCGAACGATATGGGCCGTTCGCGCCAAATTCGTGTGGCGCGTCACGGCCCATAATTCACTGCGGCATCGCAGTGCATTGCTGGCTGATGATTGGCCAAGCATGCACTATGACCCGCATGCTTGGCCAATCACAGCGCCGTCAGTAGAGAGAGCTGTAATTGGCCAAAGCCAGGGTGGCTTTGGCCAATTATGGCTCAGGGGATTTAGTACACACCCCACACTATATAAGGCCGCCTGCACGGCGGCCCTGTGTAGTGTGTGTTCCGGTGTGCTGAGCGATAGAGAGAGAGAGAGACAGTGTCATTTGATTTGAGTTAGATAGATTAGGCAGAACAGTCAGTCAGTTAGCTGCACTTACAGTGTATTGTGTATATATATGCATCCCAGGTGTTGCATATATATATATACACTGTATTCAGTTTAGCTAGATCCGTTCCTGTTATCTTCTATCTAGACTATTTACATTCAGTGCAGTGTGTCCTGCTCACAGTGTTCAGCTAGATCCGTTCCTGCTATTTACATTCAGTACAGTGCTTCCTGCTCACAGTGTTCAGCTAGATCCGTTCCTGCTATTTACATTCAGTGCAGTGCGTGCTGCTCACAGTGTTCAGCTAGATCCGTTCCTGCTATTTACATTCAGTGCAGTGCGTCCTGCTCACAGTGTTCAGCTAGATCCGTTCCTGCTATATACATTTAGTGCAGTACGTCCTGCTCACAGTGTTCAGCTAGATCCGTTCCTGTTATCTTCCTACTGACAGGCAGGCTTGTCTGGTTACAGTATATAAAGCTACCTGAAGAAAATTACAGGTGTTCTTTTTGATCCTATTAGTACCACGGTCAGGCAGCTAGACTATTTACATTTAGTACAGTGTGTCCTGCTCACAGTGTTCAGCTAGATCCGTTCCTGCTATTTACATTCAGTGCAGTGCGTGCTGCTCACAGTGTTTAGCTACATCCGTTCCTGCTATTTACATTCAGTGCAGTGCGTCCTGCTCACAGTGTTCAGCTAGATCCGTTCCTGCTATTTACATTCAGTGCAGTGCGTCCTGCTCACAGTGTTCAGCTAGATCCGTTCCTGCTATTTACATTCAGTGCAGTGCGTCCTGCTCACAGTGTTCAGCTAGATCCGTTCCTGCTATATACATTTAGTGCAGTACGTCCTGCTCACAGTGTTCAGCTAGATCCGTTCCTGTTATCTTCCTACTGACAGGCAGGCTTGTCTGGTTACAGTATATAAAGCTACCTGAAGAAAATTACAGGTGTTCTTTTTGATCCTATTAGTACCACGGTCAGGCAGCTAGACTATTTACATTTAGTACAGTGTGTCCTGCTCACAGTGTTCAGCTAGATCCGTTCCTGTTATTTACATTCAGTGCAGTGCGTCCTGCTCACAGTGTTCAGCTAGATCCGTTCCTGCTATTTACATTCAGTGCAGTGCGTCCTGCTCACAGTGTTCAGCTAGATCCGTTCCTGCTATTTACATTCAGTGCAGTGCGTCCTGCTCACAGTGTTCAGCTAGATCCGTTCCTGCTATATACATTTAGTGCAGTACGTCCTGCTCACAGTGTTCAGCTAGATCCGTTCCTGTTATCTTCCTACTGACAGGCAGGCTTGTCTGGTTACAGTATATAAAGCTACCTGAAGAAAATTACAGGTGTTCTTTTTGATCCTATTAGTACCACGGTCAGGCAGCTAGACTATTTACATTTAGTACAGTGTGTCCTGCTCACAGTGTTCAGCTAGATCCGTTCCTGTTATTTACATTCAGTGCAGTGCGTCCTGCTCACAGTGTTCAGCTAGATCCGTTCCTGCTATTTACATTCAGTGCAGTGCGTCCTGCTCACAGTGTTCAGCTAGATCCGTTCCTGCTATTTACATTCAGTGCAGTGCGTCCTGCTCACAGTGTTTAGCTAGATCCGTTCCTGCTATTTACATTCAGTGCAGTGCGTCCTGCTCACAGTGTTCAGCTAGATCCGTTCCTGCTATTTACATTCAGTGCAGTGCGTCCTGCTCACAGTGTTCAGCTAGATCCGTTCCTGCTATATACATTTAGTGCAGTACGTCCTGCTCACAGTGTTCAGCTAGATCCGTTCCTGTTATCTTCCTACTGACAGGCAGGCTTGTCTGGTTACAGTATATAAAGCTACCTGAAGAAAATTACAGGTGTTCTATCCCAGCTTAGTGCAGCTACAGGCCATTAGTATGTCTGGAAGGCCAAGAAGGAGAGGCAGACAGTCACAAGCCAATAAGAGAGGGCAAGCAGGCTCTGTGTCTAGTGCTGGTCGTGGAGACGGTGCATCCTCATCAGCACGTGGCCATGGGACACGCTTGGCCTTTTTTTCGGCAGCTGGCCGTGTTGAGCCGCAACATGCGGAAGACTTGGTCGAGTGGATGACCAAGCCGTCCTCATCCTCCTCATCCTCTCTCACCCATGCCCAGGGTGCTTTGTCTGGCAAAGCAGCGGCCTCTTCCCTCAGCTCAATGTCATCAGTGACTCCTTCCCTAGCCCCACCATGTCCTCCTGAGGATTCCCTCGAACTGTTTGACCACAGTGTTGGGTACATGCTCCAGGAGGATGCCCAGCGTTTGGAAGGCTCTGATGATGATACTGAGCTCAATGAAGGCAGTAACATGAGCACGGACAGAGGGGGTGCCCAAGAAGGACAGCAATCTGGCAGTCATGCTCCCCCTGCTGCAGCATACTGCCAGGTTTGCTCCAGTGATGAGGAGGGAGGGGATGATGAGGTCACTGACTCAACGTGGGTGCCTGATAGGAGAGAGGAGGAGGAGGAGGAGGAGGAGGAGGAGGAGGTGGCACATCACCAACTAGGCAGGATGCCCTCCAGGGGCCAGCCTAAGGGCAGCACATTGACTGCATCACACCCCAAAGCTCCACATGTGCAGGGCGCTGCAGTCTCTGCGCGTTATTCAAAAAGTTCTTTGGTGTGGGCCTTTTTTGAGACGAGTGCATCAGATCGCACCGCTGCTATTTGCAATATATGTCTCAAGCGTATCTCGCGTGGCCAAAACATCTCCCGCTTGGGTACCACATGCTTGACCAGACATATGTTGACCTGCCATGCAGTTCGTTGGCAAGCGTATCTAAAAGACCCACACCAAAGAACAAAGACGATCTCTCCTTGCTCCTCATCAGCTGAGATTTCCAACCCCACTAGACCTTCAGTCCTCTCTGTGACCTGCAGTGAGAGGAATGAAGGTGTAGAATTAGGTGTGTCACAGCCAAGTACTTATGGGCAATCTGCTTTTGGTACACCGACGTTAGATTGTACCAGGCAAATTTCCCTGCCCCAGCTGCTGCACCGCCGAAAGAAGTTTGCTCCCAGCCATCCACATGCCCAGCGGTTGAATGCTAGCTTGGCAAAATTGCTAGCACTTCAACTGCTGCCTTTTCAGTTGGTAGACTCTGCCCCCTTCCGTGAGTTTGTGGAATGTGCGGTTCCTCAGTGGCAGGTACCCAAACGCCACTTTTTCTCACGGAAGGCGATTCCGGCTCTCTACCGGCATGTGGAAGGCAATGTCCATGCCTCGCTGGACAGGGCGGTCAGCGGTAAGGTGCATATTACCGCTGACTCATGGTCCAGCAGGCATGGACAGGGACGTTACTTAAGTTTCACGGCGCATTGGGTGACTCTGCTGGCAGCTGGGAAGGATGCAGGACAAGGTGCAGTAGTGTTGGAGGTTGTTCCGCCACCACGCCTCCAAAATGCTGATTGTGACACACCTCTCTCCTCCACCCCCTCCTCTTCTTCTTCCTCCATGGCCTCTTCCTCGGAACCAGCGGTGCTCCGTAGGCGTTCAAGGGGCTACGCAAGTACGCAGGCCAAAAGATGCCATGCGGTGCTTGAGCTGGTGTGCTTGGGGGACAGGAGCCACACTGGGGCAGAGGTTCTGTCAGCTCTGCAGGGGCAGGTTCAGAGGTGGTTGACGCCACGCCAACTTAAGGCAGGAATGGTGGTTTGCGACAATGGCACCAACCTCCTCTCTGCCCTCCGACAGGGACAACTGACCCATGTGCCCTGTTTGGCTCACGTCCTTAACTTGGTGGTGCAGCGGTTCTTGGGCAGGTACCCGGGCTTACAGGATGTCCTGAGGCAGGCCAGGAAAGTCTGTGTGCATTTCCGCCGGTCATATAATGCCAGTGCTCGGCTGACGGACCTCCAAAAGGAGTTTAACCTGCCCAAGAACCGCCTAATCTGTGACATGCCCACCAGGTGGAACTCGACGTTGGCCATGCTGCAGCGGCTGCACACGCAGCAGAGGGCCATCAATGAGTACCTGTGCGACTATGGCACCAGGACAGGGTCAGGGGACCTTGGTTTTTTTTCCCCACGCCAGTGGGCCATGATCAGGGATGCATGCACTGTCCTGTCACCATTCGAGGAGGCCACGAGGATGGTGAGCACTGACAGTGCATGCATCAGTGACACTGTCCCCCTTGTCCACCTGTTGGAGCACACGCTGCGTGGGATAATGGACAGGGCACTTGAGGCAGAACAGAGGCAGGAAGAGGAGGACTTCCTTAGCTCTCAAGGCCCCCTTTATCCAGACAGTGTTCCTGCGTGCCCGCCGATCACACAGGAAGAGGACGAGGAGGAGGAGGAGGAGGAGGAGGAGGAAGATTGTGTCAGTATGGAGGTGGAGCCTGGCACTCAGCATCAGCAGTCTTTAAGGGATCAGTCCCAAGGAACACATGGACTTGTACGTGGCTGGGAGGAGGTGGCTGCGGACGTTGTTGTCCTTAGTGACCCAGAGGACTCCGGACCGAATGCCTCAGCAAACCTACGCTGCATGGCCTCCCTGATCCTGCAAAGCCTGCGTAAGGATCCTCGTATTCGTGGTATCAAGGAGAAGGACCAATACTGGCTGGCAACCCTCCTTGATCCACGTTACAAGGGTAAGGTTGCGGACCTTATCTTGCCATCGCAGAGGGAGCAGAGGATGAAACATCTTCGGGAGGCCTTGCAGAAAGGTCTGTGCAACGCGTTTCCAGAGACTGGGAGGTTACAAACTCCTGTTTCTGGACAACGTGTTGCTGAGGCTTCGGTCAGTCAAAGAAGGAGCGGTGGAGAAGGTGGCCGTCTGACCGATGCGTTCAGACAATTTTTTGGTCCGCAGCCCCAAGGTATGATCGGTTCCAGCAACCATCGCCAGCGTCTGTTTTACATGGTGCAGGAATACCTAGGGGCAAGATCAGACTTGGACACCTTTCCCACCGAAAATCCTCTGGGTTACTGGGTCTTGAGGATGGATCACTGGCCAGAGCTTGCACAGTATGCAATTGAGCTACTGGCCTGTCCTGCATCCAGCGTTCTTTCGGAACGCACATTCAGTGCTGCTGGAGGCGTGGTAACCGATCACAGGGTGCGTCTGTCCACCGACTCGGTCGATCGGCTGACCTTCATAAAAATGAATCAGTCTTGGATCACCACCAGCTACCAAGCACCTGATGCAGATGTAACCGAATAATTTTTTTTGAAATCTCAGATCCCTTCAAAGACTGCCTATGCTGATGCTGAGTGACTATCCCTGAGTAATTATCCTCTTCCTCCTCAATCATCACGCTGATAGCTTGTAAGAACATTTTTGGTTCTGGGCGCCACCACCAGTGCCTAAGGCACAATTTTTCAGCCCCTGTTTAACAGGGGCGTGTAATTACAATTTTTGATGTAATACTTTGCAGCAGGGCTCGTTCCTGCATTCCAACTAGAGTGTCTGTGAGGGGTTGCAGTGTTGTGGCACCAGCACCAGTGCCTAAGACCCAATTTTTCAGCCCCTGTCTAACAGGGGCGTGTAATTACAATTTTTGATGCAATACTTTGCAGCAGGGCTCGTTCCTGCATTCCAACTAGAGTGTCTGTGAGGGGTTGCAGTGTTGTGGCACCAGCACCAGTGCCTAAGACCCAATTTTTCAGCCCCTGTCTAACAGGGGCGTGTAATTACAATTTTTGATGCAATACTTTGCAGCAGGGCTTGTTCCTGCATTCCAACTAGAGTGTCTGTGAGGGGTTGCAGTGTTGTGGCACCAGCACCAGTGCCTAAGACCCAATTTTTCTGCCCCTGTCTAACAGGGGCGTGTAATTACAATTTTTGATGCAATACTTTGCAGCAGGGCTTGTTCCTGCGTTTCAACTAGAGTGTCTGTGAGGGGTTGCAGTGTTGTGGCACCAGCACCAGTGCCTAAGACCCAATTTTTCAGCCCCTGTCTAACAGGGGCGTGTAATTACAATTTTTGATGCAATACTTTGCAGCAGGGCTTGTTCCTGCGTTTCAACTAGAGTGTCTGTGAGGGGTTGCAGTGTTGTGGCACCAGCACCAGTGCCTAAGACCCAATTTTTCTGCCCCTGTCTAACAGGGGCGTGTAATTACAATTTTTGATGCAATACTTTGCAGCAGGGCTCGTTCCTGCGTTCCAACTAGAGTGTCTGTGAGGGGTTGCAGTGTTGTGGCACCAGCACCAGTGCCTAAGGCCTAATTTTTCAGCTCCTGTTCAACAGGGGCATGTAATTACAATTCTTGATCTAATATTTCACAGCAGGGCCCTGTGAGGGCTTACAGTGTTTTGGCCACAGCAACACCTAAGGCCCAAATTTCTGCTGAGTATATAGGGTAGGACCCTACTTTCAAACATCTAACTTACAAACGACTCCTACTTGCAAACGGAAGGAGACAACAGGAAGTGAGATGAAATCTACCCCTAAGGAAGGGAAATTCTCTCCTGTAAGAGTTAATATGGGAAAACAATTTTTCCTTTCCACTGATGCTTTCCAATCCTTGTTCCACAAAAAAACACAAATTTTCAAAAAACATTTTTCATTGGGACAAAAAAGTGAGGTGAAATCTTCTGAAGAGGAGGAAAGACGCAAAACAAATGTCACAGGGGTGATAACCCTTCCCTATGTTTTCCAAAAAGCTTAGAAAAGATTTTTTGGCTGGAGCTAAACACATTAAAAATGTTCAAAATTACAAACAGATTCTACTTAACAACAAACCTACAGTCCCTGTCTTGTTTGCACCGCCTGTATACTGCTGTTCAGAGTATATAGGGACCTTTCCTTATTTTAATTTGGGTGCGGGGTTCCCCTTAATATCCATACAAGACCCAAAGGGCCTGGTAATGGACTGGGGGGTACCCATGCCGTTTGTCTCACTGATTTTCATCCATATTGCCATGACCCGACATGACATTAAACCCGCAAGCAGTTTTAAATGAGATTTTTTCCTTTAAAAATGACATTTGGTGCAGGGACTGTTCTAAACATGGGAAACACGCGTCACTTTACAGGCATACTATAGACACCCCCCAGGTACGATATTTAAAGGAATATTTCACTTTTTTTTTTTTACTTTAAGCATCATTAAAATCACTGCTCCCGAAAAAACGGCCGTTTTTAAAAGTTTTTTTTGCATTGATACATGTCCCCTGGGGTAGGACCCGGGTCCCCAAACCCTTTTTAGGACAATACCATGCAAATTAGCCTTTAAAATGAGCACTTTTGATTTCGAACGTTCGAGTCCCATAGACGTCAATGGGGTTCTAACGTTCGTGCGAACTTGCGGTCCGTTCGCGGGTTCTGGTGCGAACCGAACCGGGGGGTGTTCGGCTCATCCCTAATAACAAGACTATTATTGGAAGTGTCACATATTTTATTCTATTCTATCTGTGATTTGTGTCCATAAAGGCTATGATAGGAAGGTAGCGTGGACTCTTTTGAATATTGTCTTGTGCTGTTTACTCCTGCAGCAAATTCCTCTACGTTAGGGGTACACATGCTTTTCCTGCACATAGTAACCATCCCAAGTTTGCCTTAGTAGGAGGCTGGATTCATGTTAACTGAATTTGTTTCTAAGATACTTATCAAGAGCCCCCTCTTTGGAATATATGTGCCTTGACTATTTTGACTACCATGTTGTCCTCATGGTGACTTACTCACATTGGGTCTGGATGGTTCCCTATTGGGATGTGGGTCCTTTTATTTTAGGATTGTGTACAAGACCATTGCCTGTTTACTGAATGTACCTGCATTTTCCACCTGGGAGGCAGTGGCTTCACAGTGGCTTACTCATTTGCACCTCTATGGGCAACACATACATCCTATGAATTCCAGTCGAACCTACTGGCTGATATTAGTCTATTAAATATTAGAAGTGGGTTCCAATGTAGTGATTCTGTCACATGTGCTCCTGAAGAAGGATTCCCAATATGTATTGAGTTCACATGTGAACTGTAATCAGAATCTTTGCATGTTGTGAACCCCTATGTCGAGAGCAGTGGCGGTCCGTCCATTGAGGTTGCACAGGTGCCACCTCCCCTAAACATGCGTCCACCCCCGTGATCTACATATCAGTGGTGCCAAACCATGGATTGCAATGCAGGGTGGGTGTTTTTTTGAAGCACCTGATAAGAACCAGAGGCTCTAATTGGCTTCAAAAAAGGATGGCCTCATTGTGCTCTGAGCCCACCCAGTTGTGTGAACATAGCTAATTAATTTTTGCTATTATCACACTAAAGTTCCCTCCCCGCCAATCAGGAGGCAGGTCTGTGAGACCTGCTTCCAGATTGGCAAAAGCATCAGGCGATCCTATTGAATGCCTAACACTTTGGCGGAAGAGGAGACACACAGTGGAGGAAGCTGGAGGAGCGAACACTGGAGCTGCTGCCTGCACTCCAGGAAAGGAGGAGAGGACACCACAGCCCCACCACACAAGTGGTTTAGTGCCGGGCTGGAACTCTCACATTGGGGGGTGCAGTTTCAGTGCTGTGACACGCCACCTGGGGGTGTTGTTTGTTTGCTGCCCCCCAAAAGAAAAACCCACCAACCGCCACTGGTCGAGAGTAATGTTTATTGTTGTGTAATAGATTTTTAATGGTACTTAATAAAGTTTTTTTCTCTTCTATATGTCCACACAAGTCCATGACTATATATTCTGTTCAAAGTTGTATTAATATGAGTTATATATACAGTACACTTCTGTATATAGTTTCTATTCAAACCACTACTTAATGGAGAGGTAAAAGGAGCACAATATATTTTAAGGATGCCTATTGTGGATGTTGGGTGTATCCATCTGTGTTAGCTACTCTGCCACAAGTCTAGTGCGATTCACTGCATTATTATTCACTTTCAAATATATTAGGCCTTGATTCAAATAGTGCCAATAAATAAAGGTAATATACTTAAAACAAATTACATGTAAAATTGGCATGGTGTATTAATTTTCATGCTCTAAAAGAGCAAAAATGCAGAATTGACATAAGGAAAAAGTAAATACAGCTCTACATTTACCACCCCTTCAAATCTATGAAATTAGGATACAGTGTCCCAGATTGGGTGCCAATAATTGGAAACTCCTTAGGGAATATGCAGGTGGAACCTGTCTTATTTAAACCTATGTACAGGTATATCTAGGATCTATATTCTCTTTGCTGTTGACATACTTAGTGTCATCATACCAGGATTAATAGGGCTCTCCAAGGCCCTTGAGAAGAAAGTGGTGGATGCCAATAAGTCTAGCCAGTATTTTAGTTTATTTATTTTATTTAAGTTGAACTTACGGTACTTAAGAAATGAATCTTTTTTTTTACATAATATTGACCTAATATTACTGAAAAACATGTAAAGTGCATACATTCATAACAATGAATCAATCGAGTAAAACATTCATACATATCAAAAACTGTAAATAAGAATGTGTTAAACATTCATAAATAATCCAGTAACGTCCATCAGAAAAAAAGAAGAGAAGTGCTCTTGTGCAAAAAGTTCATTTATACTTGTGTATCAACAAAAAAACATTTCAGTGTAGATAGCAAAATCTTCACACTTAAAGGGCACACCCAATTCTCACGCCGCTTACCAGCTACTCTGACCCCAAGATGGGGGTCTGGCTGCACTTTATCCCAGTATCCCCATGGGATGGATGGATATAAGAAGCTAAGATTCCAGGAAGGGTTAGCATACAACCAGGATGTTCAACAGTGGGCAACTTATTTTTGGTATAATAATGATCTTAGCAAATCCACCAAAGAAAAGGGTCAAAAAGAAGAAATAAAGGGTTATGGACTTGAAAATGCTAAACTGAATACAATGCTGTGTATTATTTAGATGCTGAAAATCCTCGGCGGGACACCATACTTCTGTGAGTAAGCTTATATCAGCATTAAGAAGGCACATGTAGGTTTTTTTTGTGTGTGTAAAATAGAAAATTAAACATTCTACAATCTAGAATGCCCCTAAATTAAAGTGGTTGTAAAGTAAAAAAAAAAAAATTACTGCCATCCCCTTTGTTTTATGAAGCCATCCTAGTGTTAGTGTAAAATGATGCCTCTAAATACCTTATTTCAGATCTTTTCTGGCCGGTCACATGACCTTTGGGCACTTTCCTCCTCCATTCTAAGGGCTATAGCACGAGGGGCTGAGATCCCCTCTGATAGCCAGGGAGGTCATGTGACCGCTGTGCTGTCTGCTCAGCCCCTCCTGCATTAGCCTTTAGATGGGAGGAAGAGAGCTACCGGAGGTCACATGACATTTAAAAAGTGCGTCTAGTGCACCACTCTATTGCCAGCAATAATCACTGAAATAAGATACCGGAAAGGTATGGGGGTGATGTGCGTCTCCTAAAGCATGTAGACTGCTTCTAATGCCATCCTGTCCCCTCCCCGACACGTATTCGATACAGAGTATACACATCGGGGAGGGGACAGGACGGCATGAGAAGCAGTCTACATACTTTAGGAGGAGACGCACATCACCTCCATATCTTTCCGGTATCTTATTTCAGGGATTATTGCTGTCAATAGAGTGGTGCACTAGACACACTTTTGATGTGAGTACCCTGCATTGGGGTTTGTTTTACTTGTGTTCAATAAATTGTCCAAACTTTACTACACTATCAAGCACTTTTATTTTTTGCATAAAACTGAGGTATTTTCACAGAGGAGCCCTGGATGCAGTTTTTCCCCATCTGAACCCAGAGGAGGTTCAAATGCGTGTTTAGACTGAGCTTAATTGCAAAGTCGCACGCTCCAAGGTGAGTGTTCACTACCCAGTGGATCACTGAAGGGAGGACACCTTGGCACATTTGATCACTACCAAGCTGTTTTTGTGATTGCATGGATTACTCAGCATATTGATTAGAAGCACAGCAGGACACTTTGTCTGCACATGAGCACTTTAATATTTGCTATTTTTTATATATATTTTTTTCACATACAATTTATGGACTTTTATGTACTTTATGATTCTATATGTTTTTTCACATGAGCACTATATACTTACTGTGATTTTCTACTCCCTTATTTATTTGTTGGCACTTCACTATTGATCAATATTTGTGTGTTTTTAATGTTACGCATTTAGTATCTTATTACTGGGTGTAGTGCATAATACCTAGCACAGCACTTTCCTCATTTAATGAATTATTGTGATTTTAGCTGCTGTTTTTTTATCTGTGACAGACTCACCCAGGACAGAGGCTTTTGGAGGGGACTGGATGCTAGCCTCTTGCCTACAGATTATGGGCCCTGGCATTTGGGGGAACGGTGTGCTTTGTGAGCTGTATGCCTGGGGACCCTTGAGGTGGTGTTACTTTGGATTCGGGTCCTTGTCCCCCAGGACACATGGACTCTGGGAACCCTGTGTATTCCATATTGGAAATGGTGACTGAGAAAATATATCTTGGATTACTTAAAATGGGACAGTAATATTTATCCACAATACCTCCCAGGATATATGACTAAGACTATTCTTGGTTTGTTTGATTCTGAACTCAACAGGTTACCCTGTTTCCCGAAAATAAGACCTAGCGTGATTGTCGGTGATGGCTGCAAAATATGCCCTACCCCTCAAATAAACCCTACCCTGTTTCCCCGAAAATAAGCCCTACCCTGAAAATAAGACCTACAAGGACTTTAACTAGGGCTTATTTGGAGGGTAGGGCTTATATTGCAGCCATCACCGACAATCATGCTAGGTCTTATTTTCGGGGAAACAGGGTAGGGTTTATTTGAGGGGTAGGGCTTATATTGCAGCCATCACCGACAATCACGCTAGGTCTTATTTTCGGGGAACTGAGTAGGAGCCAGACAGTCTACTCCTACTATAGTTTGTTGCCTACTAGGCTGAGGAGGGGGGAGATCACTGTTTGTACTGTTAATAGTAATTAGCTCCTGCTATTGTGAGAAGGTGTCCTGTGTTTATACTAATGTGTGAAGCTCAGTGACAACAAGTCTGACCTGTACTGAAATCCTGATTGATCGTAACAATGCTCCGAAGGGCATGGAGTCACATTGGCTGCTTTAAAGGATTAGTTAATTAGATCATGTTAATTAGGTTTCTGGTTACAGTTCTTATTGTAAGCCTGCTGTATATATTTGTGTGTCATCTCAAATAAAGTTTTCATGTTCAGAATTAAACAAGTATCGTCTTGTTTTGTGGTTGTGAGCGGTTGGAATATCTCATATCTATATTCAGACTGGGAGGAAGCGGTATATGACAAAAGCACTCAAGCGGAGCAGTAGGAACTTTCGTTATATTGGTGGCAGAAGTGGGATGCTTCCTGCAGTCTGGGACATCCAAACCTCCACCTGGATCCAAGGTCTGGATAGCAGGAGAGGAGAGGTATAGATACCAGCCACCATGGAAGAGGAATTCAGAAGGAGGTTGCAAGAGATGCAGATACAGCACAGAGGACCAGTATCAGAGCAGGTTCTGCTAGGATGGTTTGATTCTTTCCGCTGTGAACTCTGGAAGGAAGCGCTAGCCCGTGAGCAGCAACACCAGGGAAAAGTTCTCCCCTCCATCCAGGAAAGGTACTGGTCGCATTATGAAAAACCGCACAAGGAGCAGACAACTGAATTAAGCAGGCTGGTCTGGGCAGAGATGCGGCTGGATGAGAGCTACAGAGTCCTCCGGTGGCATGTATCCCAAGCTTTCCTCTTGGATAGCGGGTGACATCCCAACGGAAGGCTTTGGCTACGGCGGCCTGGGACTGTTTGTGAAGCTGACAGGGGACCCGAACTTTGGGAGTGATTTGGAGTGGCAGTTGGACAAAATCATGGGTTTCAGAGAAGGGCTACTGAACGTCTCGGAAGTGCACTGGGCACTGGAAAATATAGAGTTTCTGGCCGTTCAGCAATGGGAGCTGGAGATCGCCTACAGACGGCTGCTAGACTCTGGTCAGCGCCAGGGCTGGGCTCCCTTTGCCTGGGACTATCAGGAAATACCAGTTGACAACTCTGAATTCCTGGCTGAAGAGTCGGCAATGTGGCAGAGTAACAGTGTGCTTTGCCAACCTGCCACCGCAGCTATGGACGCGGAGGTCTTATGTCGGATGCAGCAAGTGCTGACTGACCTTGATGATCCTGTTTCTGCATGGGATGAGCTTGGATGGAGGAATGTGCCTGTCCAGCAGCATGCCAGAGAATCGTCAGTGGAAAATCTGGAGATTGCCATCCCCAAAGCTGAATTGCTGACAAAAGGGCAGAGCTCTGCTAACCTCTGCCCAGCACCGATAGCATCTTCTGGGTTCCACGGACAGGAGATGGTGAATCTCTATCCCCAGACACCAGTTGTAGAGACAGGGGATTTGATAGACTTCTCTGCTGAGGAAGAACAACCTAATGAGCCTCCAGCAGAAGAACTGGTATCAGGGCCAAAGTTCACTGTGCTCTACCCAGCACCAACAGCATTATCTGTGGAGTTGTAAGGAACGTCCCCAGCTGCAGTGTTGGTCACCAGACAGAGGGTCCAAGACCTCTGCCCCACACATGTGGCAGTTTTGGAGGCTCAGGGTGAGAAGGTGGCAATCACTTCCTAGCAGCAGATACAGGGGGAGAAGGGAGAGAAGGTGTTTGTCGTCCCTCCCCAACAGTTGGCCAGGGTGGTGGAAGCGGTCTTTCCTCCCCAGCAAAGATCCGTGGACCTGGGAGACAGTACCAGAGACATGTCATCCCAGTAGCCAGATGAGGGAACGGAACAGGAAGCAGCCAGCTCACCTCCCGAATGGCAGCTACACAGTTTGGGAGTGGAGGAATCCAGCCTCCTGCCCCAACAGTTAGCCAGAGCAGAGGATGTGGCGTCCCCAGCAGAAGTGCTGGCAACAGGGTAGAGTGCTACCAACCTCTGCCCAGCACCTGCAACAACTGTGGAGATCCAGGAAGCCGGGGCAGTCAGCCCCTCTCTCCGGTGACAAGTTGTTGTGGTGAAGCTGCTATTTCCAGCTAAATCGCTGGCAACAGGGCAGAGCGCCGCTGGCCTCTGCCTAGCACCTACAGTTTCTTCTCGGCTTCAGGGAACTGGGGCAGTGGGCCCCTCTGCCCAGCAGCAGGCCAAGCCATGGAATGGTAAACACCACCCAGCTGAAGCGCTGACAGCCGGACAGAGCATCAATGACCTCTGCCCCACACCTACTGAGGTCAACTATTCCTTGCAGCCAAGAAAGGAGATCATGCAGACAGACTATGTGAGTTCACTCTGCCTGACTAACGCATGTCCAGACCAGGTGGTGGTCTGGGACCCTGTTAGTCAACTTTTGGTGGGGGAGAAATGTGACAGACTCACCTGGGACAAAGGCTTTTGGAGGTTACTGAATGCTAGCCTCTTGCCTACAGATTATGGGCCCTGGCATTTGGGGGAATGGTGCGCTTTGTGAGCTGTATGCCTGGGGACCCTTGAGGTGGTGTTACTTTGGATTCGGGTCCTTGTCCCCCAGGACACACAGACTCTGGGAACCCTGTGTATGCCATATTGGAAATGGTGACTGAGAAAATATATCTTGGATTACTTAAAATGGGACAGTAATACTTATTCACAATATCTCCCAGGATATATGTAAAGACTATTCTTGGTTTGTTTGATTCTGAACTCAACAGGTTAGTTGAGAGATCTGATCACATTGGCCTATAGAACTGGGTAGGAGCTGGACAGTCTACTCCTACTATAGTTTGTTGCCTACTAGGCTGAGGAGGGGGGGAGATCACTGTTTGTATTGTTAATTGTAATTAACTCCTGCTATTGTGAGAAGGCTGCTGGGCTGCTTTAAGGGATTAGTTAATTAGCTCATGTTAATTAGGTTTCTGGTTACAGTTCTTATTGCAAGCCTGCTGTATATATTTGTGTGTCATCTCAAAAAAGAGTCCATGTTCAGCATTAAACAAGTACAGTATTGTCTTGTTTTGTGCTTGTGAGTGGTTGGAACATCTGATATCTCACAGACTGGGAGGAAGCGATATATGACAAAAGCACTCAAGCGAAGCAGTAGGGACGTTTCGTTACAATATCGATCCAATACCGTTTTTATCTATTTAGATGATGAGATCATTTGTATAGCATGGCGTAGTATTTACTCATTTATGTTTGCACGATTTGTGAGATGTGTTTAACGCTAGCAGCTTTTTCTTTCTTTTTTTCTCTTATATTTACTGGGCATCTGGTTCTTGGTGGCTCGTAGGAGTCTTTGTGTTTTTTACCATTTTACACTCATGCCCTGTACACACGATAGGATTTTCCGATCTAAAATGTGTGATAGGACCTTGTTGTCGGTGTGTAGGCTCCATCACACATTTTCCATAGGAATTTCCGACACACAAAGTTTGAGAGCTTGCTATAAAATTTTCCGACAACAAAATCCATTGTCGGAAATTCTGATCGTGTGTACACAAATCCAACGCACAAAGTTCCACGCATGCTCAGAATAAATTAAGAAACTAAAGCTTTTGGCTACTGCCCCGTTTATAGTCCCGATGTACGTGTTTTACGTCACCGCGTTCAGAACGATCGGATTTTCCAACAACTTTGTGTGACCGTGTGTATGCAAGACAAGTTTGAGCCAACATCCGTCGGAAAAAATCCATGGATTTTGTTGTCGGAATATCCGATCAATGTCCGACCGTGTGTACAGGGCATAACACTTACACAGTGTAGGATGGCTTCATAAAACAGGGGTGCTGGCAGTGATATTTATTTAATTTTATTTTATTATTAATAGCGGCAAAAGGGGAGGGGCAGCTCACACACACATGGGAGCTGACAGGCAGAAAGGGAGGGGGAGAGAGGAGAGCAGCGGGATGACGGAGGCAGGTAAACTTACCACAGTAATCAGGGATCATCAGCCATGGTTACCATGGTCAGTTTACATAGGGGGACACCGGAACAGGCAGCATCAGCCAGATTTTTTGCAGAGAGGGACAGGTTAGACAGCACAAGCACTGTGCTGTTTAACCTGCTATAAGGGAACAGGATCTCTCTCTTTTTTTTTTTTTTTTTAGGGTTACAACAACTTTTGGCAAAACCTGGCAGATCAAGAAAAAAACATTTTTATATGTCCTTCAAATTGAAAGTCTTGAATATTAGTAAAAAGAGTTGTGTACATTTTTCTGAACCAGAAGTCTGCAAGGAGAAATGGGAATATTGAAGTGATACTAAAGTCTTGTTTTTCTTTTTTTTTTTAAATAACAAACATGTCCATCAAGTCCAACCTATGTGTGTGATTATGCAGTAGTTTTGCACAGAGCAGCCCAGATCCTCCTCTTCTCTGGTCCCTTTTTGGCAATCCTGGTCCCTTCCTCCTTTTGAGTGCCACCACTGCAAGCTGCTTGCCATTGGAGCACCTGAGCTGAGCCGCAGCTCCCTGTGTCCATTCGGACATGGAGGCGTGGCCCGGCCCACCCCTTCTCTTTTCTCATGGGTTCACTGACTTTGACAGCAGAGGGAGCCAATGGCGCTTCACTGATGTCTCAACCAATGAGGAGGGAGATTCCTGGACAGCCAAGGCAACATTGCTGGATCGAGATGGAGCTCAGGTAAGTATTAGGGGGGCTGAGGGGGGCTGCTGTATTCAGAAGGTTTTTTATCTTAATGCATAACATTCATTAAGATAAAAAAAACCTTCTGCCTTTACAACCATTTTAAGTTTTAAAGTTTTTTAAGTTTTAAAAAATTTTTTTTTGCAATGAGGAAAATAGAGAACAGTGGGCTTAACAAAAACTCACAAACCCACATGAAAAACAAATATAATTTAAAGCAAGAAAATACAAGCTGTGTTACAGGAAATGTTTCTACTATTGATGGTGTTACTGATTCCTGATGGACAGCTTGCCAAACGTTTACATTTGCCACATTTATTTTGAATCTATTTCCAATTTTTAAAATATAGAAAATTAAAGTGTATAATAAAAAGAATTAAAATACATTGTGTTTAATATGGGTCCTTGCAGAGGATGTGCAAACTTCTTTTTACTTTGGCAACAAATATGTTGACTAGAGACCATTTTAAGACCATCAGTGTGTTAATTTAGTAGCTGGGTATTTTGTTAAAATTTTTAACTATGCAATAATTCAAGGTGGAAAATTAACATTCCGTATGCTTTCTTTTTTTAGGATGACAATATCATGAGGTCATTACAGCTCTTTGAAAATGTTATGTAAAAAAGGCTATGTGAACAATGGTGCTGACTCTCAATAGCACTGTGAAATGTTTGTAACCTTACAAATCGAACCACAAAACATTCTCTGGAAATTTTGTAATTATGAAGTTTGTAACCATCAAGAACAAATTTATAGAAATCCATATTGTCATCTGTCAACAATCTCCAATTTGTGGAAAAGAATTGTTTGATTTCCCCTGTGTGACGCATTCACTGGATTTATTACCCTTTTGGATGTGTACTGGGTTTACATGTTTTATAGCTTTACCTCTGTTATTAGTGAATATGTGTTTGGCTAGTTTTAAATGCTTTTGCTTTTTAATGCAGTATGATTGCAAAATATAAGATTCAATACTGTTAATTTGTTTAGCCATAAACTGTAACTGAAAACTTAAAAGCTTTTCATACAACTAGTTTGTGTTAGTATTGCTTTGTAAAAAATATAGTAGGAAGACACTCAACATGAACTGAATTTTGAACAGATTATAATATATTTTATGAACAGAAACATTAAAGTGTAAGTGAATGCAAATATCAAACACCTTCATCAAATCTAGTTATGTTTTCAATAAAAATATATTTTAGTGTATTTTAAAGCAGAACTAAAGTTTTTTTTTTTTTTTTCATTTTTTTTTTTATTGTTATGAGGTCATTTTTCATGGTAGAATAGACTCTGGGTATGTGGTTAAAATTCACTTTACAAAGAATACCCAATGACATGCAAAGGAACATAATAAAATGTGTGTTTTTGCTTCCACATTATTGGATAATTAAAGTCAGTAGAGTTTCACCTCATTCACTAGACTTAAGGAAAATTTACTTGCAAAGTAAAAATACCTAATTCAATAAACAGAATTAAACAAAAAGTGAAAATGCCATTTCAACATAAGCAGCCTATTTGCCTTTAGTAAAAAAGAAAAAACCCCAGTGTATGCCTCCTTTGCCTTAAAAGCCCTGCCTGATAACATTTTTCACCTATTTGTAGCTTGAGCTGCACATGTGCAGCTCAATCTCGGCATGCTTTGGGTGTTAGGACAAATCCATTTCTGGTTGGCCAATTAAAATGGCTGAAGCTTGTGCTACTAGAAGACCAGGAGATGCCAGCAGTGATAAAGGAGTGATGAGGGGGAACATGGACAATACATCCCTAGAGAAAGGCACTTAATTAGGTAAGTGTGGCATAACATGCAGGTATGCTGTAAATACTTGCACATAATCTTTTGGGAACCCCAGGGTTATGGCCATTAGGTTCCTGTTTGAATGTGTCATTGTACTGGACTGTGATTTACTCTCCTTCTTCCTAGAAAGCATAGGTACATGAGCAGCCAATCAACAAAAATTTTCACTGTCATGTGGTGGTATGGAGATAGTCCTAAGCCTGAGTAAGCTCCTGCCAGAGCAACTTTAAAGAAGAACTATTCACAAAACTTTTTTTTGTTTCATTTTGGACAGAGTTGGGGAGGGTAACATAGGCAAATTAGAGGAAATCCCTTCAAAGTGTGGAAATCCCTGGTTGTTATCAGGGTCACCAGTGCTGTTGTCCCTATTAGAAGATGTCCCCTCTATTGTTGATCTGGGGACAACCCAAAATTTGAGTTTTTTTTTTTCACTTTCACTTTCGATGATTACAGTAAACATGTCAAATAGAGATGGTGAATCTCCCTGACAGGGATACAGGCAGCGAGAAAATCCTGACAGGGGTTAAATCCCTCTAAATTCTGTCCAAAACTAGAAAAACGTTTTTTCCCTTTAATTATGCTTTAAGCTTAGAAAGTATTTTTTATTTTCACTCCTGTGCACAAAAGGAGCAATGGATGACTGAAGGGCAGGCAAGTATAAGCAATGAGCAAGGCTGAAATTTAAGTGAACCTCTGTATACACTTTACTCACTTCATTATATCACCTATTACATATGTCAACTTGTTGATTTACCAGCAATATCTAAAGTTCCAGTGACATTATGGCAATGGCTATGCTAAAAACATAAACATAACATTAAATAGCGTAATATGGGATGTTTAAGTCATTAGCACGCGTCACAGAAATGCTTTGTAAAAAAAGTATGCTATTTTAGTTTGGGAGTCTGCATCATGTGTAAAGCAAAAATATATGCAATAGTTCCCACACTTCAATAGACATTGAGAAACGTGAAACAATATTAACATGTTTTCTGTGTAACTGATTTGAAGCTGTTTGGCATTTGCAGCTAAAACAGGCATAGTAGAGGCAAATAAAAAGCTAGTTACATTTTTAGTAAAGAGGATTGTGCAAGAGAAAGCACAGTCTGTGCATTACCTCAAGGCTTCAACTACCCTACAAAATGTCCATATAATGGATGTACAAAAGCACACCTGTGGGAACAAAAGTAAAAATGAATACTTACCTTACCTCCAGATTTTGCACTACAGGGAGTGGCACAGCTATACTTCCAGTGAGATCCTGGGGAATGTTGGATATTCCAATTATCACAAGATTACACACCAGCACAATATTTGTGATCCTCGTCATTCACAGGATCTAATGAGAAGGATTGCGATGTCACCTTTGCATAGGCACTGTGAGTGGAAGCCAGTAAAGTAAGTACATAGACTAACTTTTTTCCCCACAGGTGCTTTTTGGCATGTTTATCATATGGTGATTGATAAAGGAGGAGGACCCGATGTAATGGATGCTTTCTGATGCAAGGTCCATCTTAATTTTTTTCATTGAACAGGGGATCAGATTTAGAGTAGGTGTTGTGATATGTTGCCTTCCTTATCATCACTAATTATTGTAGCTGCAAACTTAAGTTCCTAACAACCGGTAAAAAATTACTATTCATGGTAGATATATTTTTTTAAAGAGAATTTTTTGATGTGTCGATTGTTATATACATGTAAAAATTTAAATAATGTAAGAAACATGGAAGATGGCTGAGCTGACCTTCTAAAAATACTAGTTACTTGATTGTCTTGGTAACCCCTATGCTTCAATATTTTTATTAACTAACATGGAACAAGGATTCAAATATAGACTTTTTACATTCCCCTGATTTTAATAATCTGTATATTTTTTTCAGTTAATTGACTCGAAGTAGGTCATAACAGCCAAGTAACTAGAATTTTCAAAAGAAGCTTAGCAATAGCAGCCCTTATACTCTCATGACAGGTTGACTTTAAAATGTATGTATATCCAAAAACTTTTTTGTTTAGTTTTAGACAGAGAAGAAAGTGAAGTAGATGTGGCGCTGTTCTATTGTGTTTGTGCACCTAATCCCTGATGAGCATAAAGATATTATAGATACGTATTAGTGCATTTAGATCGAAAGTGTGAAAAGATAAAATAAATAAAATAAAAATAAAATAAAATATAATTATATTGATCTAAATCGCAAAAAAAAGGGGAACAATTAGGTCCCATGTGACCTGCATATATATATAATCCCATATATATGACTATAAAGTGCTTGTGTGCTGGTGAAAAGATTACTATAATGGATTAATACAAACTCAAAAAAAACCTGGAATCTCAAAAAAGGGGGCTAGTACGGTCCCATAAATGCATTTAATGCATGCATTTAAAATTATATAGTCCCACTTAGTGAATATTCAAAAAGGTGCTTCTGTGCTGGTGAACAATTAGTGTTGATAATTTCCACTTTCCAGGGGTGATCACAGCATATGCGTCTTATCCGTGCTCTTATTGTGGCTGCACTCACCGGAATTCCCCCTCCCCTCTTGGGGTATGGAGCATTCACACTATCTGCCACTGTGTAGCACTTTAAAGGCTGAATGATCCCTGCTGTAATGGCTGTAATGGCAGTCCTCCAATCAAACCAACATGGCGGCAGCAAGCCAAGTGCTCACATCTGTAGGCCAGGTGCACACAATAGAACAGCGCCACATCTACTTCACTTTCTTCTCATTTCTGTACTCCACCTAGTGGTAGTAATTGGTAGAGGCAGCAGTTCTCTTAAATTAGATATCTTTCTGCCAGCACTTATTCCTTTGCGCGGAAACATTCATACTCTCTTAGTTTTAGACAGAGTAGGGAAAGGTTAAAATTCCAGTCTTTTCACTTCCTGTGCTGGATCAGCAATCATAAATTTGGTCAAAGTAGCACATGTAGCTATAATACTTTCAAATGCTAACGGTGGTAAGAAAGTACATACAGACAGCATAAAAGTGTTATATTAGGTAGAATTTTAATTGCATAAATTAAATTTTCTCTTATTCATTGAGAGACACAGCTTTTGATTGAAGATCAATCAGAACCAGTGGCCTAAGCTGCCTGCTTCCAGAAGTGTGCAAAAAAATCTGAACAGCTCCCTTGGGTGGCTTAAAATGGTTTTAAAGACTCATGTTTTTTTACCTACATGCATCCTATGCATGTAGGTAAAAAACCTTCTGTGTGCACTGGTCCCCCCAATACTCACCTGAGCTCCCTCTCGATCCAACGATGTGCACGAGAGATGAGCTTCTCCTGAGTCTCTCATTCCTCATTGACTGAGACTACTATCAACCACAGCCAGTGAGCCAATGAGGAGAGAGTGGGGGGGAGCATGGGGCTAAGCCACAGATCTGTGTGTCTTATGGATGCATGGAGCGGGGCTCAGGATCGAGCATGCACCAGTGCCCCCAAAACAAGCGGCTTGCTATTGGGGGCACTGGCTAAGGAGGAGGAGCCAAGAGCACTGGCAGGGTCCTGAAAAGAGGAGGATTGGGGCTGCTCTGTTCAAAGATAAGTATGACATGTTTGTTATTTTTTTTTTTTTTTATAAATGAACATTTGATGACACTTTAATCCCACAACTGTCAGAGGACATTTGTTTTTTTGTCTGGTGTCAAGGATTAAGATGCGTATTTCTTCTGCTCCTGAAATTGTCTTAGATGACCATTTCTTCTATAAAGAAGCTGACTGGTAGACAGGTTGGATTTTGATCCTTGTAGTCTCCCTAGTCTAGCCATAGTGACTCATCAGTGTCTCTAGGTTGCAACGAATACTCACTGTACAAGCCCTCTTTTTCTATTTGGACAGTGGCAAGCCTTTTATGTACTGTAATATGTATGAGAGGTTGTGTTGGTCTGCTTGTCACAGTGTTTCTTAAAGAGGCTGAAGGGCCCCATCTCTCTGGATCCTGGAGGGAATCTGAGGTTATTTTTGCTGTCTCGCTAACCCTAGATTTCTATCCGATTGGCTCCACCCTTTCTTACTCTCTCTTTTATTACAGAGTGCTTTACACTGATTACAGTAATTTATTTATTTTTATCTGCCTGGCTTTCTGGTCAGCCACCACATCATTTTTGTTTTTTTAAATTGTACTGTGTAAGAATAGTTGGTTTTACTTTTTATGCAATTATGCAATTATTGTTCCCTGTAGGTCCTTAAGGCACTGCACATGCTCCTTGGAGCCTGAAGCCTTTAACTGTGTGCTGCAGCTGTTTTTTGCCCTTCTAAAGCTGAAGCATTAGAATCTGTGGGTTCTTTCCTGAGGAGAGCAGCCTTTACTTCTCAGAAATGCTTCCTTTCTTGAGTGGCTGTCTGGGTGCGTACCTCATTCTTGTGGAGTGGTTTGTTGGTGGCAGCTCTTATTGCACAGAGTCTCTACTGTTGTAACATGGCTGATGCTAGTAAGAGGTAATTCCAATCCAAATTCCTCTTTACCGGCTGCCTCTGTGTATACCAATTGTCACACTACCATGGATAGTAACCAGGGTGATTCACTTGTGTTATCTGTACAGCCTTTGCTACCCCACCTACTACACTATTAGGTGTCTCTTCTGCCCCCCTCCCCATTCCTCAATTACACTGGAATCCCTGACTTCAATTATGGATGGCTTTGTAACTAAGATTGTACAAGCTATTTCGGACCCTAAGCAGAGTCTTATAGATATGTCCTCCAAATTCACCGGCCTCAGACTTTTTTAACTTCTGGGTCCCGGTTTTGTCTGGTCTTGGATTTCATGAGGGCTTGGATGATGATTCTCACTTTTTAATCACTGTGGACAAGAATGGAGATTCTGTTTTTTTTCCCTTATTTCGTGAAAAGGAATTGGTTTCACCTCTGATTAAAACAGTTTGTAAAACTCTCAAAACAGAGGATTCTCCTGCTTCCTTATCTGAACTTTTGGTTGTTGTTGGTTTTCGTAAACCGAAGTGAGATGCCAAAGTGTTTCCATACCATTTGTTCTTTGACAATCCCATTTACAAGGAATAGAAGCATCCTAATAATATTTCACTAAAATGACTACTCCTCTTATCCTGGAAATGCTGGTTTCAAAGTTTTAATAAAGCAACAGTGATCCCTGCAGTGGAAGCTGTATGTTTTTAAAAACCCATTGGACCATAAAATGGAGTTGAGTCTCTGTTCTGTGTATACCATTGCTGGAACTCTGAGGAGAGTTTTTGGCTGTGGTCTCTCAGTCCATCATGAAGAAAGCTAGACATTTGCCTTAGGACCTTGCATCAGAACAGGTATTCCGTACTTTGTTGGCCTTAACAGATCAAATGGTTCAAGGCCCTAAAATATTTGTGTGAAAAACCATTGGTCTCTTTCCTTGGAGTGATTTCTGGCCGCAATCGTTCCCTGTGTTTCCCTCGCAAACTTATCTCTAGCTATCCAAAACATACTTGCTCAAATCTATAAGAAAATAGGTAATAAATGCCTTTGTGAAAAAAAAAATCAGAATGGATCTCATTTATTTGGTAGTTGCTTCTCTCCATCAGAGAGGCTTAAGTATCAACATTCAAGATGCATATCTTCAGGTTCAAATTTGTCAGAGCTACCAACAAATAACTGTGGAACATTACCATTGCCCATTTGTGGCGTGTCTTGCCTCTGCTCCTTGAGTATTCACAAAGATCTTGGCCCTGGTCTTGCTCTTCTTCACTTCAGGGATCCCAGTTGGGGGTTATCTTGATGATCTTGTCTTGGGAGCAGGCTTCTTCTAAACTTTGCAGGACCACATTCAGGCAATGTTATAAACCTTGCAGGACTTGCAGTCTGACCAAATTTTTAATCTGGAGAATCTGGGGCTAATCCTAACACGTTTTTCTTCTGTTGGACAAACTGTACAGACTTCAGGACCACATTAGGAGTCTTCATTAAACCATTAAATTCTGTCTTCTTTCCTGCATGATTGTGTTCTGTCTGATGGTCTCCTCCTTTGAAGTAGGAAATTTGTCTTTTCTTCCTCTTCATTGGCTGACAATAGCAAGCCTTTTTGGCTTGGGGGGGATTTGATTTTAACCTTGGCTGTCATGTTTCTATGCCCTTTGACAAATCTTTCCTTACTTTTATACAGGTGGTTCCCCATGGTGTTCCTCTTGTTAGGCCGTTGCTTCCTTCATAGACCTTTTCAATCTAGACCTCTTTTTGGCATCATTTAGGAGGATCCCTTGCAGATATTGTTACAAAGGTTGACGTGTTTGCATTCACGGCCTTCTCCTGTAAATCCCCCTTTGTTATTTTGCACAAGGACAAGGTGGTTTTAAGATCCCACCCTTTTTTTCTATCTGAGGTAGTTTCACCTCAATAAAGGTATTGTGCCCCTACCCCTTTGTCTGGCTTTTTGTTGGCCTAAAGAAGTCATTTACATACCTTAGATGTTGTCAGTGGTGTTAGGATTTACCTTTAGGCTACTTCAGTCTTTCTGCTAACTTATTTGTTGTGGTTGATGGTCCCTATATGGGACATGCTACTTCATCTGCTACCATCTCTAGATGGATTCTAAAAACTATATTTCAGGCTTATGCCATTAAACATAAATAATGTCTTTTCCTGCCATTACCTATTCAGTCAGCACTCCTTGAGCTTTTCTGTGATCCATCTGTAAGGCTGTGACCTGGTCCTCCGTTGATACCTTCACAAAGTTTTATAAGGTTCATAAGGTTGCATCAGCCAAATGTGGTATAAGGGCTCACCATGTTAATTTGTTATTCAAGTATAGTCTTTCCCTTTTGTTAAGTACTGCTTGTTGACGTCACACTGGTTCTGATTGTTCTATAATTAAAAGTTGTGTCTCTCAATGAATGTAAGAAAACGTAAAATTATTTGTACTTTCTGTAAAATTCTTTTTTTCATTGAGTGACAAAGCTTGTACTGCCTGCTACTAACTAACATTTTCTGGCAGTTTGAGGATTGAGGAACCTAAGGGAGCTGTCTTCCTAGCTGTATGTTCATTTTTGTTAAAGTTGCTCCAATTTAACCCCATGTTAAATCTTAGGTACCACTAATCACCCCTTTTTAAATCCTTCCTACCATTCCCCCATAGCTATTATTTTGGGCTGTTTTTCCATTCATCTGTAAGCGGTTTTAGTTTGTTTTTCCAATGTGACATTAAAAAATGCACTAAATAACAACATTCACAATGTTTTATGCCATCAATCTAATGTTAGTGTCAACAAATGGGATAAAGGACAAAAAGTGCACTTTTATATTTGCAAGTAACACTAGTGGTTTTAAACTCAATTTATTTGGTTTGTTGTGTCTGTTTGTGTTTAAATAAATGTATTTGCATAGAAAACAAAATAATTTTTGCAAAAAACAACCACCTCCAATAAAAAAAAACAATTGTATAAGAATTATAAGAATTACTTTGGTATTACAATTAATAAAAATGTTATTGCCAAATCATTTTACCCAACTGAAAACGTTGTGGTTAAAGCCATCAATGCTGCCATTTTGACCAAAATTACCATTCTGTGATGTGACTACAACGTTAAAAATCATTTTGACACACATGGATGGATGATGTATGTTAATTGTATGTACACTGGTTATTTATAATAGTTTCATGTAAAATTTCTTATGTTTTGTCTAATGTGTAACACAAAAGCAACTTTGAAATATAATTTGTCTACACAATAGCCCAGGTCATTTATTTTCAGAAATACCCTTTTGGTTGAAATGTTTTGTGGTATTAATATAATGGCAGAGGTGAACAAAAAAAATGTTATTAGAGGACATTTCCATTCAATACTGAATATTTAGTGATGTTGTGAGTGTAATAATTTTACCACTGCACGAATGCCTTCCTCCCACTCCTCTTCTGCATAGCCATTTTAAATGACAGAGACTGCCAGGGCATCTGGCAACTGTACCACCTGTGGTGTTTGGGTGCATGCACAAATACACTGCAAAATTGGAGCTTGTAAACACACTACCTCCTGGAACAGCTGTGACATAGCAATTGCAGAAGGCACAGGGCCTAACATAGGCCATAAACCAGAAAGTTCTGACTTGCTAAAAAAAACTGAGCAGAAAGGTAAACATTATAATGTTTGTGTAAGAGGAAGAAGGAGGAACAGAATAAGAAAATTAAAGGACAGCTCCTTTTAGAAACATAAAAAAACAAACTTACGGTGAGAAAAGACTAAGTAGTTCTTGAGTGTGCCTTTTCTTAACATGTTTTTTTTCCTTGAAGATAGATTATGTTCATAACATACATAATAAATATACTCTTTAAATAAAGTCGGGGCCTGTTCCTATTACCCCTTCAATCCCACATATATTCCCAACTAGACCTCAAATCAGCCTGTAGCCTCCTTCACTCTCTGTAGTCTAAGACATGGCTTGGCTTATGCAATAACCTAGCTCTGGTGGTTTGTTATTTTCACTGATCCAGTGGACCGTGGATAATCTGTCTGGTTGGAATCTTGTATGAAGGTGGTTTCTCTGTTAAGCTGGATACACACTATACAACTTTCTGTAGATTCTTTCCTTTAGATTTACCAAAAGCATATAATATTAGCTCAAACCTAAACACTTTCAATTTGTATGCAATCGGGCAGGTCCTTGCACTACATACAGTAGTTGAAGGTAACTCTAAAGGAAAGCTAACAACAAAAGTTGTATAGTGTGTATCCAGCTTTAGGGCCTTCCATAGCATGTTGGTTCAGTGGTTCAAGGCTAGAACTGTCTGAGCATTTGTAGGCTGTGATTTTTAGGACATTGGTTGGATTTTGCAATAGTTGAAGGCAAAGTGCATGCATCTAGAAAGATTACCCCAATTTTGGTCTGCATGATAGGTGTGTTAAGAAGAAGCCTTTGCTGTCCTAAAAAAAAAAAAATATATAGAACATGACTAAGTTTTGACATTTAACAAACCGGAAAAGACCAGGCCTTCTGGAACAATGTGATGAAGACTTACCAATCAAACAGAGTTGTTTGGTCAAAGTAAAGCTTTTTGCACATGAAAGCCTAAAAACTCCAAATTTTAAGCATTCTTTTAATGATCTAAAGGCAGCCCATTTTATTTAAACTTGCACTACATATAGATCAGTATATAAAAAAAAAGTCTACATTGCTGGTCATGTGCATATGCTACACTCCCTTGATTTAAAAAAAAAACAAAAAAACATAGAAGAATCTTTACGTGTGTGTACATGTGTATATGTACAACTACACGCATGAGCCATACAGCCCATTCCCATCCAGGAATATCTGATGTTCATAGGTCAGTTCCATGTACAAGTACCCTAACCGTAAACACGTTTGCTGCAAACTAAAGACAGCATTTTAGAGAAGAACCTTGTTTTTTTTTTTAACAGAAAAGTTTTTATTGAACAAATCAGTATCACAATACAGTCAGCTTTCGACAATCAAATCTTGCTTAGTTACAGTATCTGTTTGAAATATCCATATTTAGCATCCTACTGATACATACAAAATATAACTTCTACCATTTCTCAACCAGTGATGATTCCCAATTAAATTCCCATCTAGATCCGACCCATTACATCCCTATTTCTCTCACCTGGGGGGGGCGCCAGCCTCCCGGCCAGTGCATTAGAATGATTTCCTTTGGCATAGTTGGGTGTCACCCGGTGGGAAGGGGGAGGGGCGATAACCCCCTTCTAGAAAAAGGAGGAATCCCTCATTTGGTCCCCCACCTCTCCGGTCCTCACCCACTCGCGTCCACACCTTGTCAAATTTAGTCAGACATTGCCTGTTCTTGTAGGTGAGCTTGTACAAAGGGAGTACTAAATCAACCGCCTTTTGTCAGGATTTCAGTGTGGGGGGTTCGGCTGACTTCCAGTGGATCATTATTTCCCTCCTGGCATAGAATAGTGAGAAAGTAATGCAGAGTTTAGTATATCTGTCCCCCTCAACCTCTCCCAAGTAGCTCATCAGGAGCACCATTGGTTCCCTTGGCACCGGAGTCCCCAGCAGTTCGCTCAGTTTCCCTGCTACGTGTTCCCAGTAGGTTTGGATTTTAGGGCAGGCCCATACCATATGCCAGAATGTGCCTACTTCCGTTTGGCATTTGGGGCATGAAGAGTCTAAGTTTGGGTATATGTTGGCCATCCTATGTGGGGTGTAGTACGCTCTGTGAATAAACTTCAACTGTATAAATCTGTCCTTGGCCGCTATCATAGATGGGATAAAGGTTGATATACAGTCCTCCCATTTGTCTTCACCGAGGGCTCTGATGTCCTCCATCCATTTGTCGAATGTGTGTGTGGGTTTGGTGTCATAGGCCACCGTCAGGTACAGATATAGGGTGGAATAGGGTTTTCCCATTACACTGGAAATGAGCAGACGCTCGATGGAGTCAGACTCAAGTGTCAGTACCTCCGGGAACTGAGCCTTCATGGCATGTCTCAGTTGCCAGAACCTAAATTCCGAGGTGTTGGGAAGAGAATATGTGCGCCTCAGTTCCGTGAAAGGCATACGTTTCCCGTCTTTTATAACGTGTTTTAAGGTGGTTATCCCCCGCCCCGCCCAAAATGACGGGTCTGGGATATCTTTCAAATGGGGTAGTGTGGGATTGCCCCAAAGTGGAGTATGTGGGGATTCACAATTTGGCTTGCGATAAACTGCTCTGGCCTCCTTCCATACTGTAAGCATCGTTTTCATAGGTACTGTCAGGTCATGTGGTACCTTGAGCCCCCTAAACGCGAGGTTGCTCAATTCCGCATAGGGCCCCAGTATAGCCGCCTCTAGTCTCACCGCTGGATTTTGTCTGGGCTGGGAGAACCACCACCTGACCGTGACCAGGATTGCTGCTCAGTAGTATATGAGGAAGTTGGGCATCGCTAGTTCTCCTGCAGAGAAAGGTAGATACAAAATGCATTTCGCCACCCTGGGTGGCCTCCCAGCCCACACAAACAAGGTCATTATACCCTAAAGGCTCTTAAAAAAGGCCCTGGGGATGTGTGAATGGGTATTTCGGAAAAAGTATAGGAGTTTTGGGAGATATACCATCTTCAGAAGATTGACTCTGCCGACTGGGGTCAGCGGTAGGGTACGCCACGCTGCACATTTTGCTGTCATTTGGGACAGGAGGGGCTGGACATTACATTCTATGAATGATTCCGTCGTGTTAGCGATTTTAACACCTAAGTATGTGAATTCATCCACCCACATGAGGGGGGTACAGGTGTCTAATCTAGGGATTGAGGGATGCAGCGGGAACAGAACCGACTTGGCCCAATTTATACGGATGCCCGAGAACCGTCGGAAGTGTTCGAATAGCTCCAGAGCCCTCGTCAGTGACCCAGATGCATCTGCAAGGTAGAGTAGGGTGTCGTCCGCATAAAGGGACACCTTTTCCTCTATTACTCCCACTGGTATACCTTTAATCCTCTCCTCTGCCTGTAAGGCTATATCCAGGGGCTCTAGCGCCAGCACAAATAGTCCCGGGGATAGGGGGCACCCTTGGCGCGTGCCCCGATCCAGGGAAAAACTGTCAGAGAGCAGCCATTGGTGCATATTCTGGCCCTTGGATTAGCATACAGCATACAGCCACTTCCTGAATCTAGGGCCAAATCCAATCCTGGAAAGTATCCCCCAGTGGTAGCCCCACCCGACAGTAAAAACTTTCTCCGCGACAAGTGAGGCTACCACTCTCGCCGTTTCTGGACGGGCTCTGGCCATGTGCATAAAGAGTCTCCTAATATTAATGTCTGTGCCCCTCCCTGGCCTGAACCCCGTTTGGTCTGGGTGCACCAATGCCAGTATAACTGTATTTAATCTGGTGGCCAGAACTTTGGCCAGCAGTTTTGCGTCAACGTTTATCAATGAGATTAGGCGGTATGAGCAGCACAGAGAAGGGTCTTTCCCAGGCTTAGGAATCACTACCACCAACGCTTCGCTCAGAGAATTTGGGAGTTCCTCTGTCTTGTGTGCCTCCTGTAGCATGGTGTGTAATCTAACCACTATTTCCTCAGCGTACTGTTTATAAAATTCCATGGGTATGCCATTAGGGCCAGGGGTCTTGCCAGATTGGAGTGATTTTAGGGCCTTTAACAGTTGTTCTACCGAGATAGGCGCATCAAGCGCATCTCGGTACTTCGTTGTCAGGGCCGGGATGTCAATAGGGGCTAAGTAGGAGGTCAGTTTGTCCTATGTGTAAGTCACCTTGGAGCTATAAAGGAGGCGGTAGAAGGAGACAAAGCCCTCAATAATTTAGTCGGGGGTATAAAGGAGTGCACCATTTTGGTCCTGTATGTGAGATATGCATATTCCTCCCGCTTACTCCCGTGCCAACCAGGCCAGCAATTTACCCGATCTTTCACCTTGCTCAAAAATGCGTTGAGACTGGGCTAGCATTTGTTTCTGAGTGAGAGAGGTGTGTACACGCAGTACCTCACCAGTCAGAGCCTGTAGTCTACTGTAATCCTGAGGGTCTCCAGTCCTAATGAATCTTGCCTCCTGTAGCCCCGCCACCTGTTCTGCATTAATCAGTTGAGCCCACCTCTCTCTGCGAACCTTGCCTATAATAAATTGGTATTGGCCCCTAGTTTAAGCCTTGAAGGCTTCCCACAACACCAGCGGGGATGCTGATCCGGGGTTGGTCACCCAGTACTCCCAGAGAGATCCCTGAAATTGACCATCCACCACCTCATCCGACACCCAGAACCTGGAAAGCCGCCACTAATTGGATTTTGGGGCGGAGGATAAATCCATGCTCAGGAGCAGCGGTGCATGGTCAGATATGCCCCTGGGGAGTATTTTGATGTCCTTTGCCTGGGGAGGACTGCCCTCCCCACATAGGCCAAGTCTATCCTAGATAAGGTGCAGTGGGACACGGAGTGACAGGTGTAGGCCCAGGTCTGAGGGTGCCTTTAGCGCCATACATCTGTCAGGCCATATGTCTCCGCCCACTCCACCAGTCCCGGGTGAGGACTACCAGTTGTGGATAATCTGTCCACAGCGTGGTCAGGAACCAGGTTACAATCCCCCAGAATAGGGATATTGTCATTAGCAAAGTTAGCAATTTTTGAGGTCATTTGAGTTAGAAGAGTCAATGATGCGGGTGGAGGCAAGTAAAGGCCTGCTATGACCCACCTCATTGATCCCACCTGAGCGTGAATTGATACGTATCTGCCCTCCGAGTCCAGCACTAGGTCCAGAAGCCAAATTGGGATAGACTTGTGTACTAGTATACTAACACCCCTTGCCAAGGTGGAGTACGTAGAATGGTAATGATGGCCAATCTAGGGCTTTTTTAGAGGCATGGTTCTACTGCCCACTAGGTGAGTTTCTTGTAGAATGCATATGTGTGGGTTGTGGGCCTTGATAAACTGGAACACCAGGGATCTCTTAACTGGCGAGTTTAATCCCCTGGTGTTCCAGGACATAACGTTAAAGGACGTCATCTTCAAATTGTTGTATGTGGCTATATGGAGTAATCATGTGTGCCCTTCTGTGGAGCCCTAGCTGGACTCGGAGGGAACTGAATAAGCAGAAAGTCAATGCTGGCAATTGTAATACAGTAGTAGGAATTAGCAAGGTGACTGACAGCACTGACACATGAAGCTTAATAGTCATGAATTTTAAAGAGATATTTTGGCAAAAAAAAAAAAAAACATTTTTCTCCACAGCGCAGGTTTTATCTTCATTAAAAAATAAACATAACCCCAAGAAGGAACAAACTGGCCCCGTAGGTGCAGCAATCCCCGCCCCCCACCCCACCCAACCCCTTATAACTGAGTAGGGTTTTCATCCCAAACAATTTCAGCTTGCCGGCTGCAAAGGGGGTTCGTGCAAGAGGCAAACTCAAACCCCCTGACACTTTCCAGGGTTTCAGGCAAGAGTCTGAGCAGCTCTCTAAGTGTTAGACATCCGCTGGCTCTATGCAACAAGCTGTAAGGGACATGGGTCCAAGAGGAGAAAAAGAAAACCGGAATGCATCCCTTCAGTAAAATCGATCCATTAGTGGGTGGGCATACATAGTATGGCCCCTAATGCCACAAGAGGGGATAAAACAAATATAAGGAAGCGGCAGGCCACAATGTTCTCCTGACTGTGTCTCTGTCAGGGGTGCTAACTTGGATTCCCCCATCGGGGGGGCTAACCTCCACTATCAGAGCAGCGCACACCATAGGTACAAACTGGGCACAACAGGTGCAACAAAGGTGTGAACGCCCTTCCTGTGGGCTAATCTGTGATCTACACAGGCCTAGGCCTGAGCAAAGCTCAATGCAAGCGCGGTTGTCATGTGGTACATACCATGTGCCCGATCAGCAGGCCCGTGGCAGCGAGTCCAGCCAGATGGATGCTTCCCTGGGGGTGTTGAAGAAGCGGGTTGCCTCTCTGTCTTGGACTATTAGACGGGCTGGGAAGAGGACACTGTAGCGGATGTTTCGCTCCCTCAACGCCACGTTAACATGGTCAAACGATTTCCTGAGTTTCTGAGTCTCTACCGAGTAGTCAGGGAAAATAATCAACTTGGCATTCTGGTAACGTAGGTCCCCCCCATTCCTGGATGCGCGAAGAATTTCGTCTCTGTCCCTGAATTTGAGCAGGCGGAGAATGAAGATTTGCGGGGGGGGTTCCAGGAGGTCCTGGTTTAGGCGGTATGCAGTGCGCCCTCTCCACCACATAGTGGGGGGACAGGTGGGCGTCAGGGAGGAGGTCACGCAGCACACCTTCCACGAAGCATGTGGAATTGTTCCCTTCTGCTCCCTCGGGAAGACCGACA
This sequence comes from Lithobates clamitans, assembly GCA_037952925.1. Taxonomy (NCBI): domain Eukaryota; kingdom Metazoa; phylum Chordata; class Amphibia; order Anura; family Ranidae; genus Lithobates; species Lithobates clamitans. The sequence goes on from JBBGZY010001695.1 coordinate 1,849,779, forward strand.
ATGCGAAGGTTGTTGCGCCAATGTCTATTTTCTGCATCTTCGGCTCTATACTCCAGGGCTTTCTCTTTGGTTTGGAGAGTGCGGAACGCTGCGCTATGTTCTGCGACCGTATCTTCAGTACTGATCACTTTTTGTTCAGTCTCTGTGACTCTGGTCCTGAGTTTATCCATACCTTGGTGAATGAGGCCCACGTCCATCTGTACAGCCTCTATTTTTGCTGTTAGCGTGGATTGGCAGGTGGCAATGGCCACCATGACGTCCGCTAGCCAGGGGGGTCAGGATTCAGCTGAATCCATGAGACCCGTCTGTGAGGCCCTATGGGTACTCCGGGTGGTACAGACCTCGACTCAGGGCTTGAGTGGGTGTCAGGGGGGGTCCGGCCGTGATGGGAAAGTTAGTCTCTTGCCCCCTTTGCTGGACTTTGCGCCCGAACTCAGGTGCCCCATTTGTCTATGCTGTGGGCAGCGTGGAAGGGGTCTGGAAGTGGGGTCAGTGGGTTCCTGGGGGAGTCTTTCAGGTGGATGGAGCCCCCAGTCAGTTATCCCCCTTACCACAGGCCTTCAGATACAGCGGTGCGGCTTCGTCCTGTTCTGAGATTCCAGGGCTTGTCAGGAAAGGCCGCTCGCACCGTACCTGCGGCCTAGACACACGAGGGGGCCGGGATGCGTCCTGGGATGAGCCAGCACCACAGATATTTCAGCTTTCTGGCCCTCCGTCTGTGTCCTCCGTCTGCTTTGGGGCTCCTGCTGCGCTAACAGGAAGTGCAGGGGGCCTTTGCTCTGCTCCGGAGCCTCAGGGCCCATCAGGAAAGGCCGCGGCTGTGGCCTAGCGGCACGAGGGGGCCGCGGAGTGATCAGGGAAGGGCCGACGGCCTCCGGTTTGGCAACTTCGCTTTCCACCTTGTGTCCTCTGCTTTCTCCTGCACCATCCAGTCTGCAGGGGTGGATAAAGAGGCTTAAATCAGCCCAGGGTCTGGATTTCTGCTGAAAGCCTCCTAGAAAGCAGCCGCTCACAGTGCCATCTTGGCCACGCCCCAGAAGAACATTGTTTAAATTGTGAATGATGGTGGTGGAAATGTTATGGTTTAGCACTGCTTTGCTGTTTCAGGCCCAGGGCAGCTTGCAATCACTGCATCAACTATATATTTGAATGAGAATGTGAGAACATCTGTCCAAATGTTGAAGCTGAACTGGGACTTGAAGCTAAGTTACACTTTTACCCTAAAAACATACCTCCCAACTTTTTGAGATGGGAACGAGGGGCACCCATTAGCAAAAGTATGTAGGCATAGAACACACCCCCTGCCACGCTCCCTTAAAGAAGAATTAAGCAAAAAAAATTTATTAGTTAAACCCACAAGTTCTTTTTTTACCACTACTATTCCTTTATACTGCCTTTTGAAATTTACAAATGCAGCAATTTAGAATTTGGATGAAAGGTTTAGCACTGGGAAACATTATTTATAAGATAGCCAGTACATTTTATATACAACTTTATAGATCAGACCAAAATGAGGGACAAATGAGGAGGAAAGAGGGACAGAGGGACTTTGTTCCAAATCAGGGACAGTCCCTCGAAATCAGGGACAGGATTACTCCAAACCCGGTTTGATTCCAATTGAAATTTTGTAGGGAGATTTTGAAAGGAGTAGTTCATTCAAAGAAATCCGCAAACCTCTTGTAACTAAATTAATTTTGCATGGAGAAGTGGTCAAAAATGTTGATGTCATGCCAGTTATAAGGTTATAACTAGGGATGAGCTGAAAAAAAACCCCCCGGTTCGGTTCACACCAGAACACCGCAAACAGGCAAAAAATTAGTGCAAACATCGTTGAAGTCTATGGGACACGAACGTGAAAAATCAAGTGTTTATTTTAAAGGCTTATATGCAAGTTATTGCCATGAAAAGTGTTTGGGGACCCAGGTACTGCCCCAGGGGACATGTATCAAAGCAAAAAAAAAAGTTTCCGAAACAACCATTTTTTCAGGAGCAGTGATTTTCACCTGTCTGATGTGTTTACTGTGCTGCAGCAAAATTAAAATTCTAAAGGAAAAAATGTCATTTTAAATTGCTCATGGCTGTAATGTATTGCCGGGTCCCGGCAATATAGATAAAAAATTGAGGAAAAAAACTAAGTGGGTTTCCCCCCCCAGTCCATACCAGGCCTTTTGGGTCTGGTATAGATATTAAAGGGAACTCTACGCCAAAATAAAAAAAATGGTGGAAATGGTGTGGGGTCCCCCCAAAAACCATACCTGATACTTATCCAAGCAAGCAGCCTGGCAGGCCGGGAAAGGGGGGGGCGGCTTGGTACCAGGCCGCTTGTCATCAACATGGGGAGGGTGTTTTGGGGTCCCCCCCAAAACACCTTGTCCCCACAACCTTGGCCATTGGTTGTGGGGGTCTGCCCCCATGTGAAAGGGTAGGGGTACACCGCATATTAATGCACTGCCTGCACTGTATATAGTCTACACTAAACTGACTACACTGTATATGTTTGTATATATATTTGTGTATATATATATATATATATATATATATATATATATATATATATATATATATATATACATATAGTGAGTGTGAGTGTGAGTGTGAGTGTGTGGGTGGGTGTGTATATGTGTGAATGTTTGTATATTGTAGCAGAGCGTCCCAGAGAGAGCAAGGAAAAGTCCTGTTCAGGGTTTATATGTCTCCCAGGCTCCTCTCATATACGTTCAGGAATCTCTGATCCATGATGCAGTTCAGGCCTTGGTTCTCTTCCCCAGGCTAATTTAAGCTTACCTGAGCAGACACCCTTTGCTCTTGGCCTGGGAACCTTAGACAACTTCTGTTTAGGAGAGCAAAAGTTTGGTAAAAGCTATTAAGCTGTGAATGTGGAAGCTGACAAGCTGTAGGCTTGCTCAGCCTGGTAGTTAGGCTCTGTAAATATTGTATAGTTAGTGCCGAGACACGGCTAGGTTTTTGGTTGGCTATTTTCAATCCTGTTTGTTTTTGGAACACTGTACAGCACCTGTATATAGACTTGTATATATCACAAATAAACAATGCAGTGTTTGTCTATACCTCACTGGATTTGGTATCTGTGCCTGAAAGACTTCTAATCCCAGGGAGCTTTGTACCTGCTACCTGTCCCCCAGGTTACAATATGTAGATATATATATGTATGTATGTATGTATATATATATATATATATATATATATATATATATGTATGTATTTATAATTATATATATATATATATATATATACACACACACACACACACAGTGGGGCAAAAAAGTATTTAGTCAGCCACCAATTGTGCAAGTTCTCCCACTTAAAAAGATGAGAGAGGCCTGTAATTGTCATCATAGGTATACCTCAACTATGAGAGACAAAATGTGGAAACAAATCCAGACAATCACATTGTCTGATTTTTGAAAGAATTATTTTGCAAATTATGGTGGAAAATAAGTATTTGGTCACCTACAAACAAGCAAGATTTCTGGCTCTCACAGACCTGTATCTTCTTCTTTAAGAGGCTCCTCTGTCCTCCAGTCATTACCTGTATTAATGGCACCTGTTTGAACTTGTTTTCAGTATAAAAGACACCTGTCCACAACCTTAAACAGTCACACTCCAAACTCCACTATGGTGAAGACCAAAGAGATGTCGAAGGACACCAGAAACAAAATTGTAGACCAGGCTGGGAAGACTGAATCTGCAATAGGCAAGCAGCTTGGTGTGAAGAAATCAACTGTGGAGCAATAATTAGAGAATGGAAGACATACAAGACCACTGATAATCTTCCTCAATCTGGGGCTCCACGCAAGATCTCACCCCGTGGGGTCAAATGATCACAAGAACAGTGAGCAAAAATCCCAGAACCACATGTGGGGACCTAGTGAATGACCTGCAGAGAGCTGGGACCAATGTAACAAAGGCTACCATCAGTAACACACTAAGCTGCCAGGGACTCAGATCCTGCAGTGCCAGACGTGTCCTCCTGCTTAAGCCAGTACATGTCTGGGCCCGTCTGAGGTTTGCTAGAGAGCATTTGGATGATCCAGAAGAGGATTGGGAGAATGTCATATGGTCAGATGAAACCAAAGTAGAACTGTTTGGTAGAAACACAACTCGTCGTGTTTGGAGGAGAGAGAATGCTGAGTTGCAACCAAAGAACACCATACCTACTGTGAAGCATGGGGGTGGCAACATCTTGCTTTGGGGCTTTTTCTCTGCAAATGAACAGGACGACTGATCCGTGTACATGAAAGAATAAATGGGCCCATGTATCATGAGATTTTGAGTGCAAACCTCCTCCCATCAGCAAGGGCATTGAAGATCAAATGTGGCTGGGTCTTTCAGCACGACAATGATCCCAAATACACCACCCGGGCAACAAAGGAGTGGCTTCGTAAGAAGCATTTCAAGGTCCTGGAGTGGTATAGCCATATAGTCTCCAGATCTCAACCCCATAGAAAACCTTTGGAGGGAGTCCGTGTTGCCCAGCGACAGCCCGAAAACATCACTGCTATAGAGGAGATCTGTATGGAGGAATGGGCCAACATGTGTGATAACCTTGTGAAGACTTACAGAAAATGTTTGACCTCTGTCATTGCCAACAAAGGATATATAACAAAGTATTGAGATTAACTTTTGATATTGACCAAATACTTATTTTCCACCATAATTTGCAAATAAATTCTTTCAAAAATCAGAAAATGTGATTGTCTGGATTTGTTTCCACATTTTATCTCTTATAGTTGAGGTAGACCTATGATGACAATTACAGGCCTCTCTCATCTTTTTAAGTGGGAGAACTTGCACATTTGGTGATATATATATATATATATATATATATATATATATATATATATATATATATAGAGAGAGAGAGAGAGAGAGAGAGAGAGAGAGAGAGAGAGAGAGAGAGATAACTGCCTACACGCCACTAACTAACCTGCCTCTAGCTAACTTCTCTCATTTATTACACTATATACGGTCTCCGTGTAAGCAGCCTTATGCCCCGTACACACGGTCGGACTTTGTTCGGACATTCCGACAACAAAATCCTAGGATTTTTTCCGACGGATGTTGGCTCAAACTTGTCTTGCATACACACGGTCACACAAAGTTGTCGGAAAATCCGATCATTCTGAACGCGGTGATGTAAAACACGTACGTCGGGACTATAAACGGGGCAGTGGCCAATAGCTTTCATCTCTTTATTTATTCTGAGCATGCGTGGCACTTTGTCCGTCGGATTTGTGTACACACGATCGGAATTTCCGACAACGGATTTTGTTGTCGGAAAATTTTATATCCTGCTCTCAAACTTTGTGTGTCGGAAAATCCGATGGAAAATGTCCGATGGAGCCCACACACGGTCGGAATTTCCGACAACGCGATCCGATCGGACATTTTCCATCGGAATATCCGACCGTGTGTACGGGGCATTATAGTGTGGGGCATGGACTTAGACCCTGAACCATGATGGGCAAAAGGCACCCTGCCTTTGGCCAATCATGGCTGTCACAGCAGAGCACGCTGTGATTGACCAAAGCATGCAGGTCAGGTGCATGCTTTGGCCAATCATCAGACATCAATGCACTGCGATCTCACAGTGCATTATAGGGCATTCCACAGCACTCGAATTTACGGCGAACCCCCCAATAACTTTCAGTATTTGCCGAACGGACGAACATCAGATGTTCGAGTCAAACTTACGTTTGCATAATCAACTACATTAAAAAAGTTGACAATATTCCACAAAGAGGTCTAGGGGGTTGACTCTACATGTTTCTCAGACTACTTTCATTAGCTTCGATGGGAGTTGTGAAAAGCTTGTATATCTCTACAAAAATAATAAAAACCTATCTCTATCATATGGTACAGGACACTGGATCAACATTCATAGACCCTGGGTTATAGGCTGGTACCCTAAGGTGATTGAACACTGCAAAGCTTTGCTGGACACACCCCTGGGCGTGCTCTTATAACCCTACCTCACTTTGTGAGACCTCTGTTTTTTTTAAAGTGTCCCTAGGTAATTGATAGAGATGGGCTGGAGGACCCCCTGTTTGGTTCGCACCAGAACTTTGAACACTGGGAAAGTTTGGAACCAAATAACGAACCCCATTAAAGTCTATGGGATCCAGTGGCAGCTGGTGAAGTTTTAGTATGGGGGGTGCCAGACCCCGCCCTTCCTTTTTTACCCCTCCCACTTCTCATAAGCTCCGCTGTTTATAAAATCCACCCATTCTGTACCCTGTATTCCACTAGCTTCTACCCATGGTCTCAGGAGTATTCAGCTCAGCATCACAGGACAGAGTATACAGCCCCAGAATCACATGACAGAGTATACAGCCCCAGCATCACAGAACAGGACTATATGGCTCCAGCATCACAGAACAGGAGTATTTGGCCCCAGCAACACAGATCAGAGTATACAGCCCCAGCATTACAGATCAGAGTATACAGCCCCAGCATCACAGGACAGAGTATACAGCCCCAGCATCACAGGACAGAGTATACAGCCCCAGCATCACAGGACAGAGTATACAGCCCCAGCATCAGAGGACAGAGTATACAGCCCCAGCATCACAGGACAGATTATACAGCTCCAAAATCACATAACAGGAGTATACGGCCCCAGAATCACAGAACAGGAGTATACGGCCCCAGAATCACAGAACAGGAATATACGGCCCCAGAATCACAGAACAAGAGTATACGGCCCCAGAACCACAGATCAGAGTATACGGCCCCAGAATCACAGAACAGGAGTACACGGTCCAAGCATCACAGAACAAGAGTACACGGCCTCAGCATCACAGAACAAGAGTATACGGCCCCAGCATCACAGAACAAGAGTACACGGCCCCAGCATCACAGAACAAGAGTACACGGCCCCAGCATCACAGAACAAGAGTATACGGCCCCAGCATCACAGAACAAGAGTATACGGCCCCAGCATCACAGAACAAGTGTATATGGCCCCAGAATCACAGAACAAGAGTATACAGCCTGAGAATCTCAGGGAAGAGTATACAGCCCCAGAATTATAGGACAGGGTATACAGCGCTAGAATCACAGAACAGGAGTATACAGCCCCAGAATCACAGGTCAGAGTATACAGCCCCATAATCACAGAACAGGAATATACAGCCCCAGAATCACAGATCAGAGTATACAGCTCAGCATTACAGACCAGGGTATACAGCTGACAGATCAGGGTAAGCTGGGCATACATTGAACGAAGCGGGGACTGGCCGAATTTCAATCAGTTGCTCCTTACATGAGAGAAGGAGAAAGAAGAGCCCAAGATAAATCCACAGTGCTCTCTCCAAATCCTCCACTAAAAACACTGAAGGGCTTCCAGCATCATCCTATGTCTAATATGTGGGCAGCACCATGATAGGCTGCTGCCACCTCCTGGGAATGGAGGAAGAGGGGATGCGAGGTCGAGTGAATAGAAGGAAACATGATAATAATGCAGCACAGACAGGAGAATACAGTATATGGATAAAGCAAGAACACAACAGGGATTGTGTCACTGATGGATACCAGTGTTGCATTATGGACCAGGCACTCGAGGCAGAGCAGCAGGACAAAGAGGAGGACTTCCTTTCCTCTCAAGGCCCACTTTATGCAGACACCATTGTTTCTATGCCACAGAACACACAAGCAGAGAGAGGAGGAGGAGGATGATTCTGGCAGTTTCTGGCAGTTTTGGAGGCATTGAAGCAGAGGAAGACATACGTCAAACAGTAAGAGAACCCTTGGGAGTAGTACGTGGCTGGGAGGAGGCAGTTCCAGATACTGTAATCCTCAATGACCCTGAGGAGTCTGCTTCTCATGTCTCTGCAAATTTGCTGTGCATGGGCTCCCTCATGCTTCAAAGCCTGCAAAAGGACCCAAGAATACGTGGCATAAAGGGAAAGGATCACTATTGGTTGGCAACCCTCTTGACCACAGTTATAAGGGGAACGTCTCAGAACTCATCACGTCCCCACAGAGAGTGCAGAAGATGAAATCTCTTGAGGACACCTTAAAGGGGAGTTTATCGAACCCTCTTCCTGACTCTTGTAGCTTACAGTGTCATGGAAAACATAGTTTGGAGGCTTCTGTTGGTCAAGAGAGGAGCAGTGGAGAAGGCGGCCTCCTAAGTGATGCATTGTTGAATTTATTCAATGCTCGCCGCCCAGGGCTGTCAGCTTCCACATCCCATCGGCAGCGTCTGCATCACATGGTGGACTTTTATCTAGGGGCAAAAACCGAGATGGAGAGCTTTCCAGTCGATGATCCACTGGCTTACTGGGTCATGAGAATAGACCTCTGGCCAGGACTTGCCCAGTATGCTATTGAGCTGCTGGGCTGCCCTGCATCCAGCGTGCTTTCCGAACGGGCATTCAGTGCTGTTGGAGGTTTTGTTACTGATCATAGAACTATTCTATCCACAGACTCCCTGGACTTTCTGACTTTTATCAAAATGAATCAGTCCTAGATTACCAGCAGCTTTGAAGCCCCTGATGCCGATGTTGCCAATTAAGTGTTTTTGGAATGTGTAATCTCTGCAGGACTTCTAGGCTGCCTAGTGTTGTGGGTGTTAATTTCATCTGGAAGAATGTTTTTGGTGTAGGTTTCATGGGCACATGGTTTCATTAACACCAAAAGAACAATTTTTTCCACACCTGTTTGACAGGGACTGTATTTCTTTCCGTTGCAGCAGATGGGGCAGAGAAATTTGCCAGCTATAGCCTACAGCTGGTGGTGTGCTGCCGGCAGATGTGCTGCAAGGTCCTGGGACACCCTGCGCTATACCATCATCCCTGTCAGTGGAGGCTGCTGAGAGGTCACGAGGTATAGCGGGGACAGACTGAAGTGAATAAGGAGGAGGGACAGATTTGTTCCCCGTTTTTGTGTGGCTTTTAGGTGCTCTTGCCAGTGGGCTGAGTGGTGGGAGGTTAAATGCCTTGTCAAGCATGTAGTACCCAAATGGTTGGTGTTTTTGCCATGCTTGATGCGCTTGAGACAAAGTTTGCAAATAGCAACAGTACGATCGGCTGCACATGTACTAAAAAAGGCCCAGACAGCTGAGCTGTGGGAAGTGGACCGGGAGGTAACAGCTCCACAATGTGATGGAATAGGGTGGCCGCGCTCTACTCTTCCATGATGGCTGCCTCGTTGGGGTTGTGCCTCACCCTCACTTTCCTCCTCTGCTCTATCCGGCACCCAAGTCGAGTCAGTGGCCTCATCATCATCATCATCTCCTCCCTCCTCATTACCACTGGAAACAACTTGGCAATACGCTGCGGCTGGGGAACATGACTCACAATTTGTGTACCAGTGTTCTCCCCGCTCTGTAGGCTAATGTTCCTGCCTTCTTCAACCTCAGAGTCAGAACCAACCTTTGAATCGAGTAATGGCTGTGCATCATCAAGGAGAAAGTAACACAAGTTTAATGCTAGTTTAACTTGCAGTAGCGCACAGAAATATATGGGGTTAAACTTGTATTAACACAATAAAATATACTGTGTTAGATGCACTACACTCACACTGACTGAACTATCCCTACATTCACACTAATGTAAAGATGAATGGTGGTCACTACACTCACAATGACTGAACTATCCCTATATTGACACTAATGTAAAGATGAATGGTCGCACTACACTCACACTGCACTATCCCTAGATGCACACTAAACTGATAGTCTACACTGGCAATAGAATCAGAATAGCATACTATAGCACACTTATGCCCCGTACACACGGTCAGATTTTCTGATGGAAAATGTTCGATGGGAGCTTGTTGTCAGAAATTCTGACCATGTGTAGGCTCCATCGGACATTATCCATCTGCATTTCCGTCACACAAAATTTGAGATCTGGATCTCAAATTTTCCGACAACAAAATCCATTGTCGTAAATTCCGATCGTGTGTACACAATTCCGACGAACAAAGTTCCAGGCATGCTCGGAATCAAGCAGAAGAGCCGCACTGGCTATTGAACTTCCTTTTTCTCGGCTCGTCGTACGTGTTGTACGTCTCTCTCCACACTGCTATCACACTATAAAGGCCCGCTATGGAAAGAATAATTTTATAGTGTGGGGTGGGATTAAGAACAATGAGCCATGATTGGATACATTCATCATGACAGCGTCCAATCATGGCTCTGACAGTGCTCTGTGCCCTGATTGGGCGGAGCTTTCATTTGTTCAGCCAATCAGGGCTTTCAATGCACTGTGCAGCGGCGCAGTGCATTGTGGTCGTTTGGCGGGCCGAACAAACAGTTGAACGACCCTATAATTGGGTATCATTCGGAACAGCCAATGTTCAGCCCGAACTCATGCTTAGTCCGAACCGGTCGCCCATCCTTAGTTATTGACCTCTTCTCCCTAATGATGTAATCATTTGCTTCACTAGTTTAGTATTTTACTTTGGATTCTTCAATCAACTCCTCATTGTTTTCTAATTCAACAATAGAAACAGTGCATTCAGATTGGTACAACTTTGGTACAACCTAGGGAGCTGTACCCGTTCCTCACACTCTGGGGATGAACTTTAATGTTGCTTCAGGCACTAGATCCTGTTTGGGCAGTTACCTCATCACAAAGCATGTAGTTCGGGTGCTATACAGGTCCAGTTCCATGGTCCATCCCTATGAAACCCAGACCCTAAAGATCCCCCCTCTCTGAAGTATGCCCATCATCATTGCTGAAGCCCAGATCCTAATTGGGGACCAGTGAAATAGACAAGCTTACCTTGTACTGGACCAATATCCAACCTTCACTTATTACACTTTTTCCTGAAAAGTATCTGTTCTATATCAAAACTATCAGGACAGGAAACTGGGAATTTTGTTTGAAAATTATTCACTTGTACGGTTTTAAAAAATTCCGAACTTGGCGATAAAATTCCACTATTCTCAGCTTAGTCTCAGGTGGATGATTAGGTGTTACATCAAACCACAGGTAGTGAGACTACTATGTTTGCCTAAACTCCTTTATATGGTACTCAGATGCTTCCTACTGCCCTTTTGCCACAAGGACTTCTCTACAGGATGGCTGACGCCCAAGTTGCCATGTACGCTTTAACACACACACACACACACACCCACCCCATTTCCGCGTTCTACTCCATGATTACCTCACGGGGGAATACTCTCACTGATAGCAATGGCAGAAACCAGGTGCATGGGAACCATGGCAAATGTTCACTCTGTGGAAGGCCTAAAAGCACTCAAACTGCTCAGAGTGATGATGTTTCCCTTGGACTGGAGCAGGACCTTATTGTAATACAGTCTCTGCTTCTGATTCTGCTTTTGATCGGCATATCTGACCAAGCGGCCTATCTGACCAAGGCAGATTTTTCTACAAACAAAAAACTCACAGCTATTTTTTTCCCCTTCTGGCTAGTGATGCTAAAATTATTGTGATTAAAGGCAAGGGTGTGCAGGCTAGTCCAACCAACATTTACAAGAAACAGCACAGAAGGAAAAGGTCTAAAGAGAAGCCAAATGCACATAAAAATTACCCTTTATTGTAAAACTTTAATATGTCACATCATGACTAGGTAATCTCCCAGCAAAAAACAATAATTAAATGAAATACAACATTATCAACAACCAGACATTATTTATTCCTCCATGCTTCAAGCACAGTGTTAATTACACTTAAAGGAGAAGTCCAGCCTGAGCTTGTTTGGCTGGACCTCTCCTATGGGTCACAGGAGTGCAATTTGTTGCACTCCTGCGACCCATTTTCAGCAGAGAGCGGGCTGAAGTCCACTCTCTGGTGACGTCACACAGATCAGTCTAGGCACCGCATCATCCCAAATCCCAAATCTGGAAGTCTGGATCCACCAGGTTCCTGTACCGATGGCTGTATCAGCCTCTCAGCGAGCTGCGATGGCTGCTTTTTTGTTTTTGTTTTTTACTTGCCAAACAGCAATTTTCGATTGTGGAATTGTGCTGCAACTTGAGCCAAGCGTTTGGTCTCAATGCTCTCAATGTGTTTGACAGGCGGTACCACCAGTGGCGGTGCGTCCATTAGGGGTGCTCGGGTGCCGTCCCCTCTCTCCAGCCACCCCTTACTGTGTACTATGAGTAGATTCATGCATTGCATGAATCTATCCATGGCCGCTGTAGCCACCCCCAAACCATTGCGCTCGCAGTGCACCCAGGTGTGTTAGCAAAGCAAATGAATATTTGCTTTGCTAACACAGAACCACCTCTCTGCCAATCAGGAGGCCTGGATGTAATACCACCTGATTGGCTGAAGGTAGAGGCAATCCCATCACCCACCACCATGATGGGGTAAGTGCCGGGTAGACAGCAGGTGGGGGAGCACATTGACTGCATATGATGGGCACAGTTGGCTGTATTTGCTGGGCACAGTGGCTGCATTTGCTGGGCACAGTTGGCTGCATATGATGGGCACAGTTGGCTGCATATGATAGGCACAGTTGGCTGCATATGATGGGCACCGAGTCTGCATATGATGGGCACAGTGGCTGCATATGATGGACACAGTTGGTTGCATTTTATAGGGAACAGTTGGCTGTATATGATGGGCACAGTTGATGTTTTTGTTTCAGTAAATTTCAGTTTGTTTTTGCCCCCCCAAAAATTTTGAGCACCAGCCGCTACTGGGTACCACCCATCATACTCTGCAGCCTGAGTTAAAAATGCTGTGGCCCCTGAACCATGAAAACATTTTCACCCCTCTGAGAATCTTTGCCAAACTCAAGTCAGTGAAAAATTAGTTCACTTAAAAGTGTGTCTATAGAAGATGTTCCATCATTGAAGGATTCTGCTGATTAAAAGCTTCTCAAATTTTCTAAGACTCTCTGTAACCTAGCTGGCTTATTATTGCAATTTCATTTTGCCAGACTGCAGCTAGGACTAGGTTAATGAACAATCAGCAAGATCCTGTCTTTCAGGATCAAACCTTGATGGAGCACTTGCATATATTGCCCTCTGTCTTACTTTTTTGTGTCGATGCCCTAGCCTAGAACAAATCATGACACAAATCTCCTAGAATGTCTCAGGGTCCTCATTCCATCCTGTTTCTCAGCTACTGGATTTATTTGCATGGCTGGTAAAGCCCGAGACTTAAGAGATAGAGGGGTTTCTGATTCTGTCATTTCCACATTACTCAAAGCTAGAAAACCAACTTCCAGAAAAAAATATGGTCATATCTGGAAATCTTTTTTTGCCTGCATTTCAATCCCAGAAATTTCTCTGCCTCGCATTCTGCATTTCTACAACCAGGACTTGACCAGAATATGGTCTTACGTATTTTGTACCAATAACATCTGATTTCATTTTGCCTTGTAAAAACCTTTAAAGGGGTTGTAAACTCTCAAGGTTTTTCACCTTAATGCATTCTATGCAAGACATGCTGCTCACGGGGGCACGCAGCGTGACGATCAGTGGTGTGGTGTATCAGTCTGACTCTGATCTCTGTAAAGAGCCCGATGTAGGCTCTTTACCATGTGATAGCTATGTCCAATCACAGCTTTTCACATGGTAACTAGGAAGTGCCGATCGGCTTTTCCTCTACTGATGCTGATAAGGCATGAGTAGAGGAGAGCCGACCGGCTTCTCTCCCGACAGGGGGGTTTGCACTGATAATCAGCACATTGATTATCAGTGCAGACCCATCAAAGGTGCCCACTAGAGCCCACCAGAAATGCCCACCAAGGATGCCAATCAGTGCCCATTAAATTACCAATCTGTGTCCATCAGTGATTGCCTGTCAATGCCTCCTAAACAGTGCCCATCAGCGCCACCTATCAGTGCCACCTGTCAGTGCTGTATATCAATGCCATCTATCAGTACCCATCAGTGCTGCTTATCAGCGCCGCCTATCAGTGCCCATCAGTGCTGCATATAAGTGCATCATCAGTAGTGCTCATCAGTGCCCATCAGTGCACCCTTATCAGTGCCCATCAGTGAAGGAGAAAACATACTTATTTACAAAGTTTTTTAACAGAAACTAAAAAAAAAACCTTTTTTCCAAATTTTCTGTATTTTTTTATTTGTAGTGCAAAAAAACAAAACAAAAAACAAGTGGTGATCAAATACCCCCAAAAGAAAGCTTTATTTGTGGGGAAAAAAAATTATAAAAAAAAAAAGTGTTTGCATACAGTGTTGCATGACCGCGTAATTGTCATTCAGAATGTGACAGAGCTGAAAGCTGAAAATTGGCCTGGGCAGAAAGGGGAGAAAGTGTCTTGTATTGAAGTGGTTAATAATGACATAGCCCTTCCCTCTCTGTTCTCTGCTCCTAAACACCCCCACAGAGATTGCTCTTCATTGTCTGGACACTGTCAGAGTTTATCTAAATGCCACAGCTTCTAAACGAAGGACAGACTTTTTCTTTGTCTTGTCATTAAGGCCTCAGAAAGGACAATATGTTTCAAAATACGCTATTGCCAGATGGACCTCTAAAGAATAATACACTTCCAGCACTCCACCAGCTCAGAAAGGGTATTCTGACATCAAACATCTGTTGCCCAGTTTTGCAATGCCACCGCCTGGTCTTCAGTTCATATCTTCTCCAAGTTCTACCAGGTGGACATTCATGCTGCTACAGGTTCTTGCAGCAGCACTTTGAATTGGATCTGTTGACCCTTGTTATTGTTAGACCTGTTGGCACCATTCTGTTTGCCTTGTTGCCCATACTTCTTTTTCTTGCTTGGGAACATCCTAGGGTTTGAATGATTATCTATCCTGTACTGCACAAGTAAGCTATTTTGAATAGTCTACCCCAGTTGTTCAGCGAGCAATTCAGAGTAATGCAGGAACATGGAGGAGGATGGCCTGTGTCCAGTACTGTACAATTAAGGTAAGAGAAATTTAGACTTGTCTGTAAATTACCTATCTTGGCGTACACAACAGGACACAGAAACCTCCCCTGCTCCTGCATTACTCTGCATTGCTTGCTGAACAACTGAGGTCTCATGGAGTAGGGTAGGGTAATAGAGGTATGCCTATTGGGTATGTGCAGCAAAGCTTTGCTAGTGTCTAATAACCTGAAGGCTCCAGCCTATAACCTAGAATCCATTAATATAATATATCCAGCCTGTATCCTGTGCTGTACTCCAAGATATGGAATTTACAGGTACATCAAAAGCCGAACACCCCCCCCCCCCCCCCCCCGTTCGGTTCACACCAGAACTTGCAAACAGGCAAACAATTCGGATGAACACACGAACACTATTAAAGTCTATGGGACATGAACATGAAAAATCAAAAGTGCTAATCTTAAAGGCTTATATTCAAGTTATTGTCATTAAAAGTGTTTGGGGACTCGGCTCCTGCACCAGGGGACATGTTACAATGCAAAAAAAAGTTTTAAAAATGGCCGTTTTTCGGGAGCAGTGATTTTAATAATGCTTAAAGTGAAACAATAATAATGAAATATTCCTTTAAATATCATGCCTGGGGGGTGTCTGTAGCATGCCTGTAAAGTGGCACAGTTTTCCCGTGTTTAGAACATTACCACAGCAAAATGACATTTCTGAAGGAAAAATCATTTAAAACTGATTGCGGCTTTAATGAATTGTCGGGTCTCTGCAATATAGATAAAACTCATTGAAAAAAATGGCATGGGTTCCCCCCATCCATTATCAGTCCCTTTGGGTCTGGTATGAATATTAAGGGGAACCCTGAACCAAAAATGTTTTTAAAAATTGCGTGGGGGTCCCCCCAAAATCCATACCAGGCCCTTCAGGTCTAGTATGGATAGTAAGGGGAACCCTGCACCAAATTAAAAAAATGTAGGGGTCCCCCCCAAAATCCATACCAGACCCTTATCTGAGCACGCAACCTGGCAGGCCGCAGGAAAAAAGGGGGGGGGGGTTGGGAGAGCCCCCCCCCTCCTGAACCGTACCAGGCCACATACACTCAACATGGGGAGGGTGCTTTGGAGTAGCCCCCCAAAGCGTGTTGTCTCCATGTTGATGGGGACAAGGGCATCATCCCCACAATTCTTGACCGGTGGTTGTGGCTGTCTGCAGGCAGGGGGCTTATCGGAATCTGGAAACCCCCTTTAACAAGGGGACCCCCAGATCCCGCCCCCCCCACGTGAATTGGTAACGGGTACATTGTACCCCTACCATTTCACAAAAAAAAGTGACAAAAATAGTAAAAAAGACAGGAGACACTTTGGCACAAGTGCTTTATTAAAAAATAAAAAAATATAAATGTCCCGCTATGTAGATCCATCTTATGCCGCGCAACGTCACGTGATTTCAGAGGAAGGGGGGCGCCTGTTTGCGTCACCGAGTGGCCCCACCCTCAGCTATATAACATCGGTCATCAAGAAGAAGCGTCACTTGGCAAAAGCCTCCCATGGAGGCGGAGCTGTTGCAGTTTTTTTTTTCTTTTTTCGGCTCGTTGGGCAACGTGAGATGGATCTACATCGCAGGTCTGTTTTTAAAACTTTTTTTTGCATTAATATATGTCCCCTGGGGCAGGGCCCGGGTCCCTAAACACTTTTTATGACAATCACTTGCATATAAGCCTTTAAAATGAGCACTTTTGGTTTTTCATGTTAGTGTCCCATAAACATTAACACAAGTATAGGCGCATCAACACAGAGATCATAAAAGTCCCAATACAAATCTGCTAGCAATTGACAATATAATCCATCTGGCATACACAGGCAAATCAGCTATGTAGTGGTATTGGAAGAGGGAAAAAAAACGTCCACAGGAAGCACACAAGGCTGCCATCAATTAAGGGAAGAAACCATATTCCAAGGAGCTGAAAAAAAGCAGCTGTATTGCGGCTGTAATGTAATGTTGCCCCCCTCCCCAGCCCATTACCAGGCCCTTTGGGTCTTGTATAGATATTAAGGGGAACCCCGCATCCAAATTAAAAAAAGAAAAGGCGTTGGGCCCCCGGGCCCTATATACTCTGAACACAGCGAACAGCAGTATACAGGTGGTGCAAAAAAGACAAGGACTGTAGGTTTGTTCTTATGTAGAATATGTTTGTAATTTGGAACAGGTACATTTTGTAAGTATAGCTCCAGCCAAAAAAATTATTTTAAAGCTTTTTGGAAAACATAGGGAAAGTTTATCACCCCTGTAACATTTGTTTTTCTGCCTGTGCCCCTGTTCAGAAGATTTCACCTCACTTTCTTTCCCAATGATAATTGGATTTTGAAAAAAAATTTGGGGATTTTAAGGGAAACAAGGATTGGTGATAAATCAGTGGAGGAGACACCTTTTTCCCATATTATCTCTTACAGGAGAGAATTTTCTTTCCTAGGGGTAGATTTCTTCTCGCTTCCTGTTGTCTCCCTCCGTTTGTAAGTAGGAGTCATTTGTAAGTTGGATTTTTGAAAATAGGGGACAGCCTGTATATACTATATGGCCTGCCCTATACACTCTGTGGAAAATTGGGCCTTAGGTGTTGGTAGTACCAGAACACTGTTAGCCCTCACAGTTACTCTTGGTGGGCGCAGGAACGGGCCCTGCTGTGAAATATTATATCAAGAATTGTAATTACATGCCCCTGTTGAACAAGGGCAGAAAAATTGGGCCTTTGGTTGTGGTGTGGTGGTGGTGCCACAACACTGCAAGCCCTCACAGTTATTCTCGGTGGGCGCAGGAACGGGCCCTGCTGTGAAATAGTAGATCAAAAATTGTAATTACACGCCACTTTTAAACAGGGGCAGAAAAATTAGGCCTTAGGCGGTGGTGGTGGTGCCACAACACTGTAACCCCTCACAGATACTCTTGTTGAGCGCAGGAAGGAGCCCTGCTGTTAAACATTACAGCAAAAATTGTAATTACACGCCCCTGTTAAACAGGGACAGAAAAATTGGGCCTTAGGCAGTGGTGGTGGTGCCCAGAACCAAAAATTTTCTTAAAAGCTATCAACATGAACATTGAGGAGGAATAGGATAGTCACTCAGCATAACAGGATAGTCACTCAGCATCAGCATAGGCAGTCTTCAAGAGATCTCACATTCATAAAAAAAAATAATCTGTTACATCAGCATCAGGCGCTTGGTAGCTGGTGATCCAAGACTGATTCATTTTTATGAAGGTGAGCTGATCAACAGAGTCGGGGGACAGGCGCACTCTGTGATTGGTTACAAAGCCTCCAGCTGCACTGAATGTGCGTTCCGAAAGAACGCTGGTTGCAGGACAGGCCAGTAGCTCAATTGCATACTGTGCAAGCTCTGGCCAGTGATCCATCCTCAAAACCCAGTAACCCAGTGGATTTTCAGTTGGAAAGGTCTCCAAGTCTGATCTTGCCCCTAGGTATTCCTGCACCATGTACAACAGTCGCTGGCAATGGTTGCTGGAACCGATCAGACCTTGGGGCTGCAGACTAAAAAAATTGTCTGAATGCATCGGTCAGACAGCCACCTTTTCCACCGCTCCTTCCGTGACTGACCGAAGCCTCAACAACACGTTGTCCAGGAGGACCAGGAAATTGTAACCTTCCAGGCTCTGGAAATGCATTGCACAAACCTTTCTGCAAGGCCTCCCGAAGATGTTTCATCCTCATGCCCCCTCTGCGACAGCTGGATAAGTTCCGCCACCTTACCCTTGTAACGTGGATCAAGAAGGGTTGCCAGCCAGTACTGATCCCTCTCCTTGATACCACGAATCCGAGGGTCCTTTCGCAGGCTTTGCAGGATCATGGTCCATGGGTCCATGGCCATGGGTTTCTGGGGCCTGAAAATGATCCCTTGAAGGCTGCTGCTGATGCTGAGTGCCAGGCTTCATCTCCATGCTGACGCAATCCTCCTCCTTCTTCTCTTCCTGTGCGATAGGCGGGCCTGCAGAAATACTGTCTGGATAAAGGGGGCCTTGAGAGGTAAGGAAGTCCTCCTCTTGCCCCCTCTGTTGTGCCTCAAGTGCCCTGTCCATTATACCATGCAGCGTGTGCTTCAATAGGTAGACAAGAGGGACAGTATCACTGATGCATGCACTGTCACTGCTCACCATCCTCGTGGCCTCCTCAAATGGTGACAGGACAGTGCATGCATCCTTGATCATGAGCCACTGGTGTGGCGAAAAAAAAGCCAAAAAAAAAAGCCTGTGCGAGTATGGCACCCTGTCCTGGTGCCACACTCGCACAGGTAGTAATTGATGGCCCTCTGCTGCGTGTGCAGCCACTGCAGCATTGCCAACATTGCATTCCACCTGGTGGGCATGTTACAGATGAGGCGGTTCTTGGGCAGGTTGCATTCCTTTTGGAGGTCAGCCAGCCGAGCACTGGCATTTTATGACCTGCAGAAATGCCCACAGACTTTCCTGCCCTGCCTCAGGACATCCTGTAAGTCCGGGTACCTGCACAAGAACCGCTGCACCACCAAATTAAGGACGTGAGCCAAACAGGGAACATGGGTGAAGTGTCCCTGTCAGAGGGCGGAGAGGAGGTTGGTGCCATTGTCGCAAACCACAATTCCTGGCTGAAGCTGGTGTGGCATCAACCACCTCTGAGCCTGCCCTTGCAGAGCTGCCAGAATCTCTGCCACAGTGTGGCTCCTGTCCCCTTAGCAGACTAACTCAAGCACCACATGGCATCTTTTTGCCTGAGTGCCTGTGTAGCCCCTAGAACGTCTACGGTGCACCGCTGGTTCTGGAGGACAAATCTGCACAGGAAGTGGCCATAGAGGAAGAAGAAGAGGAGGGGGTGGAGGAGAGAGGTGTGGCTGAATCACCACTACCAGCATTTTGGAGGCGTGGTGGTGGAACAAGCTCCAACAATACTGCACCCTGTCCTGCATCCTTCCCAGCTGCCAGCAGGGTTACCCAGTGCGCCATGAAAGAAAGGTAACCTCCCTGTCCATGCCTGCTGGACCATGAGTCAGCGGTAATATGCACCTTACCGCTGACCGCCCTGTCCAATGAGGCCAAAACATTGCCTTCCACATGTCTGTAGAGAGCCAGAATGGCCTTCCGAGAAAAAAATTGGCATTTGAGAACCTGCCATTGAGGTACCGCACATTCCACAAATTCTCGAAAGGGGGCAGAGTCTACCAGTTGAAAAGGCGGCGGTTGGAGTGCTAGCAATTTAGCCAAACTAGCATTCAGCTGCTGAGCATGTGGATGGCTGGGACCGAATTTCTTTCGTCGATTTAGCAACTGGGGTAGGGAAATTTGCCTGCTACAATTGAATTTTGGTGTACCGCTAGAAGATTACCCCGAAGTGCTTGGGACACCTAATATTACACCTTCATTCCTCTCAGTGCAGGTCTCTGAGAGGACTGAAGGTATAGTGGGGTTGGAGATCCCAGCTGATGAGGAGCAAGGAGAGGTTTGCCTTGTTCTTTGGTGTGGGTATTTTAATTACTGTTGCCAACAGACTGCATGGCAGCTCGACATATGTCTGGTCAAGCATGTGGTGCCCAAGTGGCTGACGTTTTGTCCACGATTGATACGCTTGAGACATATGTTGCAAACAGCAATGGTGTGATCTGCTGCACACATCTCAAAAAAGGCCCACACCAAAGAACTTTTGGAAAAACGCAGAGTCAGCTGCGTCCTGCACATGTGGAGCTCTGCGGTGTGATGCGGTCAGTTGGCTGCCCTTGAGATGGTCTCTGGAGGGCATCCTGCCCCGTTGGAGATGTGCCTCCTCCTCCCATCCTCTTCTATCTGGCACCCAGGTAGAGTCAGTGACCTCATCATCCCCTCCCTCCTCGCCACTGGAGCAAACCTGGCAGTATGCTGCAGCTGGGGGAACGTGACTGCCAGTTTCTTGTCCTTCTTGGGCACCCTCTCTCTCTGAGCTTACGTTACTGCCTTCATCCTCAACCTGGGTACCATCATCAGAGCCTTCAAAACGCTCCACATCCTCCTGCACCATGTACCCTACACTGTGGTCGAACAGTTCGGAGGAATCCTCAGGGCATGATGGTGGGGCTAGGGAAGGAGTGACTGTTGACATTGAGCTGTAAGAGGCCGCTTTGGCAGCTGCATTGGCAGACAAAGTACCCTGAGCCTGGGTGACACAGGATGAGGAGGATGAGGACGGCTTGGTCATCCACTCTACCAACTCTTCTGCATGTTGTGCCTCAACACGACCAGCTGCCGAAAAAAAGGACAAACTTGCCCCACAGCCACGTGCTGGGGATGCACCGTGTCCATGACCAGCACTGTTGGCTTTAGACACAGAGCCTGCTTGCCCTCTTTTAGTGGCCTGTGAGCGTCTGCCTCTCCTTGGTGGCCTTCCAGACATACTATACAATTAGATTGACAAAACAACGATTGAAGTTTACTAAAAACAGTACACCAGGAATGGCCTACTGTCAGGTATAGGCTTGATTAGACTATATATATATATATATATATATATATATATATATATATATATATATATACATATACACACATACACATATTAAATGGAGTGCAGCTCACTGAGTCACCTGCACGTACTCCAGGAATGGCCTACAGTCAGGTATAGGCTTGGCTGGACTACAATGCGGTGGACATATATTTCATGAACTGCATGTCAATGAGTCACCTCCCTGAAAGGGTCTTTGAACACGTACTCCAGGTATGGCCTACAGTCAGGTATAGGCTTGGCTAGACTATA
Organism: Lithobates clamitans; assembly: GCA_037952925.1. Taxonomy (NCBI): domain Eukaryota; kingdom Metazoa; phylum Chordata; class Amphibia; order Anura; family Ranidae; genus Lithobates; species Lithobates clamitans. Next base: position 1,871,344 of record JBBGZY010001695.1, read on the forward strand.
TATATATATATATATATATATATATATATATACACACACACACACACACACACACAAGCATATATATATATATTATATGTATTAAATGCACTGCAGCTAGCTGAATCAATTGCCTGCCTGAAGTATATTAGCAACAGTACACCAGGAACAGTCTGCAGTGAGATTTAGCTAAACTGGATACAGTGGATATATATATATATGGAATACACTGCAGCTAACTAAATCAACAAATGGCCTGATGTATATTAGAAACAGTAAAGCAGGAACAGTCTGCATTGAAATCTAGCTAAACAGGATCAACTGCCTGCCTGAAGTAGATTAGAAATATACAGCAGGAACGGTCTGCAGTGAGATCTAGCCAACTGAATAAACTGCCTGCTCAAAGTAAATGAAATCACACACACTCTCTCTCTATCTATCTATCTCTCTATAACTACACAGGGCCGACGTGCAGGTGGCCTTATATAGTGTGGGGCGTGTACTTTACCCCATGAGCCATAATTGGCCAAAGGCACCTTGCCTTTGGCCAATTATGGCTCTGTTTGCTTACGGTGATGTGATTGGCCGAAGCATGCAGGTCATAGTGCATGCTTGGCCAATCATCAGCCAGCAAAGCACTGCGATGACGCAGTGCATTATGGGCCTTCGCGCCGCTCAAATTTGGTGCGAACGGCCCATAATGTTCGATCGTCGAACGATCAAACAGCCGATGTTCGAGTCGAACTTATGTTCGACTCAAACAGTCAGTCTATCCCTACTCACCCGCACCCCATTCATTTTTATGGGCTACTTCATGTGCCCTCTTGCACCACAACGCTTTATTCACTATGAATTACTTACTAATTTATTTGGCACTTTAGCATGTTTTGGTTCATGCACTTCTTTTTCATTAGTAAGCAAGGCACTATTCCTAGGATGCAGGGGGATTGATATGTCTGTTCAAGTTGGTCCCCTTCATGGAGGTTCATTATCTTTTTCCGTTTCCAGTGCTTGCGCAGATTTCCAACTGCACTTCCTGGTGCCATCACAGGGGTCTGCATTGCAGGATCTGTCTCCCTCCTCTCCACAACTACCAGTACATTTTTTTCTCTGCATCAAAAACTCATGGAAACAAGGTTATATGGTTTCCAATGGCATAGTTCACCCCAGTGCAGTCAGTTCCAGGACTTTCCAGCTCCAGAAAAAAAGTAGAACATGCTGCATTTTTCCTGCACTGGACTGTACTGGAATGCAGTAAAACATATGAAAAATGCACCGAATTCCAGTACCGTGAAAAAACAGGAAAAAAGAAGAAAAAAAGCACATGGAACGCATCTGGAAATGCATCAAAAATGCAACGGAACGCGCCAAAATGTGTTAACGCGCATGCAGAAATGCATTCGGAATGGATCTGGAGTGCGTTTTTGTGGTGTGAACCAGTCCTTAAATAAATGTAAAGAAACATTTTGAAATGTATTAAAACATTTTTTTTTAACTTTCAATACATTTTATGTCTTATGGCAGAGGCGGTCAGAGGAAGAAAGCGGGGAGGGGGGGTGAGAGAGAGAGAGATTGCGAGGGGGCAGAGAGAGAGCGCGAGTGAGGGGGGAGAGAGAGAAAAAGGGGGTAAGAGAGTGAGAAGTAAGGGGGTTGAGATAGCATGGTGAAAGAGCAGGGAGAGAGAGAGAGAGAGGGGGAGAGAGAGAGAGAGAGAGAGAGAGAGAGAGAGAGAGAGAGATGAATGGCACGGGAGAGATAAAGAGGGGGATAAAGAGGGAGAGGGGGAAAGAGGGGGGGAGGGAGCGTGAGGGGCGGAGAGAGAGCGTGAGGGGCAGAGAGAGAGGTGGTGTGTAAGTAAACCAGTGGAGATTGCCCAACGTGCGCTGGTGCGCATGCGCGCGTGCACAGGGGACCACAGATGCCCATGCGCGCTTAAGTGCATGGGCGTGCGCATCGCACGGCGTACACAAGCAGGAGTGCGCCTTAGCGCCAGTTGGCGCCAGACAGCCTACCTAAAGGGGGCACCAACAACTGATCGGTGCTGACTGGTCTTCAGCTGTGTTCCTGCTACTCTGAAACCTGCGTTTGTCTGTCTGATCTCCCGTTGCTGACCTTGGCTCCTGTTGACCCTGCTCAGAACTCTGCTATACCTGATCTCTGGTTCCTGATCCCGGCTTCCCATCTGACCCGTCTCTGCCTGATGTTCCGTTACCCTGCTGTCTGCCTGTTGACGAACCCGGCTTCCCATCTGACCTGTCTCTGCCTGATGTTCCGATACCCTGTTGCCAGCCTGTCGACGAACCCGGCTATTCCTGTGACCTTGCCGTGGTGCCCTGCTCGGCCCAGCATTACTACCCGAGTGTCTGCAACTACAGTCCTGCGACCAGCTGCGACTTCCTGCTACAGGATTCCAGGCTTCTATCTGCAGGCACTAGTGTGCCTCCTGTCCTTTGGCTCCTTCTGTTCCACTCCCCTAACGGGACCTGGACTGGAGATACAAGAGAGGCCAACCTCGTAATTTCAGTCTCCCTTCAGGTACGTGACAGGGTGAGTGTGCTGCCCCAACGGGGCATAGAATTTATATAGATTGTTCCTTAACCATTTCCTGTGGATTTTTATATTTAGTTCACATGCTGCCATCTATTGACCTTTTGTGGTAATGCACTTGTTTCTTATGTTCTTTTTCCCTTATGTTATGACACACTTCCTTTGTATGTAATGCGCCACCCTTCTTCCTGTTTGTACTTCCTGTGTCATGGATGCAGCTACAAGCCACATTTAGCAGGGCACTTGTATTCTACATTGTAAGCTACAGACAATATAATCTTATAACCACATAAATGCTACGACCTATTCATCTGTTTGTATCCTGTCATCTGCTGTAACCTGATGTTCAGAATAAAAGCACCTTTGTGGATGGAATCGGTATTTGTTGAGTTCAAACTATCTGATGAGGATTGTCCTCAGTGATTATATCTTATACGGGCCAGGCATAGAGGTCTCACAAGGGATAAATCGCTTCACAACAATCAGAGTCAGAATAGTCAAAAGATGTATAGAATTCCCACAGCCTGCTGTGTATATGTGTCATGCTCAATGCCATCAGCCATCTTGTGAAGCACATGGTCGCATGAGTTTACTGCACCTCATGTGAATGTTAAAAACTGTTTCTCTACATTGAACTGCGTTACCCCACCTGTCTAAGCTGCTGTTCATCTTCTTAAAGAGACAGTATCATTTCTTTGCAACAACGTGAAAAATGTCTAGACAAGACTCTGAGCAATCCTTTTGGTTGAACCAACGCAGATTCATCATGCCTCTGAACCCGCAGATGTACAGGGAGCAGATTCTGTGGATATTGACGAACAGAGTGTAAGGCCCAAACGTACAATAAAACCTACACAGAGACTCAGAGAAAACTATGAAACCACTAGAGATGAGTTCTCTAGCAATCTGTCAGACTTATGGGACAGAAATTCACACTGCATGTCAGTTTTGTCACACTTTAATGATCAACCAGCTCAACGAAGAGACTCTATAGATCGCTTATCTGCCGCGTACAAACGCTACCAGTGGCTGTTTGCAAAATACACAGCTTTCTTGCAGGATTGTAATATAGAGCACGCTTCAGCAGAACTGACCAGAGCTGATGCACTAAACCAACAAAGGTATCTTTTAGTGCAAAGTTCCCAGTGTAAGGCAGAACTCCGCATTGCTCAACTGCAGGAGACCAGATCTCACAGATCCACATCAAATAAGCACACTACACGTTCTTCTAGATCCTCTCGCTCCAGAAGTTCAACATTAAGAGATAAGATAATAGAGGACCGTGCTGATGCGGAATCAAAAAAAGTGCAAAGCTCCTTTGCCAGAAGGGAAGCAGAACTAGAAACACAAAAGGCAAAGATGGAAGCTCAACAAGCAGAAATAGAGGCAAAGATGAAAGCTCAAGAAGCAGAAATAGAAACAAAAAGGCAAAGATGAAAGCTCAACAAGCAGAGGCAGATTCCCAATTAGATTCCCAATGAAAGATTCTGCAAATGGAAAGGGAGGAAGCAGCTGCCCTGGCAAGGCTGAGAGTCCTCGAACAAGCGATGGGAGAAAGTGCTAACTCAGACTGGTCCATCCCAGCTGAACTGCAAGACCCAGTTGAATGCATCAGTGAATATGTACTAAAGCATAATGTTTGCAATGATACAGAGTTATCTCCTGTACGTCTTACTAACAACACTGTTCTGACTCTCAACTCAGAGACCTCTCAGATCCAAATGCCTGAGCCTCTTCAAGTCTACAACACAAGTGCATCTATGCAGCAAACCGCATCACCTCTTGCTGACAACAAGGTGACTTCCAGTGACAAGCCACAGCTCAAGCCACAGCCAGCACAAACCTTAGGGACTACACCACAGTTAAACACTCTTGCAACATCATTTCATCCTGGTAAACCTCACCTTACTTCACTAGAGAACTTTCACACCCGAGGGGGTCCACAAGTTATTTTGGCATCGAAGAGTGAGAGATCAGACTTGAATGACTTTACCAGATATATGGTACACCGTGAGCTCATTAACACTACCCTCTCAAGGTTTGACGACTGTCTGGAGAGCTATAGGGCCTGCAGATCAACCTTCAAAGCTGCCATTGCTGATCTCAACCTTACTACCCAGGAGGAACTTGATTTGCTCATAAGGTGGCTGGGGCCAGAGTCTGCAGAACGTGTTAAAAGACTGAGAACAGTGCATGTTGACCACCCGGATGCAGGTCTTGTTGCTGCATGGGCAAGACTTGAGCAAGCCTACGTTAGCTCTGAAGCCATAGAAAGTGCTCTATTCGAGAGACTGCAAAACTTCTCAAAAATAGGAAACAAAGACTACCGCAAGCTCCAAGATCTGAGCAACCTTCTCATGGAGCTGGAGTTGGCAAAGACAGACCCACGTCTACCTGGACTAAGCTTCCTGGACACTGCTCATGGTGTCAATCCATTGGTGTCTAAACTGCCATACAGCCTGCAAGAGAAACGGGCACAACAAGGCTCAAGGTACAAAAGAGACTATAACGTATCTTTTCCTCCATTCGCATATTTTTGCAGGTTCATCAGTGATCAAGCCTGGATGAGAAACGATCCTAGCTTCAGCAAACCCAACTTACCTGCTTCATCATCATCTTCATCAAGGTATGATAAAATAGCAGCTAAACATAGAGACTTTAATAGAGCAATATCTGTTAAAAGGACAGACATCTTACCACCCGTTTCCTCTCCTGCTCACCAGAGCAATTCGGGTGACAGAGATAAAGACCCTAATCGCCAGTGTCCTATTCACAAGAAGCCTCACCCCCTAAAGAAATGTCATGGGCTTAGGGCAAAGGCGTTACAAGAGCGCAGGGAGATTCTTCGGAAACTTGGAATATGCTGCAGGTATTGTGCTTGTTATGGACATTTTGCTAAAGACTGTAAAGTTGTCATCAAGTGCACAGAATGCAGTAGCGACAGACATGTTACAGCTATGCATCCGGGCCCACCCTCAGACAATTCACAGCAGCCCTCTCTCAGGTCATGGCGGGAAGCAACAAGGTCATGCTCCAGCCACAACTAATGTTACTTTTTCATGTTTAGAAGTCTGTGGAGAAGGCTTAGATCACAAATGCTGTGCTAAGATATGCCTAGTCAAGATATACCCAAAGAGTCAACCTGAGGAAGCTATTAGGATGTATCAGGGGTATTCATGTGGATATTAACTTCTGTATATGCAACTGGATGCATGCCCTCTTGGGGGCCTTTGGCCATAAGTGATGTTTTATGTCGTTGTTTGTCAAACATGAACCAGAGTCTGTAATTATAATAAATCTATTGTATATCTTAATTCATTTGAATATGTGACTTACCTTATTTATATTTATGCTTTTCTGCTTAAAAAATCCCCTGGGGAAACCTACAATTTTTTCGCATCTTTGTTTTTGGGTTGTGCAGCCTCGGGTACTCTAGTACATGTGTTCTTTCTCTTTTTTTAGGATGTATGCCATACTAGATGAACAGAGCAACAGATCCCTGGTTAAGCCTAAATTCTTTGAGATCTTTGGTATAGAGGGACACGCATCACCGTATACTCTCAGAACCTGTTCTGGTCGTGAAGAGACCTTCGGTATAAGGGCCAATGGGTTCATGGTCTCTCATATCAATAAGGGAGAGGGCACACCCCAACCAACATTAGTTGTGTGATCAGATACCAGACTAAAGAGAAGAAATTCCTACTCCAGAAGCCGCATATCACCATCCTCACTTGAGGCATCTTGTCAATGAAATTCCTGCAATGGACATGAATGCTGAAATCTTGATCTTGCTAGGAACTGACGTTCTCAGAGTACACAAAGTACACAAGCAGTGCAATGGACCTGATGATGCCCCTTACACACAAAAACTTGATCTAGGCTGGGTAAGCATGGGCGACGTATGCATGGATAGAATGCGTACGTCATCGGAGATCCACTCCTCCAAAACATACATGCTAGGAAACGGACGTGCATCCCACTTTAAACAGTGCCCTCGCCATTATGAAGTAAAAGAGAAGCCTCTTGACATCATCCAAGTACCTGATGTCACTCCTAACCTTTGTGATGACAACCTAGGTACCACAGTGTTTTGTACTACAAGCAATGACTACAAAATAGCCTTGTCAGTTGAAGACAGAGCGTTCATCAAAATAATGGACAAAGAGTTCTTCCAGAATGAGTCTAACAGCTGGATTGCACCATTACCTCTTTGTGCTGCAAGGGTTAAACTCCCAACCAATCACGAACAGGCTCTATCCAGATTTAACTCACTTCAATGAACACTAAAGAACAGGCCTGAAATGAAGGACCATTTCATCGCATTTATGAAAAGGATCTTTGACTATGATCACGCCGAACCAGCCCCACCACTTTAAAGGCACGATGAGTGCTGGTCCCATCCTTTCTTCGGAGTGTATCATCCACGTAAGCCAAAGCAAATCAGGGTAGTATTTGACTCCAGTGCCAAGCATCAAGGCGTATCCCTGAAAGATGATCTTCTCACTGGTCCGAACCTAACCAACAACCTTGTAGGTGTACTTATGAGGTTTAGAAGAGAGCCAGTTGCCATAACTGCTGACATTGAACAAATGTTTCATTGCTTCATTGTGCCTGAAGACCATAGGAACCTCCTCAGTTTTCTGTGGCATCATGACAACAATATGGACAATGAGATGATTGAATACCGCATGATAGTACATGTTTTCGGAAATAGTCCCTCACCCTCTGTTGCAACATAAGGTTTACGAAGGACTGCCCTTGATAGGGAAAAGGAGTATGGCATGGATGCTCAACACTTCGTCGAGAGATACTTCTATGTGGACGATGGACTTAAATCTTTACCTACAGACGAAGAAGCCATAAACCTGCTCCAAAGGACACAAGGTATGCTTTCTGAGGCTAACCTCAGACTACGCAAGATTGCCTCAAATAGTGTTGCTGTTATGAAAGCCTTTCAACCTGGCAATCATGCAACAAGGTTTAAAGACTTGAATCTGGGAATGGACATACCACCTGTACAGAGAAGTCTGGGCCTACGGTGGGACTTGTTAAAAGACACCTTCGGTTTTCAAGTCAGCTCTACAGACAAGCCATTTACCAAACGGTGTTCTGTCAGTAGTGAACAGTTTTAACGATCCATTGGGATTCGTAGCTCCCATCACCATACAAGGTAAATCCTTACTTAGACAGTTCTCAGAGACTATTAAAGATTGGGATGCTCCACTACCGATAGACCAGCTTTTAAAGTTGGAGTCCTGGAAACAATCTCTACACGCCTTAGATGGAATCCGTTTACCACGCTGCTACACTTCTGCCTCCCTTGCCACAAGTCAGAGGAAAGAGCTTCACATCTTCTCAGATGCATCTACTGAGGCCATAGCAGCAGTCGCTTACCTCAAGGTAAGAGATTCTTCTAATCAAGCCCACATAGGGTTTCTGTTTGGGAAAGCTAAGTTAGCACCAAAGCCTGAACACACGATTCCCAGGCTTGAACTTTGTGGGACAGTGCTAGCTGTAGAAATAGATTTAATACTGCGTGAGCTAGACATTCAGATAAATGAGGTCAGATTCTACACAGCAAAGTTGTTCTGGGCTACATATACAACCAGACTAAACGTTCCTATGTCTATGTCAGCAACCGTGTAGAGAGAATCAGGAAATCATATAAACCTGAACAATAGCATTATGTTCCATCTGAAATTAACCCTGCAGATCATGCCACCAGGCCAGTGTCTGCAAGTGTCTTTGCAAATTCTTCTTAGTTAACAGGGCCTGAAATCCTGCTGGATCATCCAGAAGAAACCACAGCTGATGTCTTCAGTCTTCTAGAACCTGACAAGGATCCAGAGATTGGTCCTGAAGTTTAGAGTTGAAAATGTTTTTATTGTAATAAACAACAGAAGAAATAATACAATTGACATAAAATATGGTATATTGAGAGAACAACCAGCGAGCAAAATGGCTATCGCCCACAGCTAAGCTGATAGTTATTAAGTAAATTATAATATAAATAAATCATGTCAAGTATCTGGATAGGAAATCAGAAAAGAGAAGGAAGTAAGTAAGAAAAAAGAAACAGATAAGAGAAGGGGGGAAGGGGAGGGAGGGGTAGGAGGGGGGGTTCCGCTGGCTGGGGTTGAGAAGGAAAGACCCCAGATCCTCAGACATGGTCAAGGGATCAGCGGGTATTCAAATTTGTAGGGGAAGCTATAATCTGGGAGGTAGGAAGCAATGAAGACAGCGTATCTGAGGAGGAGAAGCGTCGCCAGACCGACCATAATATCATGAATTTCTCGTAGGTGTCATTGTCAAGCGCTAGCATCTCCTCCATATGCATAATATCATTCATGGTGGAAGTCCAGAGAGACAGTGGGGGGATAGTCATTGTCTTCCAAAAAAGGGGTATAAGTTGACGAGCAGCAGACAGGAAGAAACGTAGAAGATTGCGTTTTTGAGAGGCTATTGAACCTGGTAAGATAGATAGGAGAGCTATTTCGGGGGTCAAGTGTAAAGGGTCATCGTAAATTTTTTCATAAACCTGGGATACCTGATTCCAAAAGGGCTGGATCTGATCACACTCCCATCAGACATGTAGGTACGACCCTGTTGTGAGAGAACAACGCCAACAAATAGATGAAGTTGAGGGGAAAATTTTCCGTAGAGAGGCGGGGTCCCTATACCACCTCGCCATGACCTTATAGTTTTTTTCTTGAGAGTAGCATGAGATTGAGGACTTATGTGCAAAGTGGAATACGGTTTGCCAATCCACTCTGGAAATGGTCTTTCCCAGGTCTGCTGACCATACTCTAGTGTAGGTGGGTAGGTCTTTCTGTGTGAGAGATTGAATAAGACTATATATATGTGATAGCAAGTGTCTAGGTAGTTCTTGCAGTGAGCTGAGATGTTCAAAGTCAGTCAAAGGGCGATGGACCTGGGAGGAAGTGAAAAGATGTTTGGTAAAGGTGGAAAGGTGAATGGAAGTGAGCCAGTCTCGATTTCCCGGAGGAATATTTGGTGTTCCATTGTCCGACCGAACGAAGGAGTGTGCTTGAGGCTATAAGGAGCGGGAGAAAGAACCAATAGCGTGAGCCATTATACCTTGTGGAAAGGCAAGATTATCAAAAAGTGGTGATAAGGGAGATGGGTCCGAAGATAGGATCTCGCATAAACCTCTCCTATACTAAAGTACAAGGGCAGCTGTAGTTAAGGGTGATGAGTCAGCCAAGGCTGATAAGTTACGTTTATAGCCCCAGAGTAAGGCCCTGAGATCAACGGGGGACAAATCCTGTTCAACCATAACCAAAGCTTTTTGGGAAGGTCGTGGGAACCAGTCAAGGATACGTGCCATTAATGTGGCTTTGTAATAAAGCTCAAAATCAGGTAGACCTGTACCCCCTTGCAATTTTGGCCGGGTAAGTAACTTGAATTTGATTCTCGATAATCCTTTATTCCACAGAAAGCGAATGGAGAGAGAGCGCAAAGTAGAGAAAAAGGATTTGGGTATTACAGTCGGAATGGTCTGAAATAGGTAGAGCAATTTAGGTAAGATGTCCATCTTGAGGGTGTTTATGCGTCCAAACCAGGGTATGGGTTTGTCCCCCCAAGAGGCAAGATCTTTACGAAATCGGGAGAGGAGGGGGATGTAGTTCAGCGTAAAGAGAAGTGATAGGTTAGTCGGTATGATTACACCTAAGTACTTAATGCCTCTGGACTGCCAATGAAAAGAATAATTGGATTTGAGGGAGGACAGAGTGGGAGCAGGGAGAGAGATATTAAGTGCCTCCGTCTTGGAGATATTGAGTTTAAAATTACTTAAACTTCCAAAGCGTTGAAACTCCAAGAACAAGGAAGGGAGGGTAATATGTGGTTGGCGTGCGTAAATGAGTAAATCATCAGCGTATAGTGCAAGCTTGTGGTGTGCGGAGGGTGTGTGTATACCTTGTATGGAATCATTTTGGCGAATGGCACACGCTAGGTGGTCCATTACTATAACAAAAAGAAGAGGTGAAAGGGGACAACCCTGGCGAGTCTTGTTGGAGATATCAAATGCTGCTGAAGAAGTACCATTAACCAGGACCGAGGCAGAGGGATGGGAGTATAGTGACATAATTTTGTAGATGAAAGGGGATCCCAACCCAATTTGCTCGAGGGAGAGTTTTAGGAAACGCCAGTTAACCCGATCGAAAGCCTTCTCGGCATCAAAGGAGAGAAGGCAGATTTGTTGATGGTGGCATTGGGCATAAGAAATGAGGTGAATGGTTTTGGTAGTGTTGTCCCATGCCTCTCTACCCGGGACAAAACCCACCTGATCCCTAAGTATGATCCCGGGTAGAGAGGGAGAGAGGCGATTAGCAAGGATTTTTGCAAAGAGCTTAAGGTCAATGTTTAATAGAGATATCGGGCGATAACTGCTACATTGAGAAGGGTCCTTGTTGGGTTTCGGTAGAATGGAGACATTGGCTGATAGGAGTGCTTTGGAGGGGAGAGTGGTGTCATCAATGGAGTTGAAGGCCTTAGTGAGATAAGGTACCAACAGTGGTGCAAAGGTTTTGTAAAACCTCAGAGAGTAGCCATCGGGGCCTGGGCATTTACCCAGTTTTAATTCCTTGATGGCGCCTAGGAACTCCGGTTCCAGTAGGGGGCCATCCAAGTCCGCGGATACCTGGGGGTCAATCACAGGTAGTGCTGTTTCCATTATGTAGGTCTGCATTGAGTCTTGGGATGGAGGCAGGGAACTATGAGGGGAGGTTTGCGGAAGATTATATAACTGAGCATAGTAGTCTTTAAATGTGGTGGATATGTCTTTGCAACCGAAAACTTTAGTCTGGTCTGATTTAGTGATAAAGGGAATAGGGAGACGTGGAGCCCTGGGATGGATAACCCGTGCCAAATGTTGACCGCATTTATTGGCTATAGAGTAGTAGGATTTTCGGGCACGGTCCCTAGCTATGAGAGAGTGTGAGTCTAATAATTGGAGTAGATCGCTACGAGAGTGGGAAAGGGCAACAAAAGTGGAAGGGTCTAGATTTAATTTGTGTAGAGATTCCAGGTCCGAAATGTTGGTCAGGAGGCGCCGGATGTCATCAGACCTGATTTTTTTCAAGCGAGTCAGAACGCCCCTGACCACACACTTCAGGGCCTCCCATTGGTTGAGTGGAGAAGTTGTATCTGCTATGTGATCAATTCTAAAGTTATGAATTGCTTTAGTAAATTTAGCGATACATACCGAGTCCCATAAGAGATTATCATTGAGGCGCAAGGAGTGCCCCCTACGTGAATGTGGGGGTCGGGCGAAGGACAGATAAACCGGGGCATGGTCAGACCAGAGGGCATGTCCTAGAGAGGTTTGTAAAGGTGTATCTAAGAGGGATTGGGAAATGAGAAAATAGTCCAGTCTGCTGTATGAGTTATGTGCTATAGAAAAGTATGTGAAATCTCTGTCTGTAGGATGATGTATACGCCACACATCCACTAGATGATAAGAATGTAGTAGAGATTTTATGTGTCAAAGTGAGATTGTGGACATGGAAGACTTACCAGTAGAGGTGTCGGCAGACGGGGAAGGAGCCACATTGAAGTCACCTCCAACGATAACACTAGAACCTCCAAAAGAGGTCAGTCTGGCGAGGGTGGATGATAGGAAGCGCGCCTGATCTGTATTTGGAGCATAGATGTTGGCGACTGTAAAGAGAAAATTATTACATTTTAATTTGAGAAATATAAAGCGACCATGATCATCAACATATGAGTCAATAACCTCAGGGTGAAAGGACCTATGAAACGTGATTGAAACCCCTTTGGATTTTGCAGCGGGATTGGTACTATGAAACATAGTGGTATAGTATCGACTGCGCATCATGGGTATGGAATCAGTCCTGAAATGAGTTTCTTGTAAGAAGAGAATATTAGTTTTCTGTTTATGGAAGTGATAGAGGATCTGACTACGTTTCTGCGGGGTATTAAAGCCTCTACAATTGTAAGAGGCTAGACTAAGTGGTGGATTAGTGGCCATATCAAGGTGGGTATAATGGGAAAAGGGAGAAAAAAGAAACAATGGTAGTCCTTCGTGAGACCGCCCCAGCCAGCAGAGGAGGGGAAGAGGGGGGGGAAATGGGAGGGGAAGGGATAGGTGCAAGAAAGTGAGCAGAGAGAGATATAAGAGATAAAGAAGTAGTACTAGAAAGGAGCGAGGGAGGAGAGAGAAAGAGGAGAGAGAGCGTGGAGAGGAAGAGAGTCTCAGTATCCATATTTGTTAAGTCAATATTACAGTCTGTCCTGAGAAGATCAGTAGGGGGAGACTGGGACCCTGATCCTTGCAAATTAAACAAAATACTGATTGAAGTAGGATAAACCACAAGGTGGTACCAATTAATTAAAAATTTAAAAAAAGAAAATAAAGTACAATACAAAGAACTGTAAAGTATAGAACATCTATAAACCATGGTATGGTGCCAAATAGGAGCACCGAGTATTCCTAAGGGGGGGTTAGTGTTTAGCATGGCGAGAGCTCCCAGAGCCCCGGAGACCACAGGGCCAATAATATGTGGAAAAAAACTAGGCTGTACATATAAACGTGATAGGTAGCAATAGGTATAAATAATAAAATATCATAATCATAATCAAAATCAGGATGGAGGAAAGCAAAGGTTAATATAACATTATAAAACTATTGAGCGCGCCATGAAAGCAATGGTGGGATGCAAACAGGCACACCAGACCCTGGTGAAAAAAAAAAAAGAATGGTAGTTCAAAAGTAGCAAGCCGGGACCTCTGGCGTGAAGAAACAGGAGAAACTGCGGGAGCAGTTTCACAGCAGGTAAGGACCGCAACAGTCCCAGGAGGCCAGGGTGAATCTTCCTTACACAGCTTGTGAGCCATTAAGTAATTTTTTGCAGAGGGATCTGGTATCTTCTAAAACATAAAAACCCCCAGAACATGGGTAACAATAACATGAAAAAAAGGTTAACATCTTCCAGTTGAAGAAAGACCGGTAACAGGAGCTGCTTGCTGGAAGAGGCGTAGGAGAGTGAAGGCCATCAACAGAGGCTCAATGAAAGAAAATCTTCAGAGATCCAAGGTAGTTCAGGAGGTATTCCTGCTCATGTAGAAAAACAAAAAGGGAAATGACCAGCCGGTCTATAAGACATCAATCATCAGGGTCTATGCGGGGTGACGATCCAGGACGGTGTTTGCGACTTTGTTTCTGCCACTGTGGGATATATGGCAGGCCTGGTGTAGTTGGAGAAAAGGGCCAATCTGGCAAAGACACCTGTGGCTGCTCCAGGGTGCCCAGGAATGTAGGGAGGTCACCCACCGTGCGGAAAGTGGCAGTCTTACCATCATAAGAAAAAAGACCTTTCCTGCGCTCAGGTGTCCATGAACTGGATATGTGGTGCAGCCACCTATAGAAGTAATGCCTAGCGTCTTGCAGCCCTCATTTGAACAATGGGTATTCAAGCTAAAAAACACAAAAAAGAAAGAGGGCGCACCAACCTAGTGCATTACCACTGATAAACTTTAATGCAGCATAAAAACAGTAAAAATTATACTCACAAACGAGCTAGTATAAATAGCTTTCAAAAGGGCGCAAAAGCGCTGTTTCTTTGGATCGACACCCCAGGACCTGTTGCCGAGAGGATAAGACCAGCGCAAATGGCTAATGGCTTACGCGTTTCGGGGGAGCACCCCTTTCTTCAGAGCCTAAGCGGGCAATGGTCCATTCACTCGCAGCTGAAAAGGGAAGCGCCATTGGTATTTCATCTGGCGTGATTGAAGAAGCTGTGTGAGAGGCTTCAGGGCCTTCCGCATGGTTAAGGTTAAATGTGAAAGATCAGGTAACAGCATCACGGGAGTGGTATTGAAAAGAATTGAGTCCTGCGTGCTGGCGGCCCGCATGATGGATTCCTTAATGTTGTAGAAGTGCACTCTGCAGAGCGTGTCATGAACAAATGAGGGATCAGGATTCCTGGGGCCTGAGGTCCTGTGAACCCGGTCTAATTCAAGTGGGTTATCTTTGGGTAATTGTAAGAGCTGATTAAAAATAGCCGTCACCGCCACCCTCAAGTCCTTAGGTTCTACTGATTCAGGGATGCCGCGTATGAGGATATTATTACGCCTGTTCTGTTTTCAAAGTCATCTTGCTGAAACGCAAGGTGCTGCAGCATGGTTGTGTGAGAGTTAAGTATTTCCTCATGCTTCTGAACAGAAGTATGGAGTGTCTCTGCTGTGGCTTCAATATCCTCAAAAGGAACACCAATGTCCCTTTTAAGCTCAGAAATCTCCTGTTTGTAGGTTTTCTCAATGCGGTGTACACACTGCTCAAAATCAGCTTTGGTAGGGAGAGACCGCATGTAGCTGTGCAGGGATCTCATCTGGGATTCTAGATCCCAGCCATCCTCAGAGCCCACGGATGCAGTGGAACGGCACCTGGAGAGTCTGGGAGGGGAGGCTTGAGTCACAGGGGTAGTGTGGGATGCCTGGGAGCAGGCCATAGAGTCCAGGGCTGACTCGGAGTGGGCCGGGGATGGAGGCGCCGGCGCCATCTTGGATCTCGGCTGGCGCTGTGCCATGGACGAAGATTGGCTAAAAAAGCTCCCCTAATCCCCTCCTGGGCGAGATCCCCACATTCCCTGCTGGTCCCGGTACTTAGCTTTCCCCATTGGAGTCTTTATAACAGCCGGATTTGGATCAGAAACGCCCTGTAGAGCCGAGGGGTCCGGGAGCTGAGGCGCAGCACGTCCTCTCACTCCATGCGTCAGGCCACGCCCCCTGGTCCTGAAGTTTAAACCCTCATCACTAGAACTGAACAAAGACTCGTCTTGGGCTGTCAAAGCTTTGAACCTTTTTTCCAAGTGGAAAAGGCTTGTACGCACCATCGCAAGGTTAGTTCATATTGCAGATTGCTTCCACTCAAGAGGGACACAGCAAAAAACAGTCAACCTGTTTTTTGCCAACCTGAATCCATTCATTGACAATGATGGCATGTTAAGGATGTTTAAACAAGGCTTAGTTAAGTGAGCAAGAACAGAATCCTCTCATTGCTCGCCTTTACATCACCACTTTGCTCATACGGAACTACCATGAAGGGGTTAAGCACAAAGGTAGACACTTCACAGAGGGTGCCATAAGAGCTGCAGGCCTTTGGATTATAGGAGCAAAAGGACAGATCACAGCTACACTACACAGCTGTGTTCAGTGCCGCAAACTGAGAGGGAAATGTCAGATTTGCCAGATTTGCCAGCTGACAGGTTAGGTACTGACCCACCTTTCACTCATGTTGGTCTGGATGTCTTTGGGCCATGGATGATAACAGCCCGCAGAACTCGAGGTGGTCAAGCAAATAGCAAACGATGGGTAGAGCTGTTCACTTGCATGAGTGTGTGTGCAGTACACATTGAAACAATAGAATCTATGGATGCCTCAAGTTTCATCAATGCTTTAAGGACAATTCCTAGCCATCAGAGGACCAGTCAAGACACAAAGATATGACTGTGGAACTAATTTTGTTAGAGCCTATCGAGAGTTACAGCTCAACTATAGGCCAATCCAAGACTTTTTAACTGAAAAAAGCTGTACATGGATTTTCAATCCTCCTCATTCTTCCCACATGGGTGACTCATGGGAGAGAATGATAGGCATCACATGTAAAATATTGGACTCTATGCCTATGGACTTTAACTCCACAAGACTTACCCACGAGATTTTAACCATCTTCCTGGCAGAGGCATCTGCCATAATCAATTCAAGACCACTTGTTCCAGTGTCCAAGGATCCAAAGACCCCAACTATCCTTACCCCAGCTACTCTTCTTACCCAGAAGCTTGGATCTGTTCCTGTTCCACCTGGAAACTTTAAAGCAGGAAATCTGTGCTATGACCAGTGGAAGCGAGTACAACAACACGGGAAGCAGGAAATGGCAACGGTTGAACCCTAACATACAAGTTGGAGATCTCGTTCTGCTTAAGGACCAGCAAGCTGAAAGAATCGAATGGCCCATGGGACTTATTGTAAAGAGCGTTCCTAGTGAGGACGGTAAGGCACGTAAGGTGGAGGTGAAGTTTTCAAGACAAGGGACTGTAAAGACTTTCATCAGACCTATCACAGAACTTATTTTGCTCTTGCCCTTTGGAGAATGAACTTGTTTGCCTATGCTGCTGGATCCTACCTGCGACTTCAAGAAGAAAGTGTCTTGAACTTTAGTTGACATAACTTGAAGCCTTGAATTAAGAGTTATTGTTATTGCATTATATGCATGTTATTTTATGTCTTTAAGGCATCTAGCAAATTACACTGTTTGTTATTTGCAGTTGCATAACTACCGTTCTGATGTATATAGTGACATTTACCATACCAGACGGGGAGTGTGCTGCCCCAACGGGGCATAGAATTTATATAGATTGTTCCTTAACCATTTTCTATGGACTTTTATATTTAGTTCACATGCTGCCATCTAGTGACCTTTTGTGGTAATGCACTTGTTTCTTATTCTTGTTCTTTTTCCCTTATGTTATGAAACACTTCCTTTGTATGTAATGCTCCACCCTTCTTCCTGTTTGTACTTCCTGTGTCATGGATGCAGCTACAAGCCACATGTAGCAGGGCACATGTATTCTGCATTGTAAGCTACAGACAATATAATCTTTTGACCGCATAAACACTACAACCTATTCATCTGTTTGTATCCTGTCATCTGCTGTAACCTGATGTTCAGAATAAAAGCACCTTTGGTGAGTTCAAACTATCTGATGAGGATTGTCCTCAGTGATTATAGCTTATACGGGACAGGCATAGAGGTCTCACAAGGAATAAATCGCTTCACAACAATAGGAGTCAGAATAGTGAGAGAGAAAAAGGGGGTAAGAGAGAGAGAAGAGGTAAGGGGGAGAGAGAGAGGGGGGAGAGAGAGAGAAGAGAGAGAGAGGGGGAGAGAGGAGAGCACGAGTGGGGGAGAGAGAGAGAGAGATTAGGAGGCAGGGGGGAGAAAGAGAAAGGGGTGAGAGAGTGGGGTATGAGAGAGAGGAGGTAAGAGAGGGGTAAAAGAGGGGGTGAAAGAGAGGTGAGAGAGAGTATGCAGAGGTGTAACTAGAACCTTCAGGGCCCTGATGGAAGAAACTATGAAGGCCACCCTGTTGATGGGATCGGTGCAGTGGGGAGGGGAATGGGATCAGTGGCAGTGCTTCTGGGATGATGGAATGAGTGGCGGTGCTGGTGGGATGGGGATCAGTAGCAGTGCTAGGGGGTTGATTGGATCAGTGGCAGTGGTGGAGGGGGTTACGTGATAAGTGGCAGTACTGGGGGGATGGGATGAGTGGTAGTGGAGGGGGGAGTGATCAGCGGTAGTGCTAGTTGGTTGATGGGATCAGTGATAGTGCTGGTGGTAGAGGTGGGGAAGATGGATTAGTGGCAGTGCTTGGGGGTAATCAGTGGCAGTGCTGGGGGGATGGGATCAGTGGCAATGCCGGGGAGTGGGGGATAGGATGAGTGGCAGTGCTAAGGGGCATGGGATCAGTGGCAGCAGTGGTGGGGGGATGTGATCAGTGGCAGTGCTGGGGGGCAAGTGGTCATTAGCAGCAGTGATGGGGGGATGGGATCAGTGGCAGTGCTGGGTGGGGGAAGATAAGATCAGTGACAACACTGAATGGGGGAGATTGGATGAGTGGCAGTGCAGGGGGGAATGTGATCAGTGGCAGCAATGGTGGTTGGGTGGGATCAGTGGCAGTGCTGGGAGGGGTAGGATGAGTGGCAATGCTGGAGAGGCATGGGATCAGTGGCAGCAGTGGTGGGAGGCATGGGATCAGTGGCAATGCTGGGGGAGGAGAGATTGGATGAGTGGCAGTGCAGGGGGGAATGTGATCAGTGGCAGCAATGGTGGGTGGGATCAGTGGCAGTGCTGGGAGGGGTAGGATGAGTGGCAATGCTGGGGAGGCATGGGATTAGTGGCAATGCTGCGGGGGATAGGATGAGTGGCAATGCTGGGGGGGCATGGGATCAGTGGCAGCAGTGGTGGGGGGATGGGATCAGTGGCAATGCTGGGGGGATAGGAGGAGTGGCAGTGCAGGGGGGCATGGGATCAGTGGCAGCAATGGTGGGTGGATGGGATCAGTGGCAGTGCTGGGGGGATACGATGAGTGGCAATGCTGGGGGGGCATGGGATCAGTGGCAGTAGTGGTGGGGGATGGGAATAAGTGGCAATGCTCTGTGGGGGGAAGGATGTGATCAGCAGCACTCAATTGCTCTCAGTGTGGAATCAGAACTCCATGCTTGCTATGTCTTCTGACTCCCTCCAGGCTTCACATGTATCCTCACGCAATGGAAACCTCCCCCCGCTCCTCCCCCTTCACTCTACTGGATCAACTGGCTCTTCCAGTCCACAGATGCCATACCCCATCTGCCTGCTGCAAATTCAATGGGCGGAGAGGCTGGGTGGGCGGTCCTGCAGCAGTTACTTGGAACCAAGAAGTGGGAGCCAGAGCTGGGGGCGGAGCCGGTAGTCCTAGCAACACACTGTTGAAAGCTTGCTTCACCTCTTAACCCTCCCACAGGCATTCAGTGACTGCAGGAAGGAAAATGCAGAGCATTGGTTGGTCCATATGCTGCCCCGCGGCCCCTCTCATCCAGCCATGTGTTTCCGGCAGCCATCAGTTGCTAGGACTGCCAGTTCCGCCCCCCGGCTCTGGCTCCCGCTTCTTGGTTCCAAGTAACTGCTACAGGACCGCCCACCCAGCTTCTCCACCCATTGAATTTGCAGCAGGCAGATGGGGCATGGAGCATCAGTTGGTCTACATGCCGCCTCGCCACCCCTCTCATCCAGGTGCACACAAATATGACAGGGGAGCCGCATGGCCCCCCAAGCATAGGGCCAGGTCGCAATTAGGTCGCCCCTATAGTTACGCCTCTGCCCGCACACTTCGGTACACATGATGATTCTCTTTCCTGCTGAAAGTGCCATTGGGAAACCTTTGACACCCCTTAAAATAATATCAACCCTTTTGCTTCAGGCTAAATATTTTTATAGTAGGGACAGTAAGCTAAAGGAAGGAGATGTAAGTAGGAGAGGTGTTGCTCTTTTGCTGTTGACTGCTAGCATAGCATGCAGGTGCTGCTCCCGCTGAGCTGCATGGTGAATACTCATATGTTTCTTCCTCCCAAATATGTTATCCAAATAACCAATCTTCTTATTTTCATACTTGAGATGCTGGTGGCAGATACTGCAAATGACTAAGGCACGGTCTGCAGCATGTGTTAAAAAAAGGCCCACACAGCTGAGTGGGACAGGCCAGCATCCATGGAGCTCTGCCATCTGGTAGAATATGGTGGCTGCTCCCTCCACTCTTATGGGAGCTGCCCCTGAATGACACCCTGCTTCGCTGATGTTGTGCCTTCACTTTCCTCTTCCACGATATCTGGCACCCAGGAATGGTCAGAGACCTCATCATTCCCCCCCCCCCCCCTCTTCAACTTGGCAGTAGGTTGCAGCTGCAGGAACATCAAGGTCAATTAGTTCTCTCTGCCTGTTGTGCTCTCCGTGTGTGCTCCTGTTGCTCTTCTCAACTTCAGATGCAATTAATTGCTGCACATCTGCTTGCAGAAAGTGGCTGATGCTGTGCTCAAATGATTCAGCTGATTCAGCTTACCCCTCCATGCCAGTGAGTAGGAAGAATAGGGCACTTTTGCAGCTGAAGATAATGTCATGCCATTTTGAGCCCAGGAGACAGAGGAGGATGACGAAGATTTCTTTAGCCACTCCACCACATCCTTTGCAGGCTCTGACTGAATTACATGCACACTGCTTGACAACAAAGGCACCCTGTTCTTGATACTGCACCTTAACTACTGATTTGACCTGTGGCCTGTGGATTAGACTTGTACACAACAGAAAATTTTGCTTAGTTTAGTTTCATTTTCATTCGTAAAATACATCATTTTGTTCTGTTATATTCATTGCGTTACGTTAATTTGTTTTCGGATAATTCATCATTTCTGTACAGTATCGATATTCATTAAAGCGAATGGATTCGTTTTCAGATAATATTTATGTATGTACCGTATTTATCGGCGTATAACACGCACCCCAAGTTTAGGAGGGAATTTTAAGGAAAAAAAAACTTTTAGGAGGGAAGTTTAAGGAAAAAAAACTTACATTAAAATGCCCATCAATGCAGCCTTATCTGTCCATCTGCAGCCTTTTCAGTGTCAGTGCAGCCTTGCTCCAGTGCAGCCTTGCCCCAGTGCAGTCTTGTCAGTGCAGCCTTGTCAGTGCAGCCTTGTCAGTGCAGCTTTGCCCCAGTGCAGCCTTGCCCCAGTGCAGCTTTGTTAGTGCAGCTTTGGCAGTGCAGGTTTGCCCGTGCAGCTTTGCCCCAGTCCAGCCATGTTAGTGCAGCTTTGTGATAGATTAGATTCAAATATGGCGCAGAGACTGCAGGGATTCGTCGGAGCCGAGATACACATACCCGAGTGTTCTCGGCTCTTTTCGGCGCCGCTCACAGTCATGCCCAGTCCCGCCCTATGATGGACATAACACAGGTCCAGGGGCAGGACTGGGCGTGACGGCGGCGCCGAAAAGAGCCGAGAACACTCGGGTATGTGTATCTCGGCTCCGACGAATCCCTGCAGTCTCGGCGCCATATTTGAATCTACCCACGGCTGTGTATGTCAGCGGCGACCGCGGCAATTGCCGCGATCGCTCCGATAACACAAAATCAGCGGGGATCGGCCTATAACACGCACCCACAATTTTCCCCTGATTTTCAGGGGAAAAAAGTGCGTGTTATATGCAGATAAATACGGTATATATATTCTAGTTAACAATTCATAGATTGGAAAGTTGTTTGTTTATTGAATCCATTAACACACACAATGACAATATCGCTTCTCCTCTGCTCAAATACAACACCCTTCTCACTCAGTTCTCAGAAATGCACTTTGTCAGTAATCCAACCTCCACACAAAATTAATCAGCTGATTGGACAGTAAGATTTACTTCGAGTTGACCTTTTGTTTCAATAGACCTTTAACAAATTAACAAATCATCTCAAATTCATTTGTTATTTTTGCTATAATTTCTTTCGTATTAGTTGAAATCTGTTATTTTTTTTACTATGTGGCTGAGCGGTCCTCAGTGTGATACAGCACCTCATCCCAAAAATTTGAAAATCAAACCAAAGAAAGGGAGTACAGGGATTATGGCGGTCCCAAGAGAAACACAATATATTCGATTTTAGAATTAAAATTAATTTTTATTATTTGACAAAAGTTGTTTAAAAATGGACATCAGAATCACATAAACATGGTGTGCATGATTACTAAAAACATATCTGTAGCAAGCTTCACGTTACTTGGCCTGAAAAGCGTGACGGCCAATTCAGTGGGTAGGTATTTTAGATGCCCGACATGTTTCGCCAGTGATGGCTTCCTCAGGGACAGATTCTTGATACCTAAAGCGCTACAGTGTACTCTATAGAGAGAAATATAACAATCAATATACATACTAAGACAAATGATACATTGCATACAAAAAGAATATAAATATTATAATTATTATAAGTGTACACATGTTTGCCAGCCGTCAGGGTAGACCAACACCCACCAACCAAATTATGCCACAAAAGACCTCCCCACAACACCAGATAGCCAGGAACCCCCAACCAGCCATTCTAAAGATGGAAAATAAGTACCTGCAAATCACCAGGAAAGGTGTCACACACCTCCAGAGCGGGGCCTCCAACAAAGATCACAATGGGTAGCTGCAGGGGGCAATAGGAAAGGTCTGTCTGAATATATATCTAAAGGGTACAATTATTTATAGATGAGTTCATTATAATGGGTTCTAGAAGGGTCTTATGGCCCCCCATTAATTAAAGAAGAAAGATATAGGACTAACATAGTCTCTAAAAAATGTACTTACAGAAATTACTCTTTATAATGAGTAACAGGATACCGAAAGGTCGCCAATGTTGAAGGGAGTTCAACAACGGCAGAGACAGTCTCTCTATAAATTAATAAAAGGAGCAATTTTGTGGCATGTGATTTAATCTCAAGGATAGTGCGGTTATAAATTGCACACTGACTATGTCAATAAATAGACTAACAATAAGCAGAGTTAGTTTAACACTCACCACTAAGTAGATATGGAATAAATTAGTAGGCTGAGAGAGAACCTACAGCCGGTTACAGCGCCAGATGAGGCAAGCTGAAGGACAAGAGACAATGTCAGCATGGAATAAATATTTAGGAAAGGATAAACCAACTACCTCATGCACAAATGCTCAACACAAATACCTACCAGAACAGATGGCAGTAAATGCAACGGTGTCCTGTAACATCCCTGGCGTGTGTACTGGCCTGGGATGCCGGCGTACCTATGCCCCCCACACACGAGCGGCGTCTGACGTCACCGCACGTGTGAGCGGAAGAGGGGGAGCCACTGCGCATGCGCCAATCGCAATTCCGTCCGGGCCTACAAGGTCCAGAGGGCATTGCGGTGGTGTCTATGGTGATGTGTAAACACATCAGAGACAACCCGCAGTATCCAAAAGCTGCATCCAGCAGCGTGATACCTGGAAGATGGTATCAATTTCCAGTGTGCCGTGGCTAAGGCGGGCAGAGGAATTCCAGTGCCCTTGGGTGTCCATGCAGCTAAGGTGTATCTATTGCAGGAGGCTGGAAGCACCGGATCGAGTGTGGACCCACCACTGTGAAATACAGGGGCCCGTAGACAATTGAGAAGCTGGAAGGGGAGGGAGGAAGGGGGGGGGGAAGAGGGGGCGGGAAGGGGGCTTGAGGGGAAAGGAGGGAAGAAGGGGGAAGAAGAAGAGAAGCATGGGGGAGGTGGAGGGGGGGGGAGAGTGGGGGAAAGGTGGGGAAGAGACTAGGCATCCGGTGGTGCAGGAGTGCCACCAGGGCACAAAGGAGGCGGAGGTGGGTGAGAACAAGCCAGGGATACAGATGATGCCCCAAAGAAGCGCCTGCACACGCGGCATGAGTAAGAACTGGGACAGAAGTTAAGAGGAAAAAAATATAGAAGGGGGCTAATTCCCTGGGGTGTGCCCACACAGATCACCCTGACAGCTCGCAAAGAGCGACAACTAATGATGGCACAGAATATTCATCAACTACCGCAAAAAATGATGATTATAACCAAGGCATACATTTAGTAAAGTAGTATATATGTCATGGTAAGTAAGAGAATATATCCTGGATATATGTATATCATGCACAATCATATAGGTAGTAAATGAAAGATTGAATGAAAACAAAAAAAGCTGTATCCTAATCTAACATGGCTATCTCACACGTGGGGAAGAGCATAAGGGGAGGAGTGTGAGAAAAACATAAACAGAATATAGAATAAAAATATATACAAAAACTACAGGATAGCAAAAGAAAAATACATGAGATAAGTTGTATCGGCCTAGAAGGGTCTACCTATAGAAAGGGTTTGAAACTAATATTTTCATTCAACCCAGGATATATAGTAGCTTCCAATATATGTATCCACTTGGTTTCCAATTGGAGAAGTTTTTGATCTATATCTCCACCCCTGACATGTGCAGGGATGTGTTCCAGTGCTGTAAATCCCACAACATGAGGATTAGAGTCATGGTGCTGTGCAATATTTCGATTGACAGAAGTGGAGGTCTTTCCTTTAAATAGAGGTTTAATATGATCACGGATCCTAACACAAAATTGGCGTTTAGTTTTACCGACATAATAACTGCCACATATACATGTGGCAAGGTATACTACACCGATAGTTTGACACGTGATCTTATATTTAATTTTGTGTGTTTGGCCATTGGGAAGCAGTTTCTCACGTGTATCATAAACAAACTCACATATGTCACAGTGGCCACATGGAAATGTGCCAAACACTGTCAAAAGAAACTCTGATTTGGGTGTGTGGTGACTCGCCGTAACTTTGTCCCGTAAAGACGGGGAACGACGGTAAGTGATTTGAGGCTGGGGCTGGATATATTTTTTAATAGTGTTGTCTGCTCTTAGGAGGGGCCAGAATTTATACAGAATATCCCTTATCTGCTTGTGATGTTGGGAAAATTGGGTTATAACCCGAACCGGCTGAGAACCGTCCATCTTTTTGGTGGAGAATATCAATTTTCTGCGGTCCAATTTTTTCACTTTGTTAAAGGCCTGCTTTAGCAATTTATGGCTGTACCCTCTTCTTTTTAGTCTCTCATAAAGTTCATGTGAGGCCGCAAAGAAGTCTTTTTCATCCGTGCAGTTCCGTTTAATGCGTAAATATTGGCTGTAAGGAATACTGTTGAGCAATGGTTTGGGACGGCTGGCAAACATGTGTACACTTATAATAATTATAATATTTATATTCTTTTTGTATGCAATGTATCATTTGTCTTAGTATGTATATTGATTGTTATATTTCTCTCTATAGAGTACACTGTAGCGCGAAACATGTCGGCATCTAAAATACCTACCCACTGAATTGGCCATCACGCTTTTCAGGCCAAGTAACGTGAAGCTTGCTACAGATATGTTTTTAGTAATCATGCACACCATGTTTTTGTGATTCTGATGTCCATTTTTAAACAACTTTTGTCAAATAATAAAAATTAATTTTAATTCTAAAATCGAATATATTGTGTTTCTCTTGGCACCGCCATAATCCCTGTACTTCCTTTCTTTGGTCTGTTATTTTTTTATTCGGACATTTTGATGCATCCGAATGTCCGAAAGATACAAAATTTGGCCGAATTTCAATTTGTTACAAAAACTGATTGCACATGTCTACTGTGGATATAGAGTTTATGGACTGTGGGCATAATTGTGCAATAAATAAGAGTTAACAGGATCGAGCATTGGAAAACCAAAGGTACACAGGTGGGTTGTGTATTAGGGCTGGGGAAAAAATCTATTTAAATCTTGAATCGAGTTGAGAGGTCAAATCGATTCAAAATTTAAGCAAATCAATTTTGTTAGATTTTTTTTTTTCTGACACCGCGCCGGTCCTGAGGAGCTGCGGGCAGGAGTTTTTGGGTGAGGCAGCGGCATCGGCCTAGTCTGCGAGGCCGGATGCCGTGGACTAGGCCGAAGCCACGGCCTCGCCTAAAAACTCCTGCCCGCAGCTCCTCAGGACCGGTGCGGTGTCCAAAAAAAAAAACTTGATTTGAATCGTGAATCGAGTTTTTTTTAAGAAAATCACATATTTTTTTTTTTTTTAGAAAATCGCCAAACCCTATTGTGTATATACAGTACAAATGTAGGGATGTGGTAATTTCCTTGCCCATTTGCCAAGTGTATACTCCTGTTATACAGTGTTTGTTTTGCCCTTTTCCAATATGGCTGCTATGCTCTCTCTCTCTCACCACGGATGAGGTCATCAAGAAGAGGAGACATATGGCAAGGGTTCTTGGGTAAGTGAGAGGAGAGAGCATATGTGGCAGTCCGAGAACAGTGGATTCCTGCTGAGAGAATAGACTGTAAGTGCTGCAGCTTCCCCTCACTAAGACATATATAGAGACTGTTAATGATTTCATGTTCCTGTTTGGAGAATACCTTATGTTGAATGGTTCACTGAATGTTATTTCTTCAATACATGGACTTTCCAATAAAATACTGTGTGGATTGATACATTTCTCAATTGGGATTTCACTTGCTGTTCACAAGCCCCAGTTGAGTGGAGGCACTAGTGCTTGTTAGAGATCCTGCCCTGATCACACAGATTATAAAAACTATGCTCCTAAATACTGTACAGGTGGCGCCATCATACCTCAGTAGCCGCAGAGAGTGAAAAGAATAGCACTACATTTGGAGGCACTGCTGAGATAAATATCTTGGATCAGGACATTAAAGAATGACCATGTCACTGTTATCAACAGAAGCTGTGAGGCAGTGGGCCCTGGAACAGGGGCTGCCACCTAAAGGGACATTTGCTATTTCGTATGTACCTATCACTGTGAGTGCCCATAGACTGCAGGAGGCGCTACAAGCAAATAAAACCTTGCAGTCTGCCACTCTTGTGGAAAAAAGAGAGGAAGATGAGAGTTATGAACTGTATACCCATTATCTCTGTCTCGGTGAGGTGGATTTAACCACTTGCTTGCTGGGCACTAAAACCGCCCTCCTGCCAAGACCAATTTTCAGCTTTCAGCACTGTCACATTTTGAATGACAATTGCGCGGTCATACAACACTGTACCCAAATTACATTTTTATCATTTTTTTTTCCACAAAAAGAGCTTTCTTTTGGTGGTATTTAATCACAGCTGGGATATTTATTTTTTGCTAAACAAAAAAAAAAAATGGAAAATTAAAAAAAAAAAAAATCATGTTTCATAGTTTGTTATAAAATTTTGCAAACAGGTAATTTTTCTCCTTCATTGATATGCGCTGATGAGGTGGCACTGGTGGGACTGATAAGCTGCACTGATGCTCACGGATAGGCACAGTTAAGGCGGCACTGATAGGCACAGTTAAGGCGACACTGATGGGGACAGATAAGGCGGTACTGATGGGCACAGATAAGGCGACATTGATGGCCACTGATGGGCGCTGATGAGTAGCACTGATAGTTACCACTGATAGGCGGCACTGATGGGCACTTATGGGCACTGGTAGGTGACACTGATAAGTGGCACTGATGTGCAGCACTGTTGTTGTGGCACTGATTGTGGGCGCTGATGGGTGGCACTGTGGGCACTGATGGGTGGCACTGTGGGCACTGAAGGGCGACGCTGGTGGGCACTGGTAGGCAGCACTGCTGCCTATTGTTAGGTGTCACTGGCAGGGGGCACAGGTGATCGCCGTGATCGGGACTGATGTCCCTCTCAAGGCCACCAGTGATCAGCTTTATTTTTCCTCCTCACGCTGTCAGCGCGAGGAGAAAAAATAGCCGATTACCGGCTCTGTTTACATCACATAATCAGCTGTCATTGGCTGACAGCTGATCATGTGGTAAGGGTCGGGACCGACCCCTTACTCTGATCTGTGATCAGGTGAGTCTCATAGACTCGCTGATCACCGAGCGCGCCCTGCAGGGGGCTCGCAGGCCGCTCGTGCACGGGACGACATCAATAGACGTAGTCCTGGCAATGTAGGTCCGCGCTGTTGCCGTTATTCGGCAATAGCGCAGATCTGAAGAGGTTAAATACAAAAAGCCCTTTTGCATATATCCAAAATGGGCTGAAGTAATTGGTTGTGCTGTAATATTTCCAGTAATTTCAACTCCAGTAAGGCAGAAGTTACCAGCCCTGCCTGTATAGTGTGAACCATTGAATACAACTGCTTCATAAGGAGAAACTGTAATGTTGACTGCTACACCTGCTAAGCAGGTAACAAATATTGAGCATCTGCTGCTAAAAGTAACTGAAGTCATTGCTCAGAATTTACATGCTGATTCTTATTGCAAATTAAAGGCTTTTTTCAGGAGTGCTACCTGTTCCTGCTGGTGAAAAAAGCTTTGAGGTGTGGATAGATTTTGCACAACAAGTGATAGAGGAATGGACCTGCTTGGAGGAAAAGAAAAAAGCTGTGAAATCATGGAGTGTTTAAGACCATCAACATCATTAGAGCTTACAAGGACAGGACACTCATGTGAATACCAATGCTCAAGAATATATTGATAATTTGACAGATGCTTATGGACTGCACCATGACCCTGATCAGATGCTTGCTGATTTTAAACAGACTAAGCATAAAGAGGAAGAGGATGTTTCTGTGTTTAAGGAGGCTATAAGTACTTCTAGGGAGATTGCTCACTGAAACAGTAATCTCTCCTACGGATGTTGACAAATTAATTAAAGCGGGGGTTCACCCACACCGCCAAAAAAAAAAAAAATTAAAAGCCAGCAGCTACAAATACTGCAGCTGCTGACTTTTAATACATTGCCACTTACCTGTCCCAGGGTCCAGCGATGTCGGCAGGGGACGCCGAGAACCCGCTCCGTTCTCGGCAGCTGCCGCCACCATCCTAGGTGAGGGAATCAGGAAGTGAAGCATTGCGGCTTCACTTCCAGGTTCCCTACTGCGCATGCGAGAGTCGCGCTGCGCGTCCCTAGTGGTCCCCGCTCTCTCCTGGGAGCTGTATGTTCCCAGCAGACAGCACGGTCGGGACGGGAAGCTTTCTTCTGGTGGTATTTGATCGCCTCTGCGGTTTTTATTTTTTGCGCTATAAACAAAAAAAGAGCGACAATTTTGAAAAAAAAAAAACCACAGTATTTTTTACTTTTTGCTATAATAAATATCCCCCCAAAAATATATATATATATAAAAAATTCTCAGTTTAGGCCGATATGTATTCTTCTACATATTTTTGGTATAAAAAAAAAATCACAATAAGCGTATATTGATTCGTTTGCACAAAATTTATAGTGTCTACAAAATAGGGGATAGTTTTATGGCATTTTTATTTTTAATTTTTTTTTATTAGTAATGGCAGCGATCTGCAAATTTTATTGGGACTGCGACATTATGGCAGACACATCGGACATTTTTGCCACATTTTTGGGACCATTATCATTTATACAGCGATCAGTGTGATTAAAAATGCATTGATTACTGTGTAAATGACACTGGCAGTGAAGGGGTTAACCACTAGGGGGCAGTCAAGCGGTTAAGTGTGCTCTAGGAAGTGATTCTAACTGTGAAGGGGACCCGCAGCCACGGAGACCGCGGAGGGCGCGCAAGCACTTGCAGCACCGCTTCTTAAAGGGGATATACCTGTATGCCCTTTTGCCTGCCAGTGCAATTCTGCCAACGTACATCGGTGTGCGCTGGTCGGCAAGCGGTTAAACTTTAACTTGATTTTGCATTTTTAGCATTAAACAATATTACACTAGGGCAGACTTGCGCTCTCTTTTCATTCTACATTTAAAATCAAGAAAACATATGTTTTACCAAGCTACCTGGGGCAGATATACTTTCAAATTTTTTTTGCTTTTTTTTTTAACTTTCAATTTGTTTGTTAATGATATACCCACTACTGCTCTGTTTGATACTGGTTCTCAGTTGACTATCATATACAGGCCATTCTATCAGCAACACTTAAACCACCTCCCTTTGCAACCTGTGAGCACTATGGGGGTTATTTACTAAAGGAAAATCCACTTTGCACTGCAAGTGCACTTGAAAGTGCACTGAAAGTGCGCTTGGAAGTAAAGTCGCTGTAGATCTGAGGGGGACATGCAAGGAAAAAAAAAAACAGCATTTTAGTTTGCACATGATTGGATGATAAAATCAGCAGAGCTTCCACTCATTTCAGATCTACCCCTTAGATTTAGAGCGACTGCACTTCCAAGTGCACTTGCAGTGCAAAGTGGATTTGCCTTTCGTAAATAATCCCCTATGTCTGTTTTTGGTGTGGGATAAAATCCTGTTTTTATGAATGGTTGTCTAGAAGTTGAGTTTCGTATTCCTGGTGTGACAGCTGATGAAAATCCCCCACTTAAAATCATTGCTTATGTGAGCCCCTACCTGGAGGTAACGAGTATGTTTCTAAGATTGTGGGTTCCAATGCTGAAGCCGTTGAAGCTGCTTTCACATGTTTTCTTCAGCCCCAACTCCCTGTTACTCCAGAGCTTCAAAATATCTGCCAAATCTTTGCTTGATCTTCCTGGAGGGTGTGTGGGAAATCCATGGCATCCCATAAAGCTTCCAGCCGGGGGAGTGAGAGTGTTGCAGGTTTATGTGGAAATTTCACCAAGTGCAAACAGTAGCTTTTTCCTGCTAGAGACTGATACAAAAAAAGCTGCAAAGAATGGCTGGGAGATAGTACCAGAAAAGGAAAGACTATCGTTTTAAAATGTCAAAGAATGATACCTATTTGTAACTAACCATATTTCCTTTGCAGTTAATCTCTGTAGTAGATTGCGTCTGCAGAAGGCAACAACAATGCTAACTTTTTGCTATGTTTTGTTTGTATATCCTTGCCGAGTCAGAAGGATTTTCAACAGGGGGGAGAATGTAGTGATTTGGTCATTTCCTTGCCCATTTGCCAAGTGTATACTCCTGTTATGCAGTGTTTGTTTTGCCCTTTTCCAATATGGCTGCTATGCTCTCTCACCAAGGATGAGGTCATCAAGAAGAGCAGAGGTATGGCAAGGATTCTTACGTAAGTGAGAGGAGGCGAGAGCACATGTGGCAGAGCGAGAACAGTGGATTCCTGCTGAGAGAATAGACTGTAAGTGCTGCAGCTTCCCCTCACTGAGACATACATAGAGACTGCTAATAATTTCATGTTCCTGTTTGGAAAATACCTTATGTTGGATGGTTGGCTGAATGTTATTTCTTCAATACATGGACTTTCAAATACAATACTGTGTGGATTACTGTCTATGTGGCTGATGCATTTCTCAATTGGGATTTCACTTGCTATTCACAAGCCCCAATTGAGTGGGGGAACTAGCGCTTGTTAGAGAACCTGTCCTGATCACAAAGATTATAAAAACTGTGCTGCTAAATATTATACAGGTGACGTCATCATACCCCAGTAGCCGCAGATAGTGAAAAGAATAGTGCTACACAAATATATGTTTAGTTTGTTTATACATTTTCTTTCATTTTGGCTACTTTCACACTGAGGCGCTTTACAGGTGCTATAGCACTAAAAATAGTGCCTGTAAAGAGCCTCTCCTGTCTCTCCAGTGTGAAAGCCCTCGGGCTTTCACACTGGAGCGGTGCACCTGCAGGACGGTCAAAAAAGTCCTGCAAGCCGTATCTTTGCAGCGCTGTAGGAGTGGTGTATTCACCGCTCCTAAAGCACCCCTACCCATTGAAAATAGGGTAGCGCCGCCAAACCACCAGCAAAACGCCGCCAAACCACCCGCTAGCGGCCGAATAGCGCCGCTAAAACGACGGTAAAGTGGTGCTATAAATAGCGCCGCCTTACCGCCGCCGCCCTCCCGCCCCCGTATGAAAGCAGCCTTTAGGAAAGCTTACCTGCGAGTTTTTACTGCATGAGCTATGTTTTACTACTGAGATCTCAGTAAACATTTTAGACATTTCTCTTTATGATTTATACCCTGTCTGCTTTGCCTTGCATTCCTGGATGTTGTTACAGTTCGGAACCCCAGTTATAATACCAGCCTGGCAAGTGGTAGCCTATTGCAGACATCCCAACCTGCAAAAACTCATTTCAGGGAGGTGGTAAACTCATTTCAGGAAGGTGGCGCTTCGCGCCTGCAACCCCTCCCCCCGCGGCAAAATATTTTTTAAAACACCTTTTTAATATTTTTCCACAGTGCTTCTGGGGAAGGGGGTGGGTGGTATGTGGCAGTGCATGGTGTCAGTAGTTTTTTTTATTTTTGAAAATTAGATTTTTTTACAATTTAATTTGTTTCTTAATTTTTTTTCAAAATGCTTTTTGGGGGGAGGGGGTTGGGGTAGTGGACAGTGTTGGTAGGGCAGGGGAGAGTGGTGTCAGTTTTTTATTTTATTTTTTGACACTTTTTAATTTTTTAGAATTTTTTTTTTTAGAAATATATATATATATATATATATATATATATATATATATATATATATATATATATATATATATATATAAATGTCCTATGCTGTAAGGAGGTGTTGTTTTTCTTAGGAAAATGGAGACTCAACACAAGAAGAACGTTTGTCCTCTAGCGTTTGAGAATTCTCCCATTAAAGTCAATGCAATTTGGTCCACCACAAAATGGCTGCCAGCCGAAGCCCTAATTACAAGGACAGATTGTTTAGTGTGGATGGGGATGCTAGGAGCAGAAGCTGTTTGAAGAGATGTCTGCGGGGACACAGTCAGTCTTCACACCTGTTCCTCGCCGCACCAATCATTTCTGGGCGATCGGGAGGCGCTTGCTGGTGTGAGGAGCCGCCGCTGATATGCGGGAGTCTCCCGCAATTTGTGGGAGACTTGAGATGTCTGCTATTGTTACCCAGTAGAAACCATTAGCTCCTACCCTGCCAAGGTCAAGGAGAAAGAAGCCAAATTAGACTTTCACTTGAATGATGCTGATAGTCCTGCAGAGCCCAAACAAGCAGTAGGAGAGCAGCTAATGGAACAATGATGTTTTCTCTACTGATGAAATGGATGTTGGGTGTGCTAAAAGTATTCAGCACAGTATTCGCCTAACAGATAGCACCCCACTTAGAGAAAGACCCAGACGTATACCTCTTGAAGATCTGGATGATGTTCGAGAGCTTGCACAAAAAGAAAGATCAAAACATCATTGTTGATAGCCTGCACAAAATGAAAGATCAAAACATCATTGTCGAGTCTAAAGGCCGGTATGCATCCCCAATAGTGGTGGTCAGAAAGAAAAATGGTGGAGTATGAATATGTGTTGATTATAGGACTCTAAATCGGCGAACGGTCCCAGATCAATACATGCTACCTTGCATTGAGGATCTCTTGATGCCCCGCAAGGTAGAAAATGGTTAATAGTAATAGACTTAAGATCCGGTTATTACCAAGTACTAATGAGTGAGGAAGATCAAGAAAATACAGCTTTTATTTGTCCTCTGGGGTTTCTCCAGTTTGCTCACATGCCTCAGGGCATTAGTGGTGCACCTGCAACCTTCCGGCGTATAATGGGTCGGATGTTGGGAGACCTTTGTCCCACTCAATGTATTGTCTACCTAGATGACATAATTGTTTTTGGCTCCACTCTGGAGGAGCATCACCAGAGACTTTAAAGTGGTAGATCGTCTGAGGAAAGAAGGTCTGAAACTCTCCCTGAACAAATATAAGTTTTCTCGCTTTTCAGTAAACTGTGTGGGTCACATCATATCTGCAGAAGAGGTAGCAACTGATCCTAATAAAGTAGAGCCTGTGGTAACCTGTCCCCGTCTCACGAATCTGAAAGAACGAAGGTCCTTCTTGGGGTTTTGTGGCTATTATCGCTGCTTCATTAGAGGCTATTCTAAGACTGCTCGGTCTCTTAACCTCCCTGGCGGTATGATTATTTCTGATTTTAGGTGCTGAAAGCGGTACAATTATTTTGCACAGAAATTTGGCGTTTTATATTGTAGGCCTGTAATTCTTAGGAATAGTTCACTTAAATCTGTCCAAACAAGAGTCTAGTAGACATCCCGGGTATGATAAAGTTTGAAAAACTAAATAAAAAATTATAATATAATAAATAACTATAAATAATTATAACAAATAATAATATAATAATAATAAAAATTATATAATAATGTAATCAAATCAAAAACACTGAAATTTGCTCAGTTGCAGAATTTTAGCTTTTGTTACTTTTAGTGTTTGATGACGGATCTCCCCACAAATCACTATCGCTCAATTCTGCGAGTGATTCTAATTTATTATCGCTTTTTTCTAGCTGGTCTAAAACCACTTTTGATGTAAAGAGACAGTTTTGGTTGCTATGGGCAATCTCCAGTTTCCTGGCAGAAAGAACAGTTTTATATATATAAAACTGCATGCAGGACACTGGGCAAACCACTAGGGACAAAGGGGATGTGTAGTTATTTGATACAGTACTGTAATCTGTAAGATTACAGTATGCTGTATCTATACTGTGTGTTTTACTTTTGAATTTACCGCCGAACTCCGTCCCCGTGCGTCGCACCGCTCGCAGGGAACGGAGCTCGGCACTGTGAATCGAGCGAGACACAGCGGCTCGCCGATCACAGCGGGGAGACATCGCAGAATCCAGGGGACAAGGTAAGTATACTCTTCCTGGATCCTGCGATGCAAGCCCGAGTCTGGCTCGGGGATACCGCTTTTGGTATAAAAAATCCAACCCGAGCCAGACTCGGGAATACCGCCAGGGCGGTTAATGACTTGCTAAAAGGAACCCCTGGCATTGACACATTGTGCTGAAGCCTCATGAGCAGTGTATGCATATCATGTTGCTGACTTTTATAATACTTTAATAAAATACTATTTTTCTATACTGGTTATGCCGCCACCTCCTTTCCTTTTTTGCTGTACAACCCGCAAAACTCCTTTCAGTCAGAGGTGGATTTCTGTTTGTGAGGATGCTTTTCTATAGCTTAAGAAAAGTCTTACAGAAGCACCAATGTTGGCTTATGCAGACCCACAAAAGCCACACATTCTGCATGTAGATGCCAGCTATGATGGATTAGGAGGAGTCCTACATCAGGAGTACCTGTTGCTGGCCATAGCAGAGCAGATGTGCAGTAGCAGAGGCCATTGCCCATGTGTGGGCACAATTTCAATGATGTCCCTCCTGGCAGGCTTTTCCGCGGGTTGGGCGGGCGCCCTTGCACATGCGCACACGTGTGCCCTATTGAGGCCAATTGCAGTATATAGAGATGGCAGATGCACTAGGGTCTTTGCTGTCTGATCTGCAGCTTTCCCCCGTATCCTATCTCCAGTGCCTGCCCTTGATCTGATTGTAACCCGGCTTCCTGACTCCTCTGATTCTCTCCATTCCTGACCTTGACTTGCTTAACCACTCTTCAGTCTTACCTCCGGATTTCCTGTTGCCAAACCTTTGCATGAACTTAACCATTCTTATTGATATCTCTGATGTACCTAATTCTTCTGTATCTGACCTGGCTTGTCTGACTGTGCACCAGTCCCCTCCCTTTGCTACAGCCTCCACGTACCTGCATCTGCAGTACCCGGCACCAGCAACCTATCTGCATCCACAGAACCCCTGCATCCATGAGTGCCTGCATTCACAGCCACCAACCGCAGCTCCACTACCGCTGCTGGCTGCTACATGTGTCCCCCTGCTACGGAGAACACCACAGGCACTCCTACCTCACTGTGCTCTCGCGGTCGCTGTTGCAAACTCAGTGGTCCCTGACCCGGGCTGTAGGAGAGGCCTTCCTCTGCTTGTAAGGCTCTACCAGCAAGGTATGTGACAGTATCAGACAGCCATGACGGAGCCTGCAAGAGGACCCTCTCCTATGGAGGAGATCTACCAACATCTTGCTGCTCTTACACCGGCCGTCAAGTCCCTGCAAGAGGAATATACTCAGCTGGAAGAATGGGTACAGTCCCTGGCTAACCAACCCAGTTCTCTGACCAGTCCAGCTCCAGCCCAGGCGTCCCCTCCACCTACAGTGATGACGCTGCCACCAGAACCACAGGTTCCCACACCCCCGAACGATTCTCTTAGCAAGTTCCGGGCCTTCCACACCGCCTGCCAGTTATATTTTGCGCTCCAACCCTGGACATATTCTCTGGAGGCCACAAAGGTTGGGTTCATAATCACTCTTCTGCAAGGGGAACCTCAGTCCTGGGCCCTATCATCCTAAGACAGGAAGTCCACTCCCTATATAACCCCTCCCACTACTGGGAGTACCTCCGTTTTTTCACCAGTGTCTTGGGTGTTGGTCACGAGTAAAGAAGTGCTATGCTGAGCTCCACTGGAATATTCCTTTGCTGGGGCAGGCTACGCAACCGGATCCATTCAAAGTGTCTTTTTAGGCCGATTTGAATGGTACCTGGGCCTCGTAGTGGAAGAAACGAGGTTTAGCCCGTAACGCTTCTCTTTTTAGAGAGCTGGATCCAGTGCTTTGGTTTTTTCAGCCATAAAATTTTCTTGGCGGGGTGCTTTACGGGTTCAGAAGCGTGGATCCCCCGATAAAAAGGGGCCCCAGTTCCTGAAGGTTTTTTAACGGAGCCCACCGTGAGGGGTGAAGATTGGGTCTGTTGGTTTTACCACAGAATCCCTGTGGGGGGAAAGGTAAGTGGAGATTTCTAAGGAATTTAATTTTCTTATAAATTGTCTCCTTTAAAAGTAAATGTTGGCATGCCTAAAAGTCACCACTGGGGGCTGTATAGAGCACGTACCTTGTCATGCTTTCCTCGATCAATCTGTATCAGCAGAAGCTGCAGACTTCCCTCTGGCTAGCAGTCCCAAGCTTCCAGTAAGGTGTTGGGGTTTTCCAAAAACACCCCCCACCTGGACAAAAGCTCTCCCCCTCTCCCT
Source organism: Lithobates clamitans (assembly GCA_037952925.1). Lineage (NCBI taxonomy): Eukaryota > Metazoa > Chordata > Amphibia > Anura > Ranidae > Lithobates > Lithobates clamitans. Next base: position 1,907,741 of record JBBGZY010001695.1, read on the forward strand.
GAATAGAGGGGGAAGCCAGAACGATCGGCGGATGCCGCTCCATTCTCCACCACCTCTGCATGGCGGTTCTGCCAGTTATCCTTCTCGCCGCCCCCCCCTACACACACACGCACACGCCGATCCCTTCGGATCGGAGGCCTGTGCGGGTAAATGCCCTTTTTAAAAAAGAGGGGGTGCGGTAGGAACATGGAGGGGGCGTGGCTTAGCACAGCGTTGGCATGCAGCAACGTTCAGCGTGGGAGTACATTTAAAAAAGCTCAATTTTGCCGACGGCAGCTGTCGGAGGGACACGAGTAAAAAGGGGGCATGTAAGTGGTGACACAGGCATTCCCTTGGCACATTTACTAAAGCACCAGGCTGAATACTAATAGAAGCGGAAGTTGCTGGACTATTTGCTCAAGCAGTGGGTGAAATTTCTTCTGGTAGTACCTCTGCATTTGTGCTTTAATCGCATCCCAGTGTGGGACAAAACACGACAGGTCCCCTTCCATTTCCCAGAACCCTCAAACTGAGGAACTGGGGGCGGGAGAAGATGAATTTCTCTCAGGGGACCGTGAAGAGGCTAATGACTCCTCTTCTGAGGGGTCAAATGCGGAAGGATCAGCTGCACAATCTGAAGGATTGATGGTGCAATCTCTTACTGAAATGATCCGTACCACATTTATGCTACCCATAACGAAGTCTGATAAGCCCACTTCTTGTTTGGGTTCACTAAAGCCTCCTCAAGTTGTGCAGGCCTTTCCTGTCCATCCATTGCTGGAAAAGCTTATGTATTCTGAGTGGGATCACTCAGATAAGCATTTTTCCCCTCCTAAAAAGTTTTCAACACTTTATCCTATGGAGGAAAAATTCAGAAGTGGGGGATACCAGCAATTGACGCTGCTATATCCTCTGTGAATAAAAGTTTGACTTGTCCGGTAGACAATGTTCAAATGATTAGGGATCCAATGGATAAGAAGTTGGAATTCCTATTAAAAAGCACTTTTTCTCTGGCAGGCTCAGTGACTCAGCCTGCACTGGCAGCAATTGGTGTATCACAATACAATAAAAATAATAAAAAAGTCAGATAGACCCGGGCAGCGCTTTTAAATATGACTAATCATAAAACATGAGCAATCAATTCAATATACCGTATATACTCGAGTATAAGTCGAATTTTTCAGCACATTTTTTTGTGCTGAAAGTGCCCCCCTCGACTTATACTCGAGTCAAGCACTTTTCTGCAGCAAAAAATTTCATTTTCCGAACCGACTTTGGGGCCCCATATCTCAGGGCCACTTGGTGCTAGGAACCCCAAATTTGGTATGCAAACACAGTGGAACTGTTACCACAACATATCCAAAGATGAAGTTCCTAGCTCTAAGTGGCCCCGAGATACGGGGCCCCAAAATCGGTTCGGAAAATGTCATTCTCTGCTGAAGAAAAGTGCTTGACATTTTCTGAACCGATTTTGGGGCCCCATATCTCAGGGCCACTTGGTGCTAGGAACCCCAAATTTGGTGTGCAAACCCATTGGAACTGGTACCATAACATATCCAAAGCTGGGGTTCCTAGCACTAAGTGGCCCTGAGATACGGGGCCCCAAAACCGATTCGGAAAATGTCATTTTCTGCTGCAGAAAAGTGCTTTACATTTTCTGAACTGATTTTTGGGGCCCTGTATCTCGGGGCCACTTGGTGCTAGAAACCCCAGCTTTGGACATTTTATGGTGCTAGTTCCACTGGGTTTGCACACCAAATTTGGGGTTCCTAGCACTAAGTGTCCCCGAGATACAGGGCCCCAAATTTGGTCAACTGTGTCCATCTGCAGCAATGTCATTTCAGGACCCTTTGGGTTCAGAGACCCCAAATTTTGGCTGCAGCTAGGGGGCATCTAGGAACCCTTAACTACCGAGTTTGAAGTTCAGGGGACCTATGGCTGCAAATGGGCACAGTGAGGCATGCAAATGGGCACAGTGATGCTGCAAATGGGCATTGTTGACCCTCTTTTCCACTTACAGTAGCTGTGCATTTCTCACCCTCGTCTTATACTCGGGTCAATAAGTTTTTCCCATTTTTTTTGTAGTAAATTAGGGCCTCGACTTATACTCGGAACGACTTATACTCGAGTATATACGGTATGTCCATTCAACGAAGTCCGTACACCAATATGAATCCGTAAAAAAATGATAAAAGCACAAAGTTGTGTCAATAATTGTTGTAGAGAAACAACAAGTCCATTGGGATCATTTATATAAAGAACGCTTGAATTGAAGAGTTGCTGTCACCAGAGGAAAGCCCACATAACACGTGCACAAATAAAGAGGGGAGTGTGCAGGAAAACCCCCTCGTGAAAAAAACTCTTACCAGATAAGAGCTTAATTATTGCATGTATCTCTCTCAAATCAGTGGAACATCTCTACCGGTATCTTCCTTCCTTTGTCCAAAGCGAGACAGCACTCAGATCGTTCAATTAGTCAAAATGAAAAAGAGGAATCGGACATAGCGTAATCTCATTTACAACAATTTTATTTACCATTAAAAAAGAGAAGAGAAAACCCCCTTCAAGATGTACACTTACAAGAACTAGCATATAATGTAGCAGTGTTCAAAAAATAACATCGGATAACATCAGGTTTCCACAGCATCTCCTACCGCTCCCGACATATATCACCTAGGGGATCAGTGTTGTTTTTCCCTGAGCTTACTGATGTGTCTACGTACATTGTGTGACTCCACCCTTATGCGTTTCGTCATTCATGACATCATCGGAGGGTGTCACACGACGTCACTCTTTTATGCATCTTGGACGAGCTAGCCAATATTAACCATTTAGGTGTTTGAACCTCATTGTCCACTTATTCCGCGGCATGACAACAGGTTCAATAGAAACCAACTAGTTGTTACTAAACTATTGGACTGCTTAAGGATTATCGTCCACTTATTCAGCGGTACGATCGCAGGATCTATGGAGACGATCGCCGACCTAGCAGTGGCGGGAAGAGCCTGCACTTGTGCACCACAGCACGGCTCACCCACACGCGCCGATATCGGTCGATCCAATCCACGCAGTGGTCAGTGTTCCACCGAACATGTTGCAGTGGACCCAAAGCTGGATATAGGTAAAAACCTAAGGATATGCTTGCAATCCCGCTAAAAGCACAAAAGATACTTTCTCCTGCATTACCGCGATAGATCACTTCTCATTATTTGTGCCATTAGAGGGATTATCGGTATTAATAATACAATGCTATTACATAAAAGAACAGCTGTTTATTGCAACGCCATAAAAATAGTACAGGTAAGACTGAAAATTGGCAACCTAATATAAAATCCTGTGTGTAAAATCTAATCGAATCAAATAGAACAACAAACTTAGTATATGCATAAACCTCAAAAATGACTATAAACAAACATGATATTAAAAGGAGGTATGTAAAAAAGGATGGTGGGGGGCGTGGCTTAGCGAGCGACCGAGATGGCAGCACACTAGCGGAGCTCCGTGAACGGACACAACCGACAGCATTATTTCCAGCTCACCTGGGTCAGGAGATGGGCAGACTGACTCACCAGACCTCTCACCCCAAAACACACCGTACCCCAGCCTCTACTTCCAGCAGAAGCATCTCAGAGCTACTCAAAGCTAAACCCGCGGATCGCGGCAGCATGGCGGGACACAAGATCGCGGGCGCCCAGCAGGAGGAAGATGACTTCAGCGAGAACTCGCAATCCGCTCTGGAGGAAACAGGTAGGAGCGGGACTCGCTCTCACAAACCCCTCACTTATGCCGACATGTCTGTCTTTGCAGCAGACTTTAAGGCAACGTTCTCAGCAGCCATTACAGACTTAAAGTCTAATCTGCTAGTGCTGTCTGACAAGATGGAGGCTGTAGAAGTACAGGACAGGCAAAGAGACAGAGAACTGGTTCGATTAGATAAGATTGCAGATTCACATGTGTCTCACTTCATTGAAATGAACCGACACATAGAGGACCTCGATAACCGAGGAAGGAGAAATAATATCAGGGTGAGAGGGATACCTGAGTCAGTTGACAATGATCAGATAATCCCTGCACTGAAGCGAGTGTTTAACAGTCTGCTGGAGAGACAGGAGGATTCTGATATAGAATTCGTCAGAGCACACAGAGCCCTCAGAGCCAGAGGCCCAGATACTGCTCCCCCCAGAGACATAATATGCTGCCTACAGAGTTTCCCTCTTAAGGAGGATATCATGAGGAAAGCGAGGAGGAATGACCACATCATTTTTAATGGGGCAAACATAATGTTATACCAGGGCCTTTCACAGATCACACTGAGGAACCGCAGGGCCCTGCGACCCCTTCTGGATATATTGAGGGAAAGAGACATAAAATACACATGGCTTTTCCGCTTTGCGCTTGTAATTACAATCTCAGGAAAACAGCTTGTGTTACGCACACCAGAGGATCTCCCTGATTTCTGTGCAGCCCTGGACTTAGATCTGATTGATTTACCCGAATGGTACCAGGAGTTTACTTTACCCCCTCACACCAGAAGCCCCCCAGGTTCCCCCTTGTCTACTCCGGATAAACAACTCTCTAAGAAAATGAAACATGGAAAGGGAGGAGGATTAATAAGGGGGACCCCTGCACCACGCTCCACACCATCCAGGTTTCGCAAACTGAACTGACCTAGAGCCCTTCCCACCAGAACCTACCCAAAGGTATCCTACACCAAAAATTGAGCAGGAAGTAACATTCTCACTGAAAATCAATTTCCCCATAAATAGAGATGCATGGACACAACAAGATCCAAGTCAAACATCGCAGTCATCGGCTAAAGCAAACATAACCAAGTTTAAGTTCACACGTTAAGTTAACTCTGGCACACTGCAATTAAGGCTTAGATGACATCCACTACATATTATTTCTTAAGAAAACATGACTTGAAACCAAACTAAAAGATAACCTACAAATTTGTGTATCCTATGCCGAACAATCTCATAAGGTGGAATACAAATCCAGCAACACAGCAACACAGGCAACAATAGACCAAAGGTCAGACAAGCAGATTCGTCTACCCAAACTCACGAAAACGCAGACACTAATCCCTGAACTTTGACAACTACCAGACACGGAAGTCCATGGATGTTACAGACAATACTCTCTATTCATGGGAGATCTAAAGGTTCTAAAGGATCAGGTTTGGAATTGGGAAGTTATTTCCAGACCCAAATCCAAATGTTGCCTTAAAGAGGCTGAGCCGTTCTCTTTTTTCTCCGTTTTTTTTTTTGAACTGCCAGTTAACTAGTTTAAAACAAGTTTTTCATTTTTTCTTTACGGGCGCTGACTATCCACGTACCCACAAAAGTGTATCTGAGCCAAGTTTATAGGCTCCGATACACTACTTAGTCACTTTAGTACAGTGTGTTAATTGACTAAAGTTAATAACCTTACTCTGTTAGGAGGTGAATTCACCTCTGATATTTACTTTTTTTTTTTATCTACTAACTTATCTTCCTTCCTCCTTCTCCCTCTTTATCTCTCCCCCTTCTCACTACCCAGCTAATAAATATCGCACTAAGGTGGAGATTGGTCCTTAACAGATATTACAGACAAATTTATTTCAGAACTCACATACGGTCTTCAACCATCCAAACACACCAATGGCCTACTCAGCATTGGGGAAATCCCCCAAAGTGATCTCACACAACATAAGAGGGCTCAATGTCCCTGAGAAAAGGTCAACACTCCTTCGGGAACTGAAGAAAGGTAAGCCACACTTTGTCTTCCTCCAAGAGACCCATTTTAAAACAGGGCACATACCAAAACTCACCAATACCTACTTCACAGAGGCGTACCACACGACAAATGACACAGCCAAAACCAAGGGAGTCTCGACTCTGGTGAGTAAAGATGCCCCATTCACCCTTAGAGAAAGTCTCATAGACCCAGAGGGTAGATACATATTTCTTAAAGGTACATACTTTGATCGACCCATCACATTAGCGAACGTTTACTTCCCTAATTCAGGCCAGGTTACCTTCTGCCAAAAAATAGTTCGAGCACTGACAGGGTTAGCAACAGGACTACTCATTTTAGGTGGAGACTTCAATGTACCACTAAATCCAGTAGTTGATTCCTCCTCGGGGAAATCCTGCATTAAGTTTAGAGCCCTTAAAAGAATTAAAACACTCCTCAACTCACTACAATTAATAGACACATGGAGATTCCTCCACCCAGATACTAGGGACTTTTCTTGTTTCTCGGCTCCACACAAGAGATACTCACGTATAGACCTACTGTTTATTACTCAAAGGGACCTACCAAATGTAATTGACGCCCAAATAGGAGTTCAAGCACTGTCTGACCACGCACTGATATCCCTGACACTAGACTTGAGCACTCCAGCCTCCAGATCTAATATATGGAGACTCAACCCCTCACTCATAACAGACATAGAACTACTGCCCAAAATAACTGCGACATTGTCTGAATATTTCAGACACAACAGCACCCCTACAATGAACCCCATGACAACATGGCAGGCACACAAATGCTGTATTAGAGGAGAACTAATTAAACTGGGAGCCCAAAGAAAGAAAAAACAGGAACAAGAAATTAATACACTGATAAATAAAATTAATACCCTGGAAAATAGCCATAAACATTCCCTATCACTACAATCAGCTAAAGATCTCCTTGACGCCCCCCAGACATTACAACAATTATTTGAGCACAAATCGAAAAGAATGCTGTTCTTCAAAAAAGCAATATACTATGAGTCAGGTGACAAAACAGGCAGGCTACTATCCAGAGCATTGAAAGAAGCTAACTCAAAAAAACCACATAGCAGGAATCAGATCACGAGAAGGGATATTAGCTATAACTACAGAAGCAATAGCGACACAATTCCAACAATTTTACACGGAACTGTACAACTTACCTATACAACATAAAACATCTGACATAAAAACAGACAGAAAGACAACTATACAAGACTACCTTATTAGGAGTGGAATACCCAGATTGGGGGACACAGAGACATCCCTCCTGGAGGAAGAAATCACAGAAACAGAAATTGAGTCAGCAATAAAAGATCTCAAACCAGGGAAAAGCCCGGGCCCAGACGGCTTTACCTCAATTTATTATAAAACATTTAGTAACATTCTAACAACCCCCTTACAAAAAGCTTTAAACGCCTTAACTTCCACTTCCCAGGTACCAACCGAATTTCTAGCAGCCCATATCACAGTAGTACCAAAACCAGGAAAAGACCCCATGGAGTGCACAAGCTACAGACCCATTTACTTACTAAATTTAGACCTTAAAATTATGGCGAAAGTATTGGCAAACAGATTAAGATCACTACTACCCGCGCTAATAGCCCCAGAACAGGTGGGCTTTATGCCCAATAGAGAGGCTAGAGACAATGTGATCAAGGCCCTTTTGTTGTCACGTGCAGCACACAATGGGGGCTGTGAGGGCCTTCTCCTGTCCACGGACACGGAGAAGGCCTTCGATAGAGTCTCATGGGATTTTATGCTAGACACGTGCAAATACGTGGGTCTAGGCCCCCGCATGTTGATGTGGATATCAGCCCTATATGACAGACCGTCAGCTAAGTTGAAAATCAATGGCTCATTGTCAGAGAGGGTCTTGATCACAAATGGTACGAGACAGGGATGCCCATTGTCCCCTCTACTATTCATACTCTCCCTAGAACCATTTATTAGAATGATAAATCAAGATAAATCTATTACAGGATTCGAAGTTGCGAATAAAGAATACAAGATCGTGGCATATGCCGACGACCTCCTGTTTTTCTTAACTAAACCACACGTAACAATGCCAAACCTGCTGAAACAATTTACCGAATACGGCTATCTCTCAAATTTTAAAATAAATTACACAAAATCGGAAGCAATGAATATTTCCCTACCTGATGAACTACTGAATAACACCAAAACCAATTGCCCCTTTAGATGGGAAACGCACTCCCTCAAATATTTGGGAATAAACTTAACACCAAGATTAGCATCCCTATATGAACATAACTTTCCTGCTTTACTACAAGAAATAAAGAAAGACCTAAAAACATGGAATAATACATTCTTCTCATGGTTCGGGAGGGCGGCGATATTAAAAATGGTTATTCTTCCCAGATTGCTGTATTTACTCAGATCCCTCCCTATCAAAATACCCCAATCTTTCTTTAAGGCTTTACAATCTATACTGTTACAATTCCTCTGGGGACACAAAAAAGCCAGAATCAAATTCCAACTCCTCACTAGACCAAAAGAACAAGGGGGTATGGGCATACCAAATTTCTACAAATATTATCTTGCCTCACACCTCACAAGGGTGATAGACTGGCATTGCCATACAGAATCCAAAGATTGGGTCTTGTTAGAGGCCTCACTGTACCAAACCCCTTTGAAATTCTCCCCTTGGATACCTTGGAGATCCCACAACAAGCAAATTAGAAAACACCCATTGACAGGTACTACACTACACCTATTTCAGAAAATAGCTAACACTACTGAATTGACATCAGTTCTCAGTCCACTCACTCCAATGATGGACAATCCTGATTTTACAAAAGGACTTAAGAATAAGACCCTACAGACCCCAACTGGTAAACCACCTCTACTGGCACGGAATTGCATACATAAAGGCAACATTAAGGATTTTGCAACACTCAAGACAGATAATGGCCTTATGGGACTTCCCTTATGGGTATACTTTCAAATACGCAGCTATATAACGAACAAAATAAGAAAACCCACACTTTTCCGGCGATTAACGGAGTTAGAGGAAATTTGCTTACAAGGCACACAGTTCAACCGAGCGACTTCTATTACTTACACCTTGTTACAAGAGTCTAAAGATACTACAGAGGACAGATTTAAAGCAGCTTGGTCTAAAGCATTACAAGTAGATATCACTGACAAACAATGGAAAGTAGCATGCATCATGTCACACAAATGCTTAATAAGTACTAAAACTCAGGAAACATCATACAAACTATTGACACACTGTTATGCTACACCTGACAAGCTTAAGAAATGGTTCCCTCACACATCAGACTGGTGCTGGCGGTGTAAGGATGAAAGGGGGACCCTGCTACATATCTGGTGGGGATGTACCCTAATCAGTCCATTCTGGCACAGAGTAAAGGAACTAGTGAAGCTAATCACGGAGACGAGTCTTGAACTGAATGCACCTTGCTGCTTACTTCACATATCAAATTTTCCTCTTAAAAGATACAAAAAATCGCTGACAAAACACCTACTCAATGCGGCTAAATCTTTAATACCGCTCCACTGGAAAACTAAGAGCCCCCCATCCATACAAAACTGGTTAAAAAAAGTAGATGAAATTGGATACATGGAAGACACCCTGGCCCAATCCACTGACAGAGCAGAGAAATTTCAAAAGACATGGTCTCCGTGGTTTGCTTTTAAATTCTCCAAGACATATGAAGAGTTAATGACACAGTGAAAAACTAAACTACACTTAGAAATACAAGAGGAAGATAAGCCATGATGACCACTCTCCACCAGACTACACTGATTAAAAGAATAAGAAGCAATAACAGAATGTATAACAAGTTCTTCTTACATCCCCCTTATTACTCCTATACCTTTTCTATTCTTCTACCTGTTCTATCCATTTCCATGTTTTCAAATCAAAGCTGACTGTAAAAGCAGAATTCAGATGTGAATAATAAGTACTATATGATACTACATAATATATAACATTGCTATAATGTAAGTTAAACACTAAACAACCGAGAATTACACTGACTGAAAATAGCTGGAAATAATGATAAACAACAATGTAGTAAAGATTAGCAATATGTTTATGTACTGCTTTGATACTCGTAAATGGCTTTGATTGTAAGTTGTATTAAACTTTCAAATAAACTTTTTGATAAAAAAAAAAGGATGGTGTGCAGAATAGTGTATAAAAGGTGGTATCTAAAAAAAGGTGATATGTAAACAAAGGGAACATAAAACGACTCCCATTAACCCAAGTTGAACAATAATTCACGCTGAAATCTACATAAGCCAACATTAGAGGACAAACTTCCAACAGGTAAGTGACTATATTGCTCGCAATTGCATCGCATAACCCACTGATATCAACTTCCATTCAACCATTCCTGATCAGTCCAGGTGAATGAATCGGAATGCGTGTGTGATAACAAAAGTAATGGACCAATATTGTAAAAATGCGACCTAAAAATTAATTGTCATTGTTTTAAGAGTCGCTGATGAAACAATTGACATCTAATTCTACATTTAAGCCTTCACTATTTCTCTATGTGGAGGGTTCATCACATCTTTGCATGCGTTATCCACGTGGTGAATAAGGAACTATATACCTTTCTGGACTAACATCAGTCTTTTTCAGTCTAAAAAACACCTGAAGAACATCAGAGACTTTATTTGTTTATTTGTTAAGCTGTCATATTTTGCAATTTTTGCTGTTCGACATAGACGTTTTCTTTATTCTTATATCTATATAAGCTTTTTAAACCTACAGCGCTACACTTGTCTATGCACTGAAATCTTGACAAAATCCTTATTTGTTGTGTGAGCTGCTTTCCCGTAGGGTAAGCGCAGGGTTAAACTTTTTTCTTTTTGGTTTATACTTTTACATCATTAACTAATGCCGAGATAGTCCCAATTTCCAATCCATGGGGTATCTGCGTGGTTAGGCAAGTGACAGCAGCTGCCTCCACGCCTCCACCCTTATGTCCTTTTAAACTTATCTAATCGGGATGATGGCATTGATTTCCGATCCTTATATTCACCGATCTACCTGAGGCTATACTCTCTCTTCACAATTTTAAAGCAATTGGTGTATGTCAGTCCTTGAGAGACCAGTTTAAACAGGTGCTCAAGGTTATTCCTAATCAGCAGGCCCAGGATTTAGCCGAGCTACCAGGGGCTATATGTTTTGCAATAGACGTGATGAGGGATTCTATTCCCCAGGCCTCATGCCTTACGCTTGGGCTGGTGCATATGCATAGAATCTTATGGTTGAAAAATTGGTCAGCTGAAGTGCCATGCAAGAAGCTCCTGACTAGTTTTCCTTTTCACAGTGAATGGCTGTTGGGGGATGATTTGGATAAATACATACAAACAATTTCTAGTGGAAAAAGTACCCTTTTACCAGTTAAGAAAAGGAGTAAAGGTATTTCATTTAAACAATGCCCTTCTCCAGTGCCGGGGCCTTCGCCGTCAAGTTCAAGAGGTAAACCTCAGGGTCAACCCCAGGACAAAAGAAGTCCTGGGGGAAGAAACCTACAAGACAAAATACTAAAGCCTCCTTATGAAGGGGCACCCCCGCTCACTCGAGTGGGGGGAAGACTTCTGCAGTTCTCAAGGGTCTGGCAGGCAGAGTGTCGGGACAGATGGGTGACTTCAAACAGGGTACAAACTAGAGTTCCGAAAGGTCCCGTCTCCTCGTTTTCTCAGATCAAACATTCCCAGGGATCCAGAGAAAGAGAAGCCTCTCTTTCAAGCATTAGACCGTCTTTTGTCTCAAAAAGTGATCTCAGTGGTGACCATGGAAGAGCAGAGATTGGGGTTTTATTCAAACATTTTCACGGTACCAAAACCAAATGGAAATGTCAGACCCATTCTAGATCTCCAAGATCTAAACCGGTTTCTGAATAATTCCGCTCTTTTAGCATGGAGTTAATCTGATCAGTAGTTTCCATCCTACAAGGTGGAGAACTTCTGGCGTCAATCGACATCAAGGATGCATACCTCCATGTGCCTATTTTTCCCGCTCACCAGAAATATCTGTTTCGAGGTAGAAAATCTTCATTTTTGAAGCTCTGCCTTTCTAGCTACTGCACCTCGAGTGTTTACAAAGGTCCTGGCTCCTCCTCTAGCCAGATTAAGGGCCCAAGGTATAACGAATATAGCTTACCTAGACGATCTGCTCTTGATAGACCAGTCGGTAGCCCGCTTAGACAAAAGTATGGTCACCACAGTCAACTACCTGGAATACCTAGGTTGGATTCTCAACCTAGAGACATTCTCTTTTAAAACCATCAGGGAGATTAAAAATATTTGGGTCTGATCATAGATACAGCCAAGAAAAGGGTATTCTTGCCCCAGGCGAAGATCAGTACCATAAAGGAACTGATTCAGGCGGTCAAGGCAAAGAAAAAGAATCCTTCTATTCGACTTTGCATGAGGTTGTTGGGAAAGATGGTGGCTTCATTCAAGGCCGTTCCTTATGCTCAGTTTCATTCGAGGCTGCTGCAAAACAGTATCCTATTGGCTTGGAACAAGAAGGTCCAAGCTCTAGATTTCTCAATGTGTCTGTCTCCAAGGGTGCGCCAGAGCCTCAGCTGGTGGTTGATAACCAAGAATCTGCTAGACATGTGCGCCGTCAATAAATTAGTTTTGTTTTGTTCCGTTCCGTTTCGTATTAGAATCAATTCAATACAAATTTTCATTAGGTTTGTTAACTTTTCATAACAATTATGAATGTTCGTTATGATGAATTTATCATTATGAGGGGCTCCCACCATCCCTGTGCTGTGCTGACTTCCTGGGTTTTTAACTTTTAGGTTTGTTAACTTTTCGTAACAATTATGAATGTTCGTTAGGAATTTGGATCCGAAATTCGTAAATGAAATTTCATAAAAAATTCGGAAGCATAGCAATTTGTATTTCGGATCCTCCCGAATGTACAAATTTACGTACATTCATACGAATTTTCGATTTGTACGAAACTAATCGCACATGTCTAGAATCTGCAGAAGGGAAAATGCTTCCTATCAGTTACCTGGAAGGTGGTAACAACAGATGCCAGCCTTTCAGGTTGGGGAGCAGTCCTGGAAGAGTCGACTGTCCAAGAGAAATGGTCCATATCAGAAATGATCTTACCCATCAACATACGTACAAGTTACGGAATTGTCCTGTCAGGATCCAATCCGACAATGCCACAGCAGTGGCCTATATCAATCACCAAGGGGACACGAGAAGTCGTGCGGCCCAGAGAGGGGTGAATCATATCCTAACTTGGGCAGAAAACAATGTACCTTGCCTATCAGCAGTCTTCATACCAGGAATAGAAATTTGGCAGGCGGACTACTTGAGTCGCCAGCAGTTGTTCCTGGGAGAATGGTCCACCGCGATATCGTCCTGCCAAATATGGGGATCCCAGACGTAGATCTGTTTGTGTCCAGGTTCAACAAAAAGATCGACAACTTTGTGTCAAGAACAAGGGATCCGCTAGCGCGCGGAACAGATGCCTTGGTGTTCCCGTGGAATCAGTTCTCACTGATGTGTACATTCCCTCCTATTCTTTTGCTTCCACAACTTCTTCGCAGGGTCAAGCAGGAAGGAAAATCAGTGATTCTTGGGGCCCCAGTGTGGCCCAGAATATCCTTGTATGCAAAGATCATAAGGATGGTGGTAGGGTACCGGTGGACCCTACCACTACGTCCAGACCTTCTCTCGCAAGGTTTGGTATTCCATCCTACCTTACAAACGCTAAATTTAACGGTTTGGCTATTGAGACCCACATTCTGAAGAAGCATGGGCTATCAGGTTCAGTGGTATCTACCTTGATTAATGCAAGGAAGCCAGCCTTCAGAATCATATATTATAGAGTCTGGAAGGCACATGTCTCCTGGTGTGAATCCAGGGGTTGGCACCCCAGGAAGTATGTCATAGGTAGAATCCTTGACTTTCTGCAGATGGGGTTAGGAATTAAGCTGGCCTTAAAGCGGAGGTTTGCTGAAAAAAAAAAAATATTAAAAGCCAGCAGCTGCTGACTTTTAATATATGGACACTTACCTGTCCAGGGAGCGTGAGGTGTCGGCAGCCAAAGCCGATCCGTCCTTCGGCTCTCGGCTGCTGCCCCCGCCATCCTCGGTAAGAGAATAAGGAAGTGAAGCCGTGCGGCTTCACTTCTTGGTTCCCTACTGCGCATGCGCGAGCCGCGCTGCGCACCCTCACAGGTCCCTGCTGTATTCTGTATCTCTAAGAATACAGCGGGGGAGGACGGGGTAGGCGGCGGAAGTGGCGTAGGTCACCGCAATCACTGCGGTGATCTATGCCAGGAAGTGGGAGCAAATACCTGTATTAGACAGGTATCTGCTCCCTCTTCCCCCCCAGAAAGGTGCCAAATGTGACACCGGAGGGGGGGGAGGAATCCAAAAAGTGTAAGTTCCATTTTTAGGTGGAACTCCACTTTAAGTACTATCAGAGGCCAGGTCTCTGCCTTATCAGTATTATTTCAATGACCACTTGCTTCGCATTCTTTGGTTCGTAGCTATATTGAGGGGGAACATGGCTTAATCCTCTGGTTAGATCACCCCTGAACCCCTGGGACTTGAATTTAGTTCTCTAGGCATTGCATAAACAGCCTTTTGAGCCAATACGGCATATTCCCTTGGTCCTTTTGACAAGGAAACTAATTTTTCTAGTAGCCATATCTTCTGCAAGAAGGGAATCAGAGCAGAGGGCTGAGGGGATGGGCGTGTGACGTCCGCACGAGGGAGGAGCCCAGCGTCAGCTCCGGCGGAGGTGCAGAGACAGAGCGTCCGGATGTCTCGCCGTGTGAGAGACCGCTGAGACACGGACCGGGCTAGGTGTAGCGGCCGCTTCCAGTGCTGGTCTGCCTGGCCTCCTGCCCCCCTCCCCCCCCTGCCCCCCCATCGCTGAGGAGACGGAGGGAGACGACATTTGCGGACTTTCCCCCACTAGTGTGGAGGAGTACAATCCGGGCTCCACACATCCAAGCAGCATTGCGAGCAGATGATTCCCTCAGAGACTGACACTGTGAATGTCTCAGAAGCAGTGGATCCTAAACTGGGCTGAGGCCCTGTGACTCTCCACCAGCAACGGTAGGGAAACAATACATTTGCTTAAACCCTGAACCCTGAACCACATGTCCCACAACTGAAAAACTGTGGATAAATGAAACAAAGTTATTGAAAGGATGTATATTCAACAATAAAACCCCGGCTACTAAGAGCCAGTATTGCAGCTTGTCTACTGATAACCGTCTGACCTATGAACTGTGTTTTTTCTTATGGACACAAGTGTAGAGTGTTAGCAGGTACTAGAGGAAAACTAGAGGATATGAGATTCTCTTAACATGACTGTGTACTGATTACCTCCTCCTATGGGCGGTAAAAGTAGGCCAAAAGCTTGCTCCCTATTATTTTTTTATTTTTTTTTTTCTTTACTTTTCTTCATTGATTTTGTATTGTGTACAGAGCCCCATAGGTTTTTTGTGGACTACACACTAGTCATACGTTTCGTGCCCTGGGCTTTGCAGACTGAGTGGCGAGGTGCATTACCCCCCCCCCCGCCTCCACTCCCTTTTTCCCCCCCGCCTGACCATCACGCCTGGACGGTTCCATTACTCACCCATAAAGTGAGGGTACACTACAGGACATTCCTAGCCCCTTGAGGGGATAATAGGCCCAGGGTAAACAGGCTTGCGCAAGGGGTAGCAGCAAACAGCAACAAGAGGTGAAAGTATGAGAGGCCGCTCAACGCGAACAACTGAACCTCAGAGCACCAGAGATAGCCTCAATACCAGCTCCATCCAAAGATATTTAAAAGAAGCAAGCACCAAAAGCCCAGGTATGGAGACAAAACAACCAGGGTCAAAAGATAAAAAGAAAGAACAACAGAAGCAAAAAGGGGCTCAGGGAGACAAAGTCCGTGAAGAATTGGATTTGGAGGGGGCATCTGTCTGGAGCTTGGCGGAAGAACAAAGGATAATGACGCTTGTTCCAAGTAAAACAGATCTTATAGAAATGTTCACTAAGTTAGAAAATGTGATAAAAACTGAAATATCCAATGTCCGGGCGGATATGGGCCATCTCCTGCGTCGAGTGGAGGAGATGGAGGAAGATTCAGGGCGCCATACTAAAGAAATCTCCGAATTAAAAGACCAACTCAGCAAAATGCGGATCGAAAACCGCAACATGGCATTTCGAATGGAAGAACAGGAGAATCAAAGTCGGCGACAAAACCTACGTATCAGGTCAATCCCAGAGCAACAGGGCGAGGACCTAGGGGAAAAGATGAAGAAAATCTTCAACCCTATAATGGGAAAGCGAGAAGAAGAGCCTATCTTGATAGACCGGGTACACAGAGTAAGAAGACCTCCCCATGCAAAACAAGACTCTCCTAGAGACGTGATCATTAAATTTCACCAATATGAAGATAAGGAGAAAATATGGAAGAATTTGAAGGGAGCCCCTCCCATAACGTTCGAAGACAAAGAGCTACAGATATTTTCCAACCTCTCTGCAGGAACTCTCGCTCGCAGAAGACAGATGAGACCAATCTTGGAGCAGCTAAAGAAAGCAAATCTCAAATATAGTTGGGGGTTCCCAACATCCCTTATAGTACTAAAAAACGGTAGATCAAGCAGGATGAGATACCTGGAGGAGGCACGGGACTTCTGTGACAGCCTGGGCATCCCCATCCCAGATTTGTCTCAGGTCAAAATAGATTGAGAGATTCAGAGGACTAAAATATTAAAATGTCTCGATTTGTTGCTGGTGTGGTGGGGGGGGGGGGGAGGGGGCGGCGAGACAGTGGAGAAGATCTTTTTTTTTTTTCTCACTTCTCCCTGTTGGTCCCCCCCCCTCCCCTGGCCCTCTCCCCCTCTCCTTTCGGTATTGGTGCGGGAGGGGGCGGGTCGCAAGCTTTAAACTAAATTGTGGGTTATGGGGGTGCCGGGGAGTGAGGTGACTGGTTGTTCTAGGGGGGGGTGCGGGGGGGGGAGGGGGCTGGGGGCGGTCCCACCGTATTAAGGAGACAAGATACCTCTTATACATTCTCTTCCATAGGGAGGGAGTGTAGATGCTAGAGCTCTCGCTGGAGCTTCACCCCGAGGAGGGAGTTCTGAAGATTGGAACAGGTGAAGTTCCAACCTGGGGGACTCAGGGTGATAATTTCACCACGGGTGGGAGGGGGGGGGTGGTGGGGGAGGGGGGGTACTGGGGGAGAGGGGGGGGGAGGAGGGGAGGAGGGGAGGGGGAATGGGGGAGGGCATTGCAGGACGTGCTAGGATTAAGGGAGGAGTCTATAGACGAGCCAACCCTCAGCTATGCTAGAAATTAAATTTATTTCATATAACGTGAAAGGCCTAAACTCACCCTGTAAAAGACATAAAATTTTAAAAGAGTTGGAACGACTAAGGGGAGATATAATCTTCCTACAAGAGACTCACCTGACCCTGGACACTAGAGTTAGGCTTTTCTCAACCAGGTTCCCGCAGTGGTTCTATGGGGACTCCCCCGATAGGGGGTCGAGGGGAGTCGCCATCGGGCTTTCAAAGGACATAAATTTCTCCCTAAGAGAAAGATTGGTAGACCCTGACGGCCGCTTTATTTTTTTAAAAGGTAAACTTGGCCCAAAACTGGTCACCCTAGTAAACGTCTACTGCCCCAATAGGAAACCTACGGTCTTTCTGGGCCAGATTTTGAAAAAACTGTCTGAGTTCGGAGAAGGCGAGGTGATCTTGGGAGGGGATTTAAATTTTTGTTTGGACCCGGAACTGGATGGTACGTCCCGTGCACAGGGGACAGGGAAGGTGTCACTCAGGGTCATCAGGCGTAAGCTACACCAAAGTCAGTTAATGGATGTCTGGAGACTCCAGCATCCTAACGAGAGGGACTATACGTTCTTCTCCCCTGTGCATGGGACCTACTCCAGACTAGATTATTTTCTTATAGATCACAACCTACTAGATTGGATAAAAGAAACAAAAATAGAAGTAACGACCCTATCAGATCACTCCCCGATTGTGTTGCAGATTAAAATGCCAGATGGGCAAGGGCGTCCTTACTCATGGAAACTAAACGAGGAACTACTGAGAGATCCCGAGATAGTGGAAAGACTTCAAGAAGAAGCAGATTTTTTCTTTAAAGCAAACGACACGGGGGATGTATCACCAGCCTTATTATGGGACACACATAAAGCCTATATAAGGGGTATTCTAATCTCAATAGGGGCAGGTTTGAAAAAAAAGAAAAGAGAAGCCAAAGGAAAACTGATAGAGGAAATTTTTTCCTTGGAACAAGCACACAAAAAAGCTAAGGGCCGGGATCCAGATAGTTATCATACACTGGTCGCCAAGAGGGAGGAGCTAAGAGACATGATGGACCTAGAGGCCAAGAGAGCCATAAACGCTATAACTAGGAACAACTACTTCTGGGCCAACAAGCCCAGTAAACACCTGGCCAGGATAATCAGGAAAAAAAAAAGCAGGAACTTCGTGGAGAAAATACTTAGCAAAGATGGGGCAGTAAAAGTATCGAACAACGCTATAGCAGATGAATTTCAGAAGTACTACAGGGATTTATAGGGCATCGGGGAGTAGAGGATTCATCCCACTCAGACAGGAGCAAGGAATTCCTGAAAGAGGCGGGACTAAGGGGTCTGTCAGTAGAGGACAGGGCACTACTAGATAAACCTTTGGTAGAAGAGGAAATCCTGGCAGCATTAAGGGAGTCCCCGAAGGGGAAAAGTCCAGGCCCGGACGGTTTCACTACTCTATACTTAGAAAAAATGAAACATATCCTGGTCCCTAGGCTTTGTCATTTTTGGAATGGGCTGGGAACAGGAGGTGAACTGACAATAGAGGCCTTGACTGCTACAATTACACTTATTCAGAAGGAAGGGAAGGACGACAGGTTGTGTTCTAGTTATAGACCAATCTCCCTTCTGAACGCAGACGTCAAACTCTACGCAAAAGTCTTAGCAAATAGGCTTAAAGAGAGGATGACAAATCTTGTGCACCCGGACCAGGCAGGCTTTGTTAAAGGGAGACAGTGTAGGGACAATGGGGTTAGGGCGGTGCTTCTATCAGAAGTATGTAAACAAGGTGGACCCCCAGCTCTATTCCTGTCAATTGATGCTGAAAAAGCTTTTGACAGGGTAGACTGGGGGTTCATGATGAACACTTTAGAGGCCCTAGGGCTTGGCCAGAGGTTTGTCTCTTGGGTTAGAGCTCTATATAGTTGCCCGGCAGGGATGGTGAGAGTAAATGGGACTACTTCCAAGCCCTTCAGGATGCTCAATGGAACGAGACAGGGCTGTCCCCTGTCCCCTCTCTTGTTCGTCCTGACCCTTGAACCGCTGCTGTCTACCATCCGCAAAAATGTGGACTGCGGAGGAGTAAGGGTTGGAACGGAGGAGCATAAACTAGCGGCTTTCGCTGACGATATTGTGTTCTTTGTTACCAACCCTAGAATAACTCTTCCCAATCTACTTCACATTATTGAAAAATATGGAGAAGTCTCGAATTTCAAAGTTAATTCTAGTAAGTCCGAATGTTTAAATATAAATATAAACAAGCAAGAAGAATGTCATTTAGCTGCAGTTTTCCCCTTTCCTTGGAAAGAGGAGATGGATTATTTAGGGATTAAATTGGCCAACTCCTTCAACAGATTATTCGTAAAAAATTTTTTACCTATGCTAGATGATACCAGACGAGAAGCGAGAAGACTCCAGACCAGACCTCTTTCGTGGTTTGGGCGAGTCAATGCGATAAAAATGAGTCTAACACCCAAGATCCTGTTCAAATTTCAAATGCTGCCCATCCCCTTACCTGGGTATTTTTTGAAGGCTCTTAGGAGGCTAATAAGCGGGGTAGTATGGGGGGGTAAAAAACCACGCATCGCCTATACAGTTCTTAGTAGGGGGAAGAAAAAAGGGGGAATAGCTCTACCGGACTTTAGCAGATATTATAGCGCTGTAGTGCTATCTAGGATCACGGAATGGAACAAAAAAGACACAGATAAACGTTGGGTCCACATAGAACACTTTTTGAGTGACACAAATCTAGGACAGGCACTTTGGAACCCCCCAAAATTTAGATCATTGAGCACTCACACATCACAATTAACGCAAAACACATTTAAACATTGGGATAGGATACACTGTAAGAACAAATGGTCATATAATTCACCACTGATTCACATGAAGGATAATATTTTTTTTGAGCCAGGGAGGAGGGAGGTGGGAGGGAGTTGGCTAAAGGGTGACTCGGTACAATTGAAACACTTTCTACACAAGGGGCAAATTCGCACATTTTCAGAATTAAGTACAGAATCTAACCTTTGGATAATGAATGGATGGAGGTTCCTTCAGCTCTCCCATTTCATAGAGAGACTTCCTAAACCACTTAGGAGTATGGAAGAACTTAGACCATTCGAGCAGCTCTGCATAAAGGAACAGACAGGAAGGGAAATAACGCAAATTTATAGGATCTTGGGTACTGAGGAGGAACTGGAGATACCCCCTTATATCAAAAAGTGGGAACAGGATTTGGGGTCTCACTGTAGCGAAGCTGGGATAGAAAAGATCTTGAAGATGGCCCACTATGTAGCAAAAGACACCAGAAGAATAGAAGGCCATTTTAAATGTCTTGCGAGATGGTACGCCACCCCAGATAGGGTTAGTAAAATGGATGGGACTAAACCAAACACCTGTTGGAGAGGATGCCTAGTTTTAGGAACAATGGCCCATATCTGGTGGGGGTGCCCCGTTATAAAAACCTTCTGGGAAAAAGTATTAAGGTTAATAAAACTGATTACTGGAATAGCATTAGACGCGGACCCATGGGTCTGTCTTTTCCACAAAACCTCAGACTCGGTAAAAAATTATAGGTCCTCCCTAGTCCCTATTATGCTAGATGAAGCTAAGAGACAGATATCCTTGAACTGGACGAATGTCTCGAGGCCTAGCACTCGAGACTGGCTGTTCAGTCTCAATGAAATTTATAACATTGAAAAATTAGACAGGGAGGAAGAAGAAATGGAGCACTCAGGGAAATGGGCCGCCTGGACCAAGTTCAAAGGGACGTGGGATTATCTGAAGGAGATCGTCGATTTACCATAATTGATAGTACATGGATTCATGTACCATTGGACTAGCACGGTCCTGAAGGGGGAGGGGGGTAGGAGGGGATATAGTGTTTTTGTACTATAAATTTTATAGAGGTTATGTTTGAAGACATGGCCCTGCAAAGAAATGTATTGTTATTTTTACAAAATGATAAATAAAGAATTAAATAGAAGGGAATCAGAGTTGGCTGCTCTTTCTTGTAAAGAGCCATATTTAATTATTCATAAGGATAAGGTGGTATTGCATCCTCATCCTAACTTTCTACCAAAGGTAGTGTCAGGTTTTCATATAAACCAGGATATTGTTCTACCTTCATTTTTTCCAGGACCATGTTCTACGGAAGAGAAGTCACTACATTCTCTGGATGTGGTGAGAGCAGTCAATGTCTACTTGAAGGCGACTGCTCAGATTCGAAAAAACTGATGTTTTGTTTGTGTTGCCTGAAGGTCCTAAAAGAGGACAGGCAGCATCGATATCTACTATTTCTAAATGGATTTGGCAAGTAATTGTTCAAGCTTTTGGTTTGAAGAGGAAGATTCCACCCTCTCAAATCAAAGCGCACTCCACTAGGGCTGTTAGTGCTTCATTGGCAGTGCATCACCAAGCTTCCATGGCTCAAATCTGCAAGGCCGCAACTTGATCTTCAGTGCATACATTTACCAGATTCTATCAGATCTAAAAAGGCATGGGAATATTGCCTTTGGGCATAGTGTACTGCAGGCAGCAGTATAAGTCCTCTAGTCTCATGGTGCCCTACTTTTGTTGTGTCTCCTTCCCCTCAGTTGGCATTGCTCTGGGACATCCCACATAGTAACTACTATGGCTCTGTGTCCCATGATGTACGATAAAGAAAATAGGATTTTTATAACAGCTTACCTGTATATTCCTTTTCTTGGAGTACATCAGGGGACACAGAGGCCCCTCCCCTCTTCTAATACACGTATATTGCTTTGCTACAAAAACTGAGGTACTCCCAGTAGTGGAAAGGGTTATATAGGGAGTGGACTTCCTGTCTTAGGGTGTGCCAGTGTCCATCACCTGAAGGTGGCCTATAACCACAAAGTAACTACTATGGCTCTGTGTCCCATGATGTACTCCAAGAAAAGGATTTTACAGGTAAGCTGTTATAAAAATCCTATTTTACAGCCAAAGTAGCCCTCCAAGCACTTCAGCAGGGTGGGAGAGCAGCCAAGGATTATGTCTCAGATTTCAGACGTTGGAGTGTGGACCCCAGTGGAATGATGCAGCCCTGCGACACCAGTTCCGTCTGGGCCTCTATGAGAACCTCAAGGATGAGCTCACCTGGGTCGGTATACCCAGGACCCTGGAGGCATTGATTACCCTGGTAATCCAAATCGACTGGTGGCTTTGTGAGACCGGTCAGAGAGGTTCACTCTGTGATAAGCCTCAATCAGTCCAACCCAGCCATGACGCATACCAGTTCTGCCAGCTCGGCTCCCAATGAGCCTGAACCGATGCAAATTGGATTGAGACGCCCTGCATTATCTCCCAAAGAGCGTCTGCAGCGCAGACAGAGGGACTTATGCCTATACTGCGGGGAGGCCAGCCATTACGAACATGCCTGTCCAGCGAAACTACGTAACTACTACCCATCTGTCTTCCTTGTCAAAACAAGCAACTCCTCTTGCTCTTCTCTCTTTTCAGCTTCCGAATGGAACAGTATGGGTCAACGCCATAATTGATACAGGGGCATGCAGCTACTTCATCGACCTGACCTTTGCCAACCAGCAGCACTTCCCATTACGACCAAAGACGCAGGGGTTGTCGGTATACCTGGATGACGGATCTTGTATTAAGTCAGGACTAGTCACTCAGGAGACAGGGCCACTATCTGTGACTACACCAGCTCAGCATAAGGAACTCTTAAGCTTGGATGCTATTTCGTCTCCACTGTTTCCCCATCATCCTGGGCCTTCCCTGGCTCCAAGCCCATAACCCTCAGATCAATTGGATCACTGGAGAATTCAAGTTTCAGTCCCAATACTGCCAAGAACACTGCTTCCCCAGGGCCTCTAAGGCCGCAACCACCTTACTATGTATGGACTCCAACCCGGAGACAAGTCAGCCTGTACCCAAGCCCTATGAAGAATACCAAGATGTTTTCAGTAAACAGGGGGCAGACATGCTGCCTTTACATAGGCGATATGACTGGCCAATAGAGTTACTCCCTGGGGCTGAGATCCCCTTTGGGCGCATTTTCCCCCTATCCGAGAAGGAACAGGAAGCACTAAGGAAGTACGTGGATGAGAATCTAAAGAAAGGATTCATCTGCCCGTCCACATCCCCCGCAGGAGCTGGAATCTTTTTTGTGACCAAGACAGACCAATCCTTATGGCCACGTGTGGATTACAGAGAACTCAATAAAATAATGGTTAAGAACTGCTATCCTCTCCCCTTGATGCCTGAATTATTCCAAAAGTTAGGAGCAGCAACCATCTTCGCCAAACTGGACCTAAGAGGAGCGTACAACTTGGTCCACATCAGAGAAGGGGACGATTGGAAGACAGCTTTTCACACTAGGTTTGGCCACTATGAATATTTGGTGATCCCCTTTGCCCTATGCAATTCGCCAGCCACCTTCCAGCACTTCATCAACAATGTTTTCCGGGACTTTCTAGACATCTTTGTCATCGTGTATCTGGATGATATCCTAATTTTTTCTTATACCTGAATGCCCACCAGGGACATGGCAAGAGTGTCCTGCTTTGCCAACACAGGCTTTACGCCAAAATAGAGAAATGTGAGTTAGAATGCCAGAATATTCAGTTCTTGGGGTTGATGATCTCTTCAGCAGGAATCAAAATGGACCTCCAAAAAGGTCTCCGCCATACTGGATTGGCCGGCACCCACCGACAAGAAGGGGGTGGAGCAATTCATAGGATTCACAAACTTCTATAGGAGATTCATCAAGGGGTTCTCAGCTATTATAACCCCCGTCACCCAGTTAACCAAGTCGAACCTGCAATTCAACTGCAACTACAGAAGCACAAGAAGCGTTCCAGACCTTAAAGGAATTGTTCACCTCTGCACCTATTCTAAGCCACCCTAACCCAGTACTACCCTACATCCTGGAGGTAGATGCCTCAGAGTCAGCAATAGAAGCAGTGGTGTCACAACGCCAGGGATTGAAGGACCTGATGCACCTCTGCACCTATTCTAAGCCACCCTAACCCAGTACTACCCTACATCCTGGAGGTAGATGCCTCAGAGTCAGCAATAGAAGCAGTGGTGTCACAACACCAGGGACTGAAGGATCTGATGCACCCCATAGCCTTCTCCCACCGACTCTCCCCAGCGGAGAGAAATTATGATGTGGGTGACACAGAATTACTCACCATTAAAATGGCGTTAGAAGAATGGAGGTATATACTCGAAGGCGCAGCACCCCCCTTACTGATCTACACAGATCACAATACTTAGAATATCTACCATCTGCCCAACGGCTGAGGCCACGCCAAGCTCAGTGGGCGCTGTTCTTCACAAGATTCACCTTCCAGACTGGAATCCAAGAACGTTAGGCCAGATGAGCTATTAAAGATGTATGATGACCCAAGGAAACCGGCTGTACTAGATAATATCTTACCTGCAGGTAACTTTCTGCTTTTACAACCTGATCTGCTGTCACAGATTAAACAGGCCTCCACTAATATCAGTAGTTCCCCGGGGTGACCTTGGTAGCGAGAGGCGGGTTACAATGGAGGAAGAGTCAGATTTTCGTACCAGACCAAGACTTGGTACGTCATACCTTCTGGTGGCCAGATCTAGAAGGGTTCTGCAGGAGTTATGCAAACTCTTGTCCCATCTGTAATTGAAGCAAGACCTCAAGAAGCCAAGCTTGGGATTACTGAAACCACTACCTGCCCCCGATAGACCATGAAAAATGATTGCAATGGAATTTATCGTAGAGCTCCCACCATCAGAGGAATGCACGGCAATCTTTGTGATAGTAGATAGGCTTTCAAAGATGGCCCACTTCCTACCATTGAAATATATTCTGCCTGCTATGGAAACGGCCGGAGTCTTTATTCGTTTACAAAAGTTTTATTTGGAAGTTTAAGTAACAAAAAAATATATATATATAGAACATTAATATATATTGACAAGTGGAGGAGAGGTATGATGACGAGTCAGGTACATATACGTAGCAATAGTCATACATTTTTGCAGTTTCACATGTAGTTTTGCATTAAAATCAGTTAAGTAGTACTCCAGTAAGACCATTTCTTTTTATGAATGTGTGTTGAATCATTTAGAGTGTGGTAAATCCATTCAGAAATTTTAATTGATTCCATTCTCGTGGTGACTTGTTGCCATGGTAAATTTTTTGTCTTCCAGTTGTATGCAATCATCCAATGGATGGAACTGCATTTTTGCATATAAGAGACATATTTGGGGGGTGGGTGTAATTTTTTGTTGGGAAGAGCATTCAATAAAATCAGTGGCTGTGAGCCAAATTTGTTTGATGTATTTGCATTCCCAGAAAGTGTGCAAAAGGGTACCTGGTTCTGAACATCCCCTGAAGCAATTTGGGGAGACAGAAGGGTAATATGTATTAAGCTTAGAGGGGGTTAGATACCATCTAGAGAATAATTTAAGTGGGGTTTCTCTGAAAGACATGGCTTTATTACACTTACAAAGATTTTCAGACATGGAGGACCACTCCTCAGTACTGAATGGAGTCGCCATGTCCGACTCCCATTTAAGCATCGGTGTTGATTTGTTTGGTGCATCAAAATTATTGAGGTAATTGTAGAGTCTTGAAATGAGACCTCTATCACTGGATAAAGAGATGCAGACATGTTCAAATGTGGTGTTGATATGAGATGTTGTGAGTGCAAAAAATTTTTCATAAAAGGATTTAATAAGATGGTAGTTATGAAGCTCGGAGGCGGGTAGACCATGTGAGGATTGTAAAGATGAAAATGGGGGAAACTCCCATTTTAATTGGAGGGATCTAAGGGTAGTTAAATTTTTGTTGATCCATAGGGAGAAGGATGGTCTATTACTATATGCGTCTGGGAATCTGGGGTCTCCCAAAAAAGAAGCTAAGGGAGGAGTTTTAGAGGAGAGTTTGAAAGTGTCTTTGTATTTGTTCCATAGTTGGAAGGATTGAGCAACTATGATGTTGTATTTTAGAAGTCTTTTGTAAGACGTGATGTTAGACCATAGTATTCCTTGTAAATGTAGTGGGGGGATAGAGGTAGATTCAAATTTTTTCCATGGGGTTACCTGGGAGGGGGTGAACCATTGAGTAAGTTGGGTTAATCTGGCTGCTAAAAAATATAGCCAGATATTGGGGAGGCCAAAGCCACCTGATGTTTGAGGTCTGTGCATAAGAGCATAACTGCATCTAGGTTTTTTCCGGCCCAAATGAACTTGTTTATAATTCTTTGGATATATAATAATTTAGATTTTGGGACATTAATAGGAAGTGCTCGGAAAAAATATAGAAGTTTAGGGAGGATTGTCATTTTAACGGCACATATCCTTCCAAGAAAGGATATGTGGAAAGAGGACCAGGAAGTGAGGAGGGAGGTGATTTGAGAGAATAATGGGGTGTAGTTAGATTTATATAGGAGGTTATGTATAGGGGTTATGTTGACACCAAGATATCTAAAAGATTTGTTACACCACACAAATGGAAAATTGTTAGACAATAGATTTTGAGTATTTTGGCTGTAGTTGATTGGTAGGGCTGAGCATTTATTGGTGTTTATTTTAAGGCCTGAGAGGGAATGAAAGGAGTTAAGTTCTTTAAGGAGAGAGGGAATTGATGTATGAGGTTCTGTGAGGAATATAAGAGCGTCATCCGCGTATAGGCTAATTTTGAAATCATTATTACCTTTAGTGTATCCCTTTATATCTATGTTGTTTCTGATTTTATGGGCTAAAGGTTCAATAGCGAGGGCAAACAATAGAGGTGATAGGGGACAGCCCTGTCTGGTTCCTCTGCTAAGGGGGAAGAATTCTGAGTTATGACCAGGAATTTTGATTCTAGTGTGGGAGGCATGGTATAATGCAGTGGTTCTCAATTCCAGTCCTCGGGACCCACCAACAGGCCAGATTTTAAGTATTACCTTGGGGAGTTGCAGACTAGAATACTGCAATCACTGAGCAGCAAGTGATATCCCCTGTGATGTATTTCAGCTATCTTGCAAACCTGGCCTGTTGGTGGGTCCTGAGGACTGGAGTTGAGAACCACTGGTATAATGCATTGAAGCCCTGTAGGAATTTGTCTGAAATCCCATATTTAGGTAATAAGTAGTTAAGATAGGACCAGCTGACACTGTCAAAAGCCTTGTGGATATCTAAGCTGAGAAGGCATAATTGTCTAGAATATAGATTTGCATCTTGTATTATGTTTGTTACAAGTCTGATATTATCCACAATCTGGCGATTCGGGATAAAGCCAGTTTGATCAATGTGGATTAAATTTGTGATAACTGTAGCCAGTCTATCCGACAGAAGTCTACCGAAAATTTTTAAATCATTATTGAGAACCGATATAGGGCGGTAATTTTGGGGAAGGGAGTGGTCTTTGAAAGGTTTAGGAATAAGTGAAAGGCTGGCAAGGAGCATTTCGTCTGGGAAGTGACCACCATTAAGAATATGATTGAAGAGATTTTTTAGGTGAGGGATTAAAAGTGGGGCAAATTTTTTATAATATGAGGAAGAGAAGCCATCGGGTCCAGGAGCCGTGGATGTTTTGAGCGATTTAATTATATTTAATATTTCTGTTTCTGTACAGGGGGCATTAAGGTGTTCTATTTGTTGTAGGCTAAGATGGGGTAGGTTGATATCATCCAGCCAGGATTTAGATTTATCATCAAGAGGTGGCTGTGGGCTGGAAAGTAAGTCCTTATAAAAGGTAGAGAATATTTTAAGAACTCCATGAGGATGGGTGATCATGTTACTGGACTGATCTCTAAGTTTATAGGAATGTGGGGGTTTGTGTTCCTGGTTTAGTTTTTTGGCAAACATAGTTGATGGAGAATTACTATGTAAAAGGAATTTGGCTTTAGAGAATCTAAGGGATTTTTCTGTGTTAGCTGATAGTATAAGATCTAAGGCTCTACGTTTTTCTTGAATCTGATTAGTGAGATTTTGTGATGGGTTGTGCTGTATTTTATTATATAAGATATTTAAATCTCTTGTTAAACTTTTGATATTAGTAAGTCTTTCTTTATTTTTGTTCGCAGTGAGGCTGATTAAGTGACCACGTAATACCGCTTTGTGGGCGACCCAAAGTGTAGTTGTAGGGGTTTCATCGTCTACATTTTCGGTAAAGTAGTTATCGATATGTGTCATGATCGACTGTGTTGTCATGGGGTCAGTTAAGATAGAGTCATTTAATCTCCAATTGTAAGGAGAGGGTGAAAGGCCTATGTGAGAAGTTTCAAATGAGGTGATGTCATGATCTGACCAAGGGCAGGGGTGAATATTTGCCTTGGAGGAGTTGGCAAGAAGTATTGGTGTACAGAATATGTAATCAAATCTAGTATATACATCATGTGGATGTGAGTAATGTGTATATGATCTGATACCAATAGTATGGGCCCTCCAAGAGTCAATGAGTTGAAGTTTATTTATAGATCTATTTAGGGATTTGGAGAAGGCTTTGGAAGAAGGGGATACTTTACTTCTGTCTAAGGACGGGTGTGACGTATGAAATCACCACCAAGGATGATGTGGGGGGAGCTATATCTGTTTAGTGTTTCAAAAAAATTGGAAAAAAAAGTGGATTGTGATTCATTTGGTGCGTAGATTGAGGCTATGGTAATAGCTTTGTTATTTAAAAGTCCTTTAATGATAATGTATCTACTGTCTGGATCTTTGTATAAGTTTTTTGTATGTCTAGGACAATAGTATTACGAATGAAGATAGCAACTCTACGTGTTTTATTCTGAAAAGTAGTATAATAAAATTGATTATAAGTTTTGTCAAAATAATTTGGGTGGTTGGAGTCAGCAAAATGTGTTTCTTGCAAGAGAATAATATCAGCCCCTAATCTTTTGCAATGTTGAAAAGCTTTTTTCCTTTTATGTGGAGAGTTAAAACCCTGAGTGTTATGGGATAAGATTTTCAAAACCATTGGTCATATTTTGTTGGGGTATGCTTGGGTAAAAATCTCAGTCTTAATAAAATAAATTGAGGTGTATATGTAGAACTCGATTGTCTGAGCCTGGGGAAGGATCTCATTAGTATCAAGGGAGTGTGGAGGATATACCTAGGAGGGTGAAATGGTGTCATAACTAGTACATCATACCAAACAATCAAAATGTTATAACCTTGAGAACATTGACATCGTTTTGAATAGACTATTTGAAAAGTTTCAAATGAACTTCCAGAATTTTCTGAATTTTTTGCATTGGCCATATAGGCAACATTTTTAAGTAAGAAAAAAAAACAGTATAAACCAAGGGACAAGGAAATTCTTGTCACTAAAATATAAACATATCATCAGAGGACAAATATGTCCTAAACCTGCACATGCAGTCGAATGCAAAATCCACCAAAAGTGGGATAGCGCGGTCGACCACATGGGCAAGCGGGGGATCAATCCAGCGACGGCGAACATAACAGGCAACTTAAACAAATTATTGTTGAAATGAGAGCAATATATACCAGGGGGGCCTAAAGAAAAAGAAAGGTCAAACCTGGCCCAAAAAACAAGTATTAAGATGAAAATAATATTTGTAGTGGCAACCATCTCTATCTCCATTAAAGTAGAGAAAATATCTTTGTTTTCTAAAAGTAGTATATCTGATCCTTGTACATATATTGTTATTAGAAACTAACAACATAGGGAACAGTATGGTTATTGGAGTAGAGGAAGGAGGAGGGTAAATGGATGGGGAGAAAGGGAGTGGGAGAGAAAAAAGGGGGGGGGGGAGACAAACACACAAAAAAAAAATGGGGGGGGGGGGAATTTCTTCTCTTCTTTTCTTCTTTCTTCCTTTCCCCTTGTCTTCATCTTCCAGAGGATCAGGAGCAGGAAAAGTTTTAGTGATAGTTCAGACTAATGTGGAAACATGGAGAGGCTGCTAAACTAGCAAAAATCTCTTCGAATGCTGTGGGAGAACTGTAGATATGATGCTTGAGTTCAGTAGAAAGATACGGCAAAGATTATGGAAAACTTTGATCGAATTCTTCTTAGTGTAAGTGTTGACATAGGTGCTAGTAGATGTTAGGTGGCTTGATCTTGAAATGGTTGGCGCCATCTTCTTTGCTCCATGGTATTGCGTCTTGAAGATGGAGTAGACCAGATGGGAGAGGGTCTTGGGGTAGAGGGAAATCGATTTGGGGGCTCTGGTTCGAGCAGACCCAATTTAACCAGCAGTTCTTTCCCTTCAATAATATTGTATACTGTGTATGTTGAGCCATTATGTGGGATTGTAAGTTTAAATGGAAATCCCCATCTGTATTTAATTCTTGCTGCTTGTAGAATGTTAGTGACCTCCTTCATCCTGCGTCTTCTGTCCAAGGTGGCAGG
The DNA here is from genome assembly GCA_037952925.1 of Lithobates clamitans. NCBI lineage: Eukaryota > Metazoa > Chordata > Amphibia > Anura > Ranidae > Lithobates > Lithobates clamitans. The sequence goes on from JBBGZY010001695.1 coordinate 1,938,125, forward strand.
TGAAATATCAGGGTAAACTTGCAGCTTTTTGCCATCAAGTGCAATATTTGGGGAGTTTCTTGATGCACGCATGATGTCTTCTTTCACCAGAAAATCTTTCATGCACATGATGATGTCTCTGGGTGGTTTATCCGGTGGAGGTTTGGGGCGTAAGGCTCTGTGAATTCTGTCACATGTAAAAGCTGATAGTGGTTTATCTGGTAAAAGATTGTGGAATATCTTGGAAACGGTGGGCATAAGATCTGTGACTGTTTCTGGGACACCACGCAGTCTGATATTATGGCGTCTGTTTCTGTTGTCTAAGTCCTCAACTTGTGCCTGCATGAAGGCAAAACTGTCAGCTAGTGTCTCATAATCCTTTCTTAGGTCATTATGAGCAAGTGAGAGTTTGTCGTGCTTGGTTTCCAAAATGTCAGTGCGACTACCTATGCTGGCAATCTCTTGAGATAATGCAGTGGTAGATTTGTGAACTTCACTTTCAATTTTGTCAACGAGTTTGTCAAAAATGGAGGTGAGGCTAGCATCAAGATCTGCTTTAGATAGAGGAGAAGTGTACTCACAGTTCCCATTGCTGAGAGAGGGATTGGATGGGTTAGATTGCAGTTGTTTCCCTGAGGCCGCATGTAAGCTGGTGCCGGTGCCATCTTAGGACATCTTCCTGTTCTGTCTGCCTGCAGTGTCCAGGAGAAGGTGGGTAAGATTGTGTTGGGGGCAGCGAAATTGCCCGGATCTTCTTGCTGGCATGCACGGGTGTGTTACCCAGGTATGGGTGATGTTTCCGCCGTGGAACGAGCGCTCTGGCCCTGGATTATCAGCCTGTGTTGTCCGGGTCAGACGGAGCTCAAGCTACTCGCGTCCGTCCCGCATCTCGCCGCGCATGCGCCCCCCCGGAGTCTTTATTAAGGAGCTTGTGAGATTGCATGGGGTTCCAGTGAACATTGTATCTGACCAGGGGGTGCAGTTCACCTCTTGGTTTTGGAGAGCATTATGTGAGGTTCTGAAGATTGAGCTATTCTTGTCCTCTGCATACCACCCCCAAACTAACAGACAGACAGAGAGAACAAACCAGACACTGGAGCAGTACATCTGGTGTTTTACATCCTTTGTACAGAATGATTGGGTGTCATTGTTGCCCCTGGCAACATATAATAATGCCAGCCATTCCCCCACAGGGTAGTCCCCATTTTTTGCAAACTATGGTTTCCATGTATCTATTTTTTTTTTTTTTTTAATTTCTTTTTATTTCAGGTTTTTTACCAAACAATACACAAAACAGTTGGTTGCATACAGGTTATCTATACCACGACAGTAACATAAATGTAGCAGACTGTGGGTATACCCAAACATGGAGTATGTTAATGTTCTTAAGGCTGTCCTCCTCTAATTAAGCTATACATATATATTTCGCAACTGTTAGAGGCCCATATGAACAAAGTAGTGGGCTACCACTAGTGCACCATTATTCAGTCATCCAAACCTGGCTCCTATTATATCTGTTTATCACTGTGCAATATTCATTGTTTTCAACCACTTGCTCCAGACTTTGTCAAATTTCAAGGGGCAACCTCTATTTGCGTATGTATCTTTGTAAATCGGGAGGCTGCTGTTGACCAGGCCTTCCCACTGTTTTTTGGAAGGAGGGTAAGGTTTTTTCCACTGTATTGCAATGTTTTTTCTAGCATAAAATAATAATAGCCCAATCATAGTGCGTTTGGCTATTGATGGGACCATATTTTCTATTAATCCTACTATGCATATATCCATCCAATGGTAAATTGGTGGAAGCAACTTTGTTGGTTAGGTTAAGCACCTCCCTCCAGTACTGTTGGATCCCAGGACAATTCCAGAAAATATGTGAGAAGTCTCCTGGTGAGACACCACATCTCCAACAATCAGAGGTATGGTTAGGGTTCATCAAATGTAGCCTGTGTGGGGTAAAATATGCCCTATGCACAATTTTGAATTGTACTAATTTGTCACGTATGGACACTAGTGATCTGAAAGGAAAGTCCCAGACATCGTCCCAATCGTCGTTATCCAACACTGGGATATCGCGCTGCCAACGGGACCAAAGTCTATCCAGAGGTGGCAAAGATACAAAGATCAGATGCGCGTAAAGGCGTGATGTAGGTTTCTCAGCGCAGCCAGACCAAAGCATCTTCTCCAGCTCGGATTGAATGAGGGTGCAAGAGGAGTGTGGAAATTGGGCCGAGAATGCATGCGCTAGTTGTAAATAACGGAACTGATAATGGTTCGGTAGATTATATAGTGAGGAGAGCTGAGAGAATGAGAGCAGGGATGACTGAGATACAACTTGTGAGACCAATTTAACCCCGTACTTGGTCCATGCCCGGGGATCTATGAGTTTGTTGATATGTGATAGATATGGGTTTAGCCATAAAGGGGCATTAGGAGAAATTTCTGATTGATTATGTTTCCCGATGTTTAGACCCATGCGCCAAGCTCGTAAGGTAGTAAGCATGGAGGGGGTTAGTGGGTGTGTGGCGCGTGGGCCCCTATATATTAAAAATTGAAGGGTCTCCCAGGAACCTACCACCATAGCCTCTAGTGCTGACGCTGCATTAGTTTTGTCGGGATTCAACTACCAAACCACCGTTACCAACTGAGTGGCCAGGAAATATTTGTAACAGTCTGGGAATGCCATGCCACCCTGAGACGTTGGTCTCATCAGGGTCGACAGTTTATATCTAGGCGGTGCAGGACCCCATAGAAAATCTGAGAATTTTTGGTTAAGTTTGGTGAAAAATGATTTGGGAATCCACTGCGGAGAGTGACGGAAAAGGTAGGTAAATGTGGGAATAATTTTCATTTTGAGGTGATTGACTCTACCCCAAACTGAAAGGAGCAGATTTCTCCATGCTTTAAGTTTAGCTTTCATGTCTGCTACCACCGGATCAAGATTTTGTTTAAGGAAATCTTGGGCCCGGGCAGAGACCTGGACCCCCAGGTATTTAAATGTGTCAACCCATTATAGTGGACTGTCAGGGGGGAAGTGGTTTTTGCCCCCTGATCTATTGGGAATAATGTGGATTTGGACCAGTTGACCCGGAGGCCTGTTACCTCAGAGAACCTGTTTAGGACTGACAGAGCACCCTGTAATGATGGGCCAGCATCACCCAAAAAGAGGACCATATCGTCCGCGTACAGGGCTACCCTCTCCTCCAGCAAGCCAATGCGAAGCCCCTTAATGTGGGGCGAAGTACGTAAGGCCTCGGCAACTGGCTCAATAGCAATGGCAAATAGGGCTGGGGAGAGAGGGCAGCCCTGCCTGGTTCCCCTGGACAGTCTAAAGGGAGATGACAACCTAGAGCCCAGGCGTATTGATGAGGTGGGACACTTATATATAATTTACAACCATGATATAAATTTTAGTGGGAAGCCCATCCTACGTAGAGTCTTCCACAAGAAGGGCCATTCAACTGTATCAAAAGCCTTCTCTATATCTAGCAAGGCTATGGCCCTTGTCCCGGAATTAAGATGTTGAGCATGAATATTAGTAAAGAGTCTTCTGAGATTAACATCTGTGGACCTCTTGGGCATGAAACCTGTCTGATCGGGGTCTATCACCGAGGGTAGTAGGGGGTATAGGCGGGAAGCTAACAGTTTGGTTAGAATCTTAAGATCATTGTTTAATAAGGCAATTGGTCTATAGGATGCACACATCTCCGGGTCTTTGGGGGCTTTGTGTATTAGGGTCAGGTAAGCCTGGTGCATTGATGGAGCCAAATCTCCTTTAGACAAACAGACAGTGTACAGTTGGGCCAATATGGGTGCCAAGAATTCACTGTGAGTGCGGTAAAAATCTATTGGTAATCCATCCGGTCCTGGAGCCTTACCGGCGGGAAAGGACTGGATGACATTTAGAACCTCCAATGCCGTGAACGGTTGAACTAGTGATTTCCTCTCCTCGTCCGAGAGCCAACCAAGTGCCAGGGGATCTAAAAGATCTTGTAATGACTCAGGCTGAAAATCGGAAGGGAGAGTGGAAGTATATAGCTTGTCGTAGAAGGCATTGAACATTTCCAGTATTCCAGACTGGGATGTCACAGTGTCTCCACCTGTGGAACGCAGACTAGAGACTACTGTGAGGGGGTGTTCATGTTGTGCCAGCATGGCTAAGAAGCGCCCGTTTTTGTCCCCCTGCTCAAAGAAACGTTGTCTCCCTTTATGCATGTCTAGCCTTGTGACATCTGATAGATGTAAATTTAGAGTGTGTTGGGCTGCAGTTAACAAATCAAATTGAGTCGGTGTGGGGTCAGCGCTGTACTTCGCGGCATGATCAACCACTAACTGCTGTAGTGCCTGAGTTTGTTGGCTCTGTTGCTTCTTGATACTAGCTATGGCGGAGATGTATTGCCCTCTCATATAGGCCTTAAAGGCGTCCCACACAACTTGTGGGGATGAAGAGCTCTTGTTATGGTCCCAATATTCTGCCAGTCTGGGTGAAATAATATCTGCTACCTCAGGGTGGGAAATCCACTGTGCTCCCAGTCTCCATAGTGCAGCGTCTCGGCATGCAGGAGAGCGGAACTCTATAACCAACGAGCTGTGGTCAGACAAACCACTAGGTAAGTATGTAGCCTCTACCACATCCGCCAATAATGCGGGGTTGGAGAAAGCTAGATCAATTCTTGAGGCTGTTTTATGGGAGGTTGAGAAGCATGAATATGCCCTAACAGCAGGGTGCCTTCATCTCCAGATCTCCTCTAGCCCCATGACCTGAGCCCAGGTAGACAAATCAGCATTGTGATTCTTAGGGGGGGCAGGTCTATCCAGATCTGGGGAAATAATAGCATTAAAGTCTCCCGTTATTAATAATTTCCCTGGACAGAAGGGAGCAGCTTTTTCTAGAATCTTATACAATAGGTCTGGTGAAAAAGGTGGGGGCACATAGACATTAATAATAATATATCTTTGAGACCAGTGTGTAAACACCACTATAGCAAATTTACCCTGGGGGTCCCTGCAAACCTCCTCAATTATACATGGGAATCTCTTAGATATTAATATTGAGACCCCCCTTGCATATGAGGAGTATGTAGAGTGTATGGACCTCTGTATCCAGGGTTTTTTTAAAGTCAGAACTTTGCTGCCTGTGAGGTGCGTTTCTTGGAGGAGAATAAGGTGAGGGGAGTGCAGTTTCAGATATCTAGTCAGCAGTGCTCGTTTAAATTTGGAATTTAAACCTCTAACATTCCATGAGAGGACAGTAAACGTCTCAGTTAGGGAGGTAGCCATGTGAATTTAGTAACCAGCATCAAAATGGAAAAGTGTACCTGGCATGTGAAAGGGCAACTCACAGGCAGCAGAATCATCCAGTCATACCATCGTGTATCAACAACGATTAACCACTGCAGCAACCTTATACAACCTAAAGTTAAAAACAACAAACTTAAACAAAATAGACCCAAGCACTGTGTGCTTATCCTACTAATTCCCATCTCCTCCCTGAAAATAAAAAGAAAAAAACCGGGGAGGAGAGTTGGGAATAGTTTTACCCCCCAAAAAAATACCAAACTAGTAACTGAAGATAAACCCCTATATAGGGATATCACAGTTTTGTCCCATTCTGCACCTCGCTAGGGACCAGTCTGTGTAGAATGGTCCTTTTGCTATTGAAAGCAGGGTCCCATATAGGTGGCCTTTAGGAACTTGGTCACCCACTTGTGGGGTAGGGGATCGCTTCCTGGCGGGGGGCAGAGTGGAGGGGGTAACAGGGGTGGTGAAGCTGTTATGTCGTAGAGCTCCTGTAGACTTGGATGTATCGTGCGTTCATCAAGGGGTGAGCAGTCCTGCTCTCAATATAATGCTCATAAACACATACAGAGTGCGCACTAGCGCCATAATAGCTGTAAGAAGAAAGGCAAATGGGGCAGAGAAAAAAGAAAAGGGAAAAAAAAATGAAAAAACCAAAAGAAAATCCTTTCTTCCTTTTCTTATAAAGGCAAGGGGACTGCTGGTAGTACTGTTATACTCCTGTTCCGTGTCATCGTAAGTCAGCTGAATTGCATAGATGTGCCATGCATCGACTGATAGGACACAGAAAAATAAAAATTATATGTAAAAGATTGAAAAAGAAAGAGGAAAAAATGGAAGCTTGAGCCAGTAGCATTAAGGAAACATCAGAGTCTCAGTACCTGAAGACACAAATCTGCATATTAGCCACGTGCTGCCTCAGGATCCAGGAAAAAATGTGCTCGTTCCCCATCTGTCACACGAAGCTTGCTCGGGTATAGTAGACTGAATTTCAATCCCTTTTCTCTCAGGCGACGTCTTGCCTCTGTAAACGATCTTCGTCTTTGCTGTATCTCTGGGGAGTAGTCGGGGAAAAGCATTATTTTGGCATTATTGAAGCGTAAATCTTGTTTTTCTCTGGCTGCTGCAAGTAACTTGTCACGGTCCCTGTAGTTCAGGAGTCTGAGGAGAAAGGGTCGCGGAGGGGCTCCAGGAACTGGGGGAGTGGGGGGGACCCTATGTGCCCTCTCCACTACATATGTGGGAGGCATAACAGGAATATTCAGCAGGGACAGAAGGAAGGATTCTGCAAACTCTGCTGGCTTGGAGCCCTCTGCACGCTCAGGGAGGCCTATGACACGGATATTATTCCTCCTCAGTCTGTTTTCTGTGTCAATGGATTTCTCTTGCAGGGCTTTTACCTGTAATTGCAAGGCCCGAAGGTCCCGGGAGTCAGCTCTGGTGTCATCTTCAAGTTGAGAGATGCGGCCTTCTGCCTCTGCAAACCGGGACCTAAATTTATCCAAGTCATGTCTTATTAAGCTGACATCAGTCACTAGATGATCTATCTTAACCATGACAGAATCATTTCCTGCTTTTATGGCCACCAGTAGTTCCGCATGAGATGCCGCCTGGGCTGTTGATAACTCAGATAGAGTTTGAGTCTGGGTCTGTGTGCCGGCCGACATGGTAGGGATAGGGGGCCTCGTGGGCAAGATGGCGGCTGCAGAGGAGCGTGTACAGGCCGCAGATGATGAACGGGTCTTACCCGGTGACGGCGGAGCGGTCTGCTTGGTGCCGTTAGTCCTCTTGGACCCCAGGATGCCGGAATGGAGGAAGAAAAATTGTTTTTTTTGAGCTAGGATTAGCTGACAGGATCGATGAGAGAGCGGAGCTCAGCCTCAGCACGTCTTCTCCTCTTTACATCCGGCCACGCCCCCCCCATGTATCTATTTTACCTGATTTTGTTTCTGAGTTCTCAGTTCCAGCAGTACAGAATACAATGGAGTTCCTCAGTCACAACAACAAGATCCTACAGGAAGCAGTGACAAAGGCGCAGATGGATAACAAGCGGGCGTTCGACGAGAGGAGATGGGAGCTGAATCTTCAAACAGGAGATAGAGTATGGCTATCCACAGCAAACCTCAGGCTGGCATGCCCATCAAAGAAGCTGGCACCCAAGTTCATGGGTCCTTTTCTGGTAAAACGGAGATTAAACGAGGTATTATATGAACTGTCTTTGCCAGAATCGTTTACAATCTACACGGTTTTTCATATATCACTGCTGAAACCTGAGGACATTTTATTAGGTAAAACACAATACAAGGTAACACTCACGCAGGTGATGAGCTCGGCGATCGTTGAGATTTGCTTTTTTTACCTTACTCAAATGTGAGTGTTACCTTGTTTTGTGTTTTACCTAATACATTTTATTTGACATACTACACTATTTGGGCAGTCCCTTTCCTCCCCCTTCCTATCCTACTGGGGGAATCTGGAAGTATTATACAGTGGAGTCATCATCCATTATTGCATATGGATTGCTGGATTAACACAAAGAGGACCGCTAAGGTTATAGGAATCACCAGACACCCACGCAAGGATAGAGGTGTCACTGCATGGAATGAAAAGACACCCATCACCCATTCTTATGTTGCACAATTAAGATTGGAACATCACACTTCACTTATACTTTTTGATTAACCTAGAGACTTTTTATTAGTTCACTTCATGTATTTATATTAAGCACTGTTTGATTTTGTGGGTTTGCATATTTGCACTGGACGTTTCTTTTTCACCATTGCACTTTACAAGTTATTTGCAGTTTGTATTGGAGTTTTACTGCCATCATGTGTTCAATTTTGGTATTATATATTATAGTATTTTTTAGCTTCAACACTTTAGTTTACAACAGCGCAGCACCATTCACATATATTGTACAATTTTGGTCCCGGATTCACATATCGGTGTTTGCAGCAGTTGCACATATTAATTTTTAACTTTAATGATAGGATACTCCCGTGCTCTCTTTTTTCCCCCCATTTTTTTCATGCAAATTAGTTGATACAGGATTTTCTCCAGAGGCACCCACAGAGGGAGTGCCAAGTGGGCATCTGGAGGCTGCCCCTAAGGGGGTGGCAATTTCAGGGACTTGCTGGCCATAGCAGAGCAGATGTGCAGAGGCCATTGTGCATGTGTGGGCACAATTCCAATGATGTCCCTCCTGGCAGGCATGTCGGCAGGTTCGGGCGAATGCCCTTGCGCATGCACGCACGCCCCAGTATCCTGTTTCCAGTGCCTGCCCAGGTCTTCAGTCTTACCTCTGGATTCCGTGTTGCCAAACCTTCGCATGAACTTGACCATTCTTATTGATTTCTCTGATGTACCTGATTCTTCCGTACCTGACCTGGCTTGTCTGGCTCTGCACCAGTCTCCTCCCTTTGCTACAGCCTCCACATAGCTGCATCCGTGGTACCTGAAACCAGCAACCTAACTGCATCTGCAGCACCCCTGCATCCACGAGTGCCTGCATCCACAGCCACCAACCGCAGGTCAACTAACCCTGCTGGCTGCTACAAGTGTCCCCCTGCTATGGAGAACACCACAGGCACTCCTACCTCACCGTGCTCTTGCGGTCGCTGTTGCAAACTCAGTGGTCCCTGAACTGGGGCTGTACGAGGGGCCTTCCTCTGCTCATCAGGTTCTTCCAGCAAGGTACGTGACAGTACCCAGGGGGACTAAGGCCTGTTGCTTATATTAGTCGCAGTCTAATCCCAGCAGAAAATAATTCTCCTGTCCACAAACTGGAATTTCTTTTCCTGAAGTGGGCTATTGTTGAAAAGCTGCATAATTACTTGTATGGGGTTCAGTTTGAGGTCAGAGCTGACAACACTGGATGCCACTGATGATCGGTGGCTTGCTGTCTTGTCTAATTACCAATTCCCTCTCAAGTACAAGCCAGGGCACAAAAATATTAAGGCTGATTCTCTCTCTAGGCATCCTGGGTTGCCAGGAAACTTAGAAGAAGGTGAATGGGAGGAAGTACCTAGGCCTTTTGTGGCCACCTACTGTGCTACAGCTGCTGTACAAGGAGACAATATTGTTTTCTCTGACTAATGCCCTATACACATGGTCGGACATTGATCAATCATTCTGACAACAAAATCCATGGATTTTTTCCGACGAATGTTGGCTCAAACTTGTCTTGCATACACACGGTCACACAAAGTTGTCGGAAAATCCGATCGTTCTGAACACGGTGATGTAAAACACGTAAGTCGGGACTATAAACGGGGGAATAGCCAATAGCTTTCGTCTTTTAATTTATTCTGAGCATGCTTGGCACTTTGTGTGTCAGATTTGTGTACACACGATCGGAATTTCCGACAACGGATTTTGTTGTCAGAAAATTTTATAGCAAGCTCTCAAACTTTGTGTGTCGGAAATTCCTATGGAAAATGTGTGATGGAGCCTACACACGGTCGGAATTTCCGACAACAAGGTCCTATCACACATTTTTCATCGGAAAATCCTATCGTGTGTACAGGGCAGAGTTACTGACTCCTTAGGAGCTAGTGACAAGTGTATCCCAAACATGTATTGCTGACCCACTGCTTTAGGCGTACCAGAAAACATCCAGCTGCAAGAGAAAGATATGATCCTTCTAGAAAAGAGAGATCCATTAATCAGACATGTTAGATAATCTGTTTTCTGCAAAGATCCTGATTACATGAGAAAAACCCTCCCTGAGCAGGGTACCTACTATGTTAAGGAATGGGATAAACTCAAAATAATGGATGGACTTTTATACAGGGTACATTTGTTCCATGATCATCCTGAAAGGAGACATCTAGTGCTCCCTCTAGTCTACAGAAAATCTGTTTTGAGAAGTTTGCATGACCAACAGGAACATCTAGGCGTTGAAAAACCTACTAATCCAAGACCATTTCTTTTGGCCACGAATGAGGAAATCTGTTGTGGACTATTGCCGCCATTGTGTGAGATGTCTGCAGTGGAAAACTCTGGCTACTCTAGCTGCTCCTATGGAACTCTTGGAAAGTTTTTGTCCAATGGATTTAGTGTGCATGGACTTTTTGTGTATTGACAATGACAGCAGTGGTGTGGGAAATGTTTTGATTGTGACTGATCACTATAATTGATATGCTCAAGCCTATCCCACCAAAGATCAAAAAGCAGTAACAGTAACTAAAGTGTTGTGGGAAACGTTTTTCTTTATTATGGATTGCCAAATCAACTTCACTCTGACCAGGGGCAGGACTTTGAAATGTGCCTAATTAATGAGCTGTTAACATTGCTTAACATCATGCTAACCAGCCTATTATGAGCTGCAATCATGTCCATCAGAACATGAGGTTGTACATGGTTCTGTACAGCATAGCAGGGTCTTCCCAAGGTGTCATAAGTAAACATTGGTGGAGGTTGTCAAAAACAATCTCCTCTCCTCAAGCCTTCAGTCATTAGTCCAGATAACTCTGGGACAGCATTAGTGGGAAAACTTGGTGCTCCAAGCATGCCTGGTACTGGGAGCAAGAGATTCCTATGCGAGGTTTTGATCTGACCTTCAGGTCCTCAAATCCTGTAGACTGGAATTCTATGTAGTTTTTTCTATAACTTCAAACACCTAATTTATCCAGCGATCAGCTAATTTATGTTTGGCTGAGGGTCCCAAATTGCGGAGAAGCACTTTATCACCAGGTTGTAAGTCTTTGTCTTTGTGAACCTTGGCATCAAAACGGCTTTTATTGGCAGCATTTATTTTTGCAGCATTTTCCTCAGCGATTCCATAGGCCTCTTTTAAACTCTGTTTAAGTCATGCCACATACTAGTAGTGATTTCTTTGTTGCACTCCATCAGTAGACACACCCAACTGAATGTCAATAGGGAGACAGGCTTCTCTCCCAAACATGAGAAAATAAGGAGAGAAACTAGTTTATTCATGTCTGGTACAATTGTAGGCATGTACCATAGCTCCAACATGTCAGCACCAGGTTTGCTTAGCACCATTAGGGAGGGTACCCAACATGTTCAACAAGGTGCGATTGAAACGTTCAGGGAAAGTATCACCTTCTGGATGATAAGGTGTGGTGTGGCTCTTATCGATAATGATAAACACAGAATGTTATTCAATTAGATTCCAGATGAGCGCCCATGTTACCTTCTGCCCCTCAAGTTACCTTCAGAAGAGCCAGAACTCATAGTGCCCAGTAAATTAAAAACTCATAATAAGAACTGTAGGATGGATATCTGGTCATATTTTGACAAGAGGACGGGCATCTTTCAGTGCTGCAAAAGAGGCTGTCTGAAGTGCCAATTTATCACCCAATGCAAATCCACTATTTTTAATAAAGAAGTAAACCCTTTTACTATCAAACAGTTTATTACGTGCTCCTCCGAATACGTTGCGTGCATTTTACGCTGCCTTTGTAACTTACTGTACGTGGTCCGCACAATAGGTACACTGCGAAAACAAATTGGGTGAACACCAGAGGTTTTTAAAGAGGGAATGTGATAAGCATAGTGTGTCATGACATTTTCTTTTGCACCATAATAAGCATATTAAATGTTTGGAGGTTCTTGCCATTGAATGTATCTCTGTCAGAACTCTCTCTGACAATGAAAGATATTCCCTACTATGTAAATGGAATCCTTTTGGATTTTTAAGCTCAACACATTATTTCCCAATGGCCTGAATGAAGAATTGGAGACACATAGTTTTATATAAATCTCTGGAGTGTTTCATTCATGTAGATATTTTCATTATTAGCATTATCATATGTAGCCATCTAGGGCATCCAGACTACAAAACAAATAATATCTACCCATGTTCTGTGATATGTTTTTTTTCTATATAATTTTTTCCATAACTTATTCGTAAGCCCTTGGACATAGTGTATTATACATACATATTCCAATAACAATTTTGGGAATATACATTTTTTAAAAATACCATATTTATTGGCGTATAACACACACCCCAAGTTTAGGAGGGAATTTTAAGGAAAAAAACTTACATTTAAATGCCCATCAATGCAGCCTTATCAGTGTCCATCAATGAAGCCTTATCAGTGTCATCTGCAGCCTTTCAGTGTCATCTGCAGCCTTGTTGTGTCATTTGCAGCCTTGCCCAGTGACACTGCAGCCTTGTAGTGTCGCTGCAGTTTTTAAATATGGTGCCGCCGAGAGACACAGAGCTGGTCCTGTGTCTCTTGGCGGCTCTCGGCTGCTTTCGGCTCCTCTCGTAGTCCTGTGGGCGGAGCCGACATTCATACATAGCCAAGTGTACTCGGCTATGTATGAAAATCGGTGGCGCTCACTCCTCTGCTCAAAGTCAGCGGGGGATCGGTGTATAATACGCACCCGCGATTTTCCCCTGATTTTAAGAGGAAAAAAGTGCGTGTTTTTTGGCCGATAAATACGGTATATTACACTTTTTTAATTATATTTTTCATATTTACATTGATGTATGGTGTAATAATATGATTATAGTGATGGTATGTCACATACTTAAAGTGTTTGTTACCCTACAAAAAAAAATATTGATCCTGCTCCCTTAAAGCATGTTATACAGCACAGTGCCTGTGCTGTGTAATTTAGCCCTTTGTAACATGTAACACTTGAAATACCTGGTTGATCCTGTCTGGTTCCGCCCTTGCCCCTGTAAACTGATCACAGTTTATTATGGCTGCTGAGCCCTGACACCTTGGTCAGTTTACATGCTTTCATCATCCGCAGCTCTCCTGTGTCCTCTCTGTCCTGCTCCCCCCCCGCCTGTCAGCTCGCGACAGTGCCTGCCCCTTCCCTCTTGCTGCTGAAATTACTTGGTAAATTTCGGAGGCCATAAGATGCCAAGATAGCACAAACCCCCCTCAAATGACCCCATTTTGGAAAGTAGACACTTCAAGCTACTTGCTGAGAGGCATGTTGTTTCAGGAACATTTATTTATTTATTTATTATTATTTATTATTATTATTTATTTATTTTATAGTTATTTCTAAATGATATTTTGTTCAAACATGGCATGGGTATAGGTGAAAGCCTGAAGGTGGTGATTGGTTTTCAGGGGCCTGTACTTAGCTAGACTGCTAAAAAGTCTCACACATGTGGTATCTCCGTACTCAGGAGAAGCAGCAGAATGTATTTTGGGGTGTAATTTCACATATACTCATGCCATGTTTGAATGTTTAGTGACAACCTTGTGTGTAAAAAAAAAAAAAAAAAATGTTTTCCAGAAACTTGTGGTAAGATATAAAATATTCCATAGACTCAATATGCCTCACAACAAATAGCTTGAAGTGTCTACTTTACAAAATGGGGTCATTTGGGGGGGGGTTGTGCTATCTTTACATTTCAGGTCCTCCACAACTGTGATAGGTAGTGAGGAAGTGAAATCACCATTCTACGTCCTTAGAATTCCTGAAGGTGGTGATTGGTATTTGGGGTCCTGGCTAGGCTCCCAAAAAGTCTCACACATGTGGTATCCCCATACTCAGGAGAAGGAGTAGAATGTATTTTGGGGTGTAATTCCACAATAACCATGGCATATGGGAGCAATATATAATTTAGTGACAACTTTGTGTAAACTAATTCATTAATTTTACCGAAAATTGTGGCAAAATATAAAATATTCCATGGACTCAACATCGCTATCAGCAAATAGCTTGGGGTGTCTACTTTGCAAAAAAGGGTCATGGGGGGGGGATTAGAACTGTCCTGGCATTTTTTGCGCAACATTGGAAGCTTATGCCACACATCATATTTTTAAAGCAAAGGCCATACAGATTAAAATGGTGGGTGTTGCATTTTTTTTTCACACAGTATTTGCACAGTGATTTTTTGGAAAAAAAACAAACACTTTTTTGAATTTTTCAATGCACTAAAACATGCTATATTGCCCAAATGTTTGGTAATATATAAAAGATGATCTTATGCTGAGTGCATAGATACCAAACGCTACATTCTTTAAAATTGCGCACAACCATGCAGCGGCGACAAACTATCTACATTTTTAAAAGCCTTTACATGTTACCATTTTAGATTTACAGAGGATGTCTACAGCTAGAATTACTGCCCTCGATCTGACGTTTGCGGTAATATCTCACATGCATGGTGCAATTGCTGTTTACATACAACACAAGACCGACGCTTGCTTGGGGGGGGGGGTGGCAGGGGTGCTTTTTTTATTTTATTTTTACACTGTTCATTACTTTTTTTTTTTACATTTTTATTGTTATCACAGGGAATGCAAGTATCCCTATGATAGCAATAGGATAGTGACAGGTACTCTTTTAAAAAAAAAATTGGGGTCTGTTAGACTTTAGATCTCTCGTCTGCCCTCAAAGCATCTGACCACACCATGATTGGTGTGATAGGATGCTTTCCAAATTTCTCAATGGCACTGTTTATATCAGGCAAAACCAAACTCATAAAATGCTCGCAGCTTTCGGTTTCTTAGGCCATAGAGATGATTGGAGCCATTTTGGTCTTCGATCAGCTCTATGGTCAGCTGGCGGAACCACCGGTTGCATTCTCAGGTTCCCCGGTGGGACAGGAAAGCCCAAGAAAAGCATGGAAGACAGTGGGGGGACGGGGACGTTTCCTTCCCACTGCTTGTAAAAGCAGTCTAGTGGCTAATTAGCTGCTAGGATTGCTTTTACATGAAAGCAGACCACTGGCTGAAAAGAACCAAGATGATACCTAAACCTGCAGCCATCATTCTGGTATAACCACTTAAAATCCAGCAACATACGTGCTGGTCCTTGTTGAGCATATATTGTAATGTTCTTTTCTTCATGCAGCCTGTGGGCTGAGCAAAAAAAAGAGATTCATCGTTGGGTATGCCCACCATTAGAATACCGCCCTACATCCACCAACTTCTAATGATGGCAATACATGCACCATTTTTTTTTACCTGTGGTGGTGAAATCACCTCATACAGTGCTGGAGTCACTGATTTACGTATCGTGAGAGCAAACCCTGTTGCTGTCAAAATAAATAAATCTGTGCTGCAGCTGAATGGTGTACCTAAAAAGCAAACCATGGTAACAATAAAACATTAACTCAATAAAACAACTTTTTTTATTGCAATCTGTGCCAAAAAAAAAGAGTACAAAATATATATGTCGAAGCATGGAAGCAATCCTAATATTAGAGGCAAATCGCCCCTCCACCCCTGCCCCCATGCTTCGGGATATACAGTATGCTCTTTTTTTAACTGTGGTGGTGAAATCACCTCCAATAGCGCTAGAGTCACGGCTTTACGTATTGTGAGAGCAAACCCTGTTGCTGTCAGAATAAATAAACCCATGCTGCAGCTAAATGGCATACCTGCAAAGTAAAGAATGGTTAACAATAAAACAAAAATGTAACATTACAGTCTCTGAGGAAGTCAAAAGGGTGTGACGTAACGCATAAGACACAAGGCGTAACCGAAAGCCGTTTACCGCGAATCGGGAGTGGTTACTGCGGACTGGAAGTGACGTATGAGGTGGCAAAAACACGCTGTTTCTGGTCTTTGTTTGGTTTATCCTTCATTTGTTTGATTTAAGCATAATTTTATCTTTAATAAATTGGTCTTTTGTGGTAATACACTATTGGAGGCTATTCCTTTACATATGGATCCGGATATCGGGCTGGAGGTGATATTTACCTATTGCAGCAAGAATCCATCCCCTACCCAGATTGAGTGTGGGCTCTAACACCGAGGTGATTGTCCTAGGAATGGTTCAAGGCATTTGATCTATGCCCTTAAGGTAAGAGCAATGGGAGCACAATGAAGGGATATCATTTGAACCACGGTCAACACATCATTTATTTTTATCTGCTGGTGAAGACTCTTGAAAGTTGTACACATTGGATTTTTTTAATTGAACTTTTTATTGGAATTTCATTCAATATTCTCACTGGATACATTGGGTGTTTGCACATCATTTTGAACACTTTATGAACATTCATTGAATACACCCTCTTGATATATGTATTTTGCACATTTATTGTGTTGAGTTTATGTATTGACCATTTTTATTCTGTTGCACATGTGAGCACTTTTTTACATGAGTTTTTTGGTGGAAAGTTTTATTATTGGTTAGTGACTTTGCCGCACACACGTAATTTTCATTTTATATTGTTATTTGCACCTTTCTAAACCATTCACTGTTACTGAGATTTATGCGCAAGATCACATATAATTTAATTATATATCCTCTATCCTATTTAGGTGATTAGTGATCACCATACTGATTTTATCAAAGCCACAAAGTCTCTGTGCTTAGGACAGAGGACAGAGGGGAGAAAGAAGAAGATGGAAGAGGTAGGGCAGGGGGGGGGGGGGGAGAAGGAAAAGGGAAGTGGAGAAAGCTAAGAAGAGGAGAGAAATAATAAGGTGTGCTGCCTCCCCTGGTTAACGTATGTAACAAAATGTATATGGGGGTATGACGCTCCCTTATGGGGGGTATATAAGTGATACAGTAAGTGCTGATATGGATATATATAATAATCAATATATGCCATACGCAAAAGGTGCAAACCTCATAAATGGATTAAACTCTAAAAAATATTTTTAAATAGTGAGACCAAAAAAAATGTGATGAAAACACCCCTATATAAGCTTAGTATCATCCGCAAATACAGAGATTGAACTGTTTACAGCATCTTCCAGGTCGTTTATGTACAAAATAAATAGTATTGGTCCCAGCACAGAACCCTGGGGGACCCCACTACCCACCTCTGACTAATCCGAGTACTCTCCATTTATCACCACCCTCTGAACTTGCCCTTGTAGCCAGTTTTCAATCCATGTACTCACACTATGGTCCATGTCAATGGACCTTATTTTGTACAATAAACGTTTATGGGGAACGGTGTCAAATGCTTTTGCAAAATCCAGATACACCACGTCTATGGGCCTTCCTTTATCTAGATGGCAACTCACCTCCTCATAGAAGGTTAATAGATTGGTTTGACAAGAACGATTCTTCATGAATCCATGCTGATTACTGCTAATGATACCGTTCTCATTACTAAAATCTTGTATATAGTCCCTTATCATCCCCTCCAAGAGCTTGCATACTATTGATGTTAGGCTAACTGGTCTGTAATTCCCAGGTTTTTTTTTGAGCCCTTTTTAAATGTTGGTGCTACATTGCCTTTTCTCCAATCACCTGGTACCGTTCCAGTCAGTAGACTGTCAGTAAAAATTAGAAACAATGGTATGGCAATTACTTGACTGAGTTCCCCAAGTACCCTCGGATGCAAGCCATCTGGTCCCGGTGATCTATTAATGTTAAGTTTCCCAAGTCTAATTTTAATTCTGTCCCCTGTTAACCATGGAGGTGCTTCCTGTGATGTGTCATAAGGAAAAACACTGCAGTTTTGGTTGATGAAGCCCTCTGATTCCCTTGTGAAGACTGAGGAGAAGAATAAATTCAATACCTTCGCCATCTCCCCATCCTTTGTAACCAGATGTCCTTCCTCATTCTTTATGGGACCAATATGGTCTGTCCTCTTTTTTACTGTTTACATACTTAAAGAATTTCTTGGGATTTTTTTTGCTTTCCTCCGCTATGTGTCTTTCGTGTTCTATCTTAGCTGCCCTAATTGCACCCTTACATTTTTTGTTGCATTCTTTATAAGGTCTGAATGCTAATGACAATCCCTCAACCTTGTATTTTTTGAAGACCTTCTCCTTTGCTTTTATATGCATTTTTACATTGGAGTTAAGCCATCCAGGACTTTTGTTCGCTCTTTTAAATGTATTACCCAGTGGGATGCATTGGCTAATGCCCTTATTTAACCAGTTGCTAACCACCGCATGACGATGTAGGTCGACAGAGCGGCACGGGCAGGCAAAAGGGCTTACCTGTACGTCCTTGCCTGCCCGTGGGTGGGGGGTCCGATCGGACCCCCCCCGGTGCCTGCAGCGATCGGCAAATCTCCCCCGGCGATTGGTTGTGAGGGGGAGGCCATCCATTCGTGGCCCCCCCCTCGCGATCGCTCCCAGCCAATGGGATCATTTCCCTGCCTCTGTATTGTACACAGAGGCAGAGGAAATGATGTCATCTCTCCTCGGCTCGGTATTTTCCGTTCCGGGCCGAGGAGAGAAGACTGTAATGTGAGTGCACCAACACACACACACACACACAGTAGAACATGCCAGGCACACATTACACATTTTTTTCTGATTACTGTATTGGTGTCAGTTTATGACAGTTACAGTGTTAGGGCAGTGAGTGTTAGGCCCCCTTTAGGTTTAGGATACCCCCCTAACCCCCCCTAATAAAGTTTTAACCCCTTGATCCCCCCCCGTCACCAGTGTCGCTAAGCGATCATTTTTCTGATCGCTGTATTAGTGTCGCTGGTGACGCTAGTTAGGGACATAAATATTTAGGTTCGCCGTCAGCGTTTTATAGCGACAGGGACCCCCATATACTATCTAATAAATGTTTTAACCCCTTGATTGCCCCCTAGTTAACCCTTTCACCACTGATCACCGTATAACCGTTACGGGTGACGCTGGTTAGTTAGTTTATTTTTTATAGTGTCAGGGCACCTGCCGTTTATTACCGAATAAAGGTTTAGCCCCCTGATCGCCCGGCGGTGATATGCGTCGCCCCAGGCAGCGTCAGATTAGCGCCAGTACCGCTAACACCCACGAACGCAGCATACTCCTCCCTTAGTGGTATAGTATCTGAACGGATCAATATCTGATCCGTTCAGATCTATACTAGCGTCCCCAGCAGTTTAGGGTTCCCAAAAACGCAGTGTTAGCGGGATCAGCCCAGATACCTGCTAGCACCTGCGTTTTGCCCCTCCGCCCGGCCCAGCCCACCCAAGTGCAGTATCGATCGATCACTGTCACTTACAAAACACTAAACGCATAACTGCAGCGTTTGCAGAGTCAGGCCTGATCCCTGCGATCGCTAACAGTTTTTTTGGTAGCGTTTTGGTGAACTGGCAAGCACCAGCCCCAGGCAGCGTCAGGTTAGTGCCAGTAGCGCTAACACCCACGCACGCACCGTACACCTCCCTTAGTGGTATAGTATCTGAACTGATCAATATCTGATCCGATCAGATCTATACTGGCGTCCCCAGCAGTTTAGGGTTCCCAAAAACGCAGTGTTAGCGCGATCAGCCCAGATACCTGCTAGCACCTGCGTTTTGCCCCTCCACCCGGCCCAGCCCAGCCCACCCAAGTGCAGTATC
This sequence comes from Lithobates clamitans, assembly GCA_037952925.1. Lineage (NCBI taxonomy): Eukaryota > Metazoa > Chordata > Amphibia > Anura > Ranidae > Lithobates > Lithobates clamitans. The sequence goes on from JBBGZY010001695.1 coordinate 1,957,599, forward strand.
GATCGATCACTGTCACTTACAAAACACTAAACGCATAACTGCAGCATTCGCAGAGTCAGGCCTGATCCCTGCGATCGCTAACAGTTTTTTTGGTAGCGTTTTGGTGAACTGGCAAGCGGCAGTGGCCTAGTACACCCCGGTCGTAGTCAAACTAGCACTGCAGTAACACTTGGGGACGTGGCGAGTCCCATAAGTGCAGTTCAAGCTGGTGAGGTGGCAAGCACAAGTAGTGTCCCGCTGCCACCAAGAAGACAAACACAGGCCGTCGTGCCCATAGTGCCCTTCCTGCTGCATTCGCCAATCCTAATTGGGAACCCACCACTTCTGCAGCGCCCGTACTTCCCCCATTCACATCCCCAACCAAATGCAGTCGGCTGCATGAGAGGCATTTTTATGTCCTCCCGAGTACCCCTACCCAACAAACCCCCCCAAAAAAGATGTTGTGTATGCAGCAAGCGCGGATATAGGCGTGACACCCGCTATTATTGTCCCTCCTGTCAATCCTGGTCTTTGCATTGGTGAATGTTTTGAACTCTACCATTCACTAGTTGAGTATTAGCGTAGGGTACAGCATTGCACAGACTAGGCACACTTTCACAGGGTCTCCCAAGATGCCATCGCATTTTGAGAGACCCGAACCTGGAACCGGTTACAGTTATAAAAGTTACAGTTACAAAAAAAGTGTAAAAAAAAAAAAACACAAACAAAAATATAAAATAAAAAATAATAGTTGTCGTTTTATTGTTCTCTCTCTCTCTATTCTCTTTATTGTTCTGCTCTTTTTTACTGTATTCTATTCTGCAATGTTTTATTGTTATTATGTTTTATCATGTTTGCTTTTCAGGTATGCAATTTTTTATACTTTACCGTTTACTGAGCTTTATTGTTAACCATTTTTTTGTCTTTAGGTACACCATTCACGACTTTGAGTGGTTATACCAGAATGATGCTTGCAGGTTTAGGGATCATCTTGGTATCATTCTTTTCAGCCAGCGGTCGGCTTTCATGTAAAAGCAATCCTAGCGGCTAATTAGCCTCTAGACTGCTTTTACAAGCAGTGGGAGAGAATGCCCCCCCCACCGTCTTCCGTGTTTTTCTCTGGCTCTCCTGTCTCAACAGGGAACCTTAGAATGCAGCCGGTGATTCAGCCAGCTGACCATAGAGCTGATCAGAGACCAGAGTGGCTCCAAACATCTCTATGGCCTAAGAAACCGGAAGCTATGAGCATTTTATGACTTAGATAACGCCGGATGTAAATAGCGCCATTGGGAAATTGGGGAAGCATTTTATCACACCGATCTTGGTGTGGTCAGATGCTTTGAGGGCAGAGGAGAAATCTAGGGTCTAATAGACCCCAATTTTTTCAAAAAAGAGTACCTGTCACTACCTATTGCTATCATAGGGGATATTTACATTCCCTGAGACAACAATAAAAATGATTAAAAAAAAAAATGAAAGGAAAATTTTAAAAATAAGATAAAAAAGCAAAAAAATAATAAAGAAAAAAAAAAACAAAAAAAAAAAACAACCCCTGTCCCCCCTGCTCTTGCGCTAAGGCGAATGCAAGCGTCGGTCTGGCGTCAAATGTAAACAGCAATTGCACCATGCATGTGAGGTATCACCGCGACGGTCAGATCGAGGGCAGTAATTTTAGCAGTAGACCTCCTCTGTAAATCTAAAGTGGTAACCTGTAAAGGCTTTTAAAGGCTTTTAAAAATGTATTTATTTTGTTGCCACTGCACGTTTGTGCGCAATTGTAAAGCATGTCATGTTTGGTATCCATGTACTCGTCCTAAGATCATCTTTTTTATTTCATCAAACATTTGGGCAATATAGTGTGTTTTAGTGCATTAAAATGTAAAAAAGTGTGTTTTTTCCCCAAAAAATGCGTTTGAAAAATCGCTGCGCAAATACTGTGTGAAAAAAAAATGAAACACCCACCATTTTAATCTGTAGGGCATTTGCTTTAAAAAAATATATAATGTTTGGGGGTTCAAAGTAATTTTCTTGCAAAAAAAAATAATTTTTTCATGTAATCAAAAAGTGTCAGAAAGGGCTTTGTCTTCAAGTGGTTAGAAGAGTGGGTGATGTGTGACATAAGCTTCTAAATGTTTTGCATAAAATGCCAGGACAGTTCAAACCCCCCCCCAAATGACCCCATTTTGGAAAGTAGACACCCCAAGCTATTTGCTGAGAGGCGTGTCGAGTCCATGGAATATTTTATATTGTGACACAAGTTGCGGGAAAGAGACAAATTTTTTTTTTTTTTTTTGCACAAAGTTGTCACTAAATGATATATTGCTCAAACATGCCATGGGAATATGTGAAATTACACCCCAAAATACATTTAGCTGCTTCTCCTGAGTATGGGGATACCACATGTGTGGGACTTTTTGGGAGCCTAGCCGCGTACGGGGCCCCGAAAACCAATCACTGCCTTCAGGATTTCTAAGGGCGTACATTTTTGATTTTACTCCTCACTACCTATCACAGTTTTGAAGGCCATAAAACACAACTCCCCCCCCAAATGACCCCATTTTGGAAAGTAGACACCCCAAGCTATTTGCTGAGAGGCATGTTGAGTCCATGGAATATTTTATATTTTGACACAAGTTGCGGGAAAGTGACATTTTTTTTTTTTTTTTTTGCACAAAGTTGTCACTAAATGATATATTGCTCACACAGGCCATGGGGGACTTTTTCCACGGGGTTACCTCTAATAAAGTAGAAAGTAGTAGAAGTTTATAGTTTTTGTATAAAAGTATTGTAGTTTATTAATTTAGCATCTAAAAATCATTACACATGACCTAACCATATATACAATAAAATGGATGCATGTAAATGGGAAAAAGTAATTCTACAAATAAATGACCAAATGCAATGATACAGGTAGTAAAGAACCAATGATCATAGAACCCGACGTTTCGAGGTAAGCAAAAGGGGTTGACCTCTTCTTCAGGGATAACGACAATTGGTCAAAATGGATATTTCATCTAGAAAATTAACAAAAAGCAGAGGAAACATAAATGGATGAATATCTCAGGCATTCACAGCAGGAGGCAGTAGAGAGCATCTAGTTTACATTATAAAGGTCAATAGACATTAACATATGTTACATTTTTAGTAAGTTCCAGGCATATACATGCAGAGATTTTATACTGACCCCTTAAGATTCATATAAACACTCCCAGGGACATTATCAGCATCCAATGCGAATCAATTTTACCTCTTCCTTCTTTGCTTTTCTCCTCCTCCCTTTCCTAGGAGGATTCTCTCTCCTTCTCCTCCTACATGACTGCATTTTCTCTTCTTTCCTCCCCTGTTTACTTTCTGCTGTCACTTCTCCATTCACTGTTACTTCCTTCTTTACACCCTTTTCTGTATGTCTGTGTCCCCTATTTCTGGGTTGTTTTTCTTTTTTTTTTTTTTTTTTTCTTACCATTTATCCAATCACTTTCACTCCTTTCCCTTCCATCCATCCAGGCCTTGGCTGTGTTGTTAGCTCACTCAGCGCACCCGGGGGAGACCGAGGAGCGCTCCCTTCAGAGCGCTCCCGGACCCCCCCCTCTCTCTGGCAGTCTGTGTCATGGATCTCCACGACAATGGGCAAGCCAGCTCTGCGCTGCGGGACTTCTAGACGCATGGGGGAATCCTCCACGTCGCGCTGGCTCCGCCGAGCACAGCGCTGTTATACACGTCCATGCCCTCCCTGCTGTGGATGCTTTCACTCCAGGGAGTGTTTCGTGGGGATGACGCTATGCGTCGCTCTGCTTGGGGGATATCCTAGACAGACATCTCACGTCCTCACTAAAAGAAAGAGAAAGGAAAAAAAAAAACTTGTGGCCGCTAAATTAGATGCTAAATTAATAAACTACAATACTTTTATACAAAAACTATAAACTTCTACTACTTTCTACTTTATTAGAGGTAACCCCGTGAAAAAAGTCCCGCTAGAGGAATCGCACTCCTTCAGGGGGTGTTTGTTTTCCGAATAAGGGTGACACCAAGTCCCAAACAATCTTGCCAGCGCTCCCTATGTACTCTGGGCAGTTGTGGGGCTCCATGTGACTATCTTTGACCTCGTAAACCATAAAACTACATATATAGCCTGTTGCCCTGTCACAGAGCTTATACAACTTGACCCCATATCTGGCACGCTTGCTGGGAAGATACTGTTTGAAAGACAAGCAGCCAGAAAATTTCATCAGGGACTCATCAGGGACAACTTGATCAGGAATAAACAAGGCTGCAAACTGTTGGAAGAAGGGGTTTATGAGGGGACGAATTTCATAGAGCCGATCATATTCAGGCTCATATTCAGGACGACAGAGTTCATTGTCATTGAATGCATGAACCACAAGATCTGCTCGTATCGCGCCCTGGCCATGGAAGCAGAGAACACGGGCATATGGTGAATTGGGTCAGTGGACCAATATGACCACTGTCACGGAACGTCCAACCACAATGCACACTTTTTAGTAATGCCCATGAGAAGGGATAGGCCCAAAAAGGTCTTAAATTCAGAAATTACTTTGGTCCACAAAAGATCTATAGAGATCTTCCATGAAAAACAGTGAATAAAAATCAGGTGATGTAAAATCAACTGTTTCCTCCTGAATTCCGGGTTGGCCAATGAATGGGGGAAGTACGGGCGCTGCAGAAGTGGTGGTCTCCCAAATAGGATTGGCAAATACAGCGGGAAGGGTTCTATGGGCCTGTTACGTACCTTACAGCGGAGTCTGAAATGACGAGGGTGGCCTCTTGCACGGTTCCAGTCCTAGCACCCCTGGAGGTGGAGACAGGGCTGCTAGGGCAACGGAAGGGAGCAGGTGCCTGTTGGCAGGATGAGGAACACTGGAGCCTTAGGGGAGCTGGTGGGATGCCACTTCTGGCTTGGTTCAGGAAAGTCCAACAGGAGTACTTGCAAGGTCGGGGACAGGCAGGAGTCGGCAACGTGCTGGCAGGAAGGTACACAATCGACAGGCAGGTTCGTAGTCAGGGGCTGGCGGAGGTTGGCAACGAGCTGGCAGAGAGGTACAAGATTGGAAGACAGAGCCGTGGTCAGGAGTTGAAGCCGGGTTCGGTACAGGAAGCAGAGGTAAGCAGAGTTGCAGGGATGATCCGAAAGAGTAGTCAGGAAAGCCAAGGTTTCAGGATCAAGGTTCAAACAAACAGCAACAAGGATACAGGAACTAGCTGAGACAATCCAGCACTGACACTAGTATGCTGATCCTTTAAATAGGGCGCCCTGTGCCGTGATTCGTTGGCATGCGGACGTGCCCACGCTGACGTGCACTCGCTCGTATGAGAGTGTTAACGTGCGTGCCTGGTCCGGGGCTCACCCGTTCGTGCCGCACGTCTAGCTGGTGCACGGAAACAAGCATTTGTAATGGTTCTCTGACAGGGCCTTTGTCTTCTTGGTTGCTTGCTGGGCACTACTTGAACTGCACTTATGGGACTCGCCACGTCACCATATGTTACTGCAGTGCTGGTTTGACTAGTTTTGACTGGTTTTGCCAGTTCACCAGAAGGATGAGCGACACTAGTACTGGCTCTCTGCTCCAAAGGAGAGCCCTGCAGTTCTTGCTCCTCAACAACAGAAGAACGGGGTCGGGTACGTCTGACCTTAGCAGGGACCACCCGATGCAGAACTATCTGTCAGGGTGCCGCTGCTCTCTACTGGTTCATATACTGAGCCTGAATCTGACAGTGAGATGGCTTCCCCATCGCTCTCATCTGTCATGCTCAGTAACGTGTAGGCCTCTTCACTAGTGTACCTCTGATTGGACATTTTGGCCTCTAAATTTACCAGGTACAACTAGCGCGACTCACAGACAAAAGAAAGAGCAACTGGTTGTCAGCAACTGATTCAATCGCTACCAAAAATACTGTAAGCGTTCACAGGGATCAGGCCGGACACTGCGAACGCTGCAGTTATGTGTGACGTCTTTTGTAGGTGACAGTGATCGATTGATACTGCACTTGGGTGGGGTGGGCTGGGCTGAGCGGAGGGGCTAAACGCAGGTGCTAGCAAGTGCCTGGGTTGATTCCACTAACGCAGCGTTTTTTGGGAACACTAGGTAATACTGACAAATAATCACACACATAGGTTGGACGTGGTCTTTTTTTGACCTCACCTACTATGTAACTAAACTATTGGGGACGCTAGCATAGATCTGATCAGATCAAAACTATTGATCCGTTCAAACAATATAATAGTAAGGGAGGTGTATGGCGCATGCGTGGGTGTTAACTCTACTGGCACTAATCTTACGCTGCCTGGGATTGACGCTGACCTAACTGACCTAAAACCTGTACTGTGGGCGATCAGGGGATTAAACGTTTATTCAGTAATATATGGTGGGTACCCGGACGCTATAAAAAACTGACGGTGACACTAACTAACATCACCCGTGACACTAAATACAGTGATCAGAAAAGAGATCTGTACACTATATTAGTGACACTGGTGACAGGGGGTGAAAGGGTTAACGGGGGGGTGATCAAGAGGTTAAACCTTTATTAGCGGGGGTTTTAGGGTAGTACCTGGGCCTACCACTAACTGCCCTAATGCTGGTTAGTGTCACAAGTGATACCAGTACCGTATTCAGTAAAAAAAACATAAAACTGCACTTGGTGACACAGTGACAAGGAGTGAAAGGGTTAACTGGGGGGGGGGCGATCATAGGGTGAAAAGTGTGCCTATGGGTACTGTGTCAGTGTAGTGTTGGTGCAACTCACAGTTAGAGGTCCTCTCTCTGCAACTGAAAAGGATTCCATGAGGGGAGGTGACATCACTTCCTCTGCATGTGTCTACATTACAGTAATGGACAGTCTGCTATTCGCCAGAACCGATCACCAGGTCCAGGCCAGAAATCATTGGCCTGGGCATGGAGACTGATCGGTTCTGAAACAAATCTGATCACCGTGGGTGCATGCGCGCACTCCCCCTAGGCGGCCAGGCACCCGACGTACAGCTATGGCGATTCGCCCAGGGGAGCCCACCTGCCGCAGTATAACTGTGGTGGCTGATCCTTAACCAGTTAAAAGGACACACGGTCATTAACTAAAATTAGAAGAGAAGCGGTTTAACCTTAAACTGCGTAGAGTGTTCTTTATTGTAAGAGTGTTAAGGATGTGGAATTCTCTTCCACAGGCAGTGGTTTCAGTGGGGAGCATCGATAATTTCAAAAAACTATTAGATAGGCACCTGAACGACCACAACATACAGGTATATACAATGTAATACTGACATAAAAGCGCACACACACAGGTTTGACTTGATGGACTTGTGTCTTTTTTTAACCTCACCTACTATGTAACTATACAACTATTATGGCAGTAATTTTCGTGGTCCGCTCCATATTCTGCAATTCCAATATATTTTCATGTTCTGTTATATTAAGATTGTTTATGTATATGTTTTTTTTTTTTTTTCATAGAACAAATCTTTCTCTGAACTAACGCCCGAAGAAGCGAAAGTGAAGTGAAGTGAAGTGAAACAAGTAGAGTTCTGAGCTGGGAAGAGACGAATATCCAATTCATTATCGTGGGTTGATACATCTATTTCTTTCCAGTTCTTATCAGAGCAATTTAATTGTTTGAATATGTTATATGTCTGCCCCTGTGGGTACTTTTTTAAAGATATCTTTATAATAAATTTGTATTTTTTATAATTGTTTTGAGCACTGTGAGTCTATACTGTACCATGAAAGTGCAAGGTTGGCAGAAATTTTTTTCGTTTTTTTGAACTAATAGGACCTAGGTACACTACATACATTTCTATTTAATTCAGTAGTGACAAATATATTTTATGTATAATTGATATAGATTTTATGCTTAAAAGTTACATTCCAGTGTTTGCAGATGGCATCAAACTATGCAGTGGATTAACATCCTTACAGAATGTTTCCAACCTATAAGCCATCCTCAATGTACTATTAAATTGGACCGCAGTGTGGCAAATGGAGTACCAAGCTGCAGTTTCTAAAGTTAGCAAAATACTTTTTATTAAAAAGATGTATAGACTTCAGAGAAGTACATAATTTTGCCCCTGTACAAATCATTACAGACCTCATCTGGAATATACAGTTCAGATTTGGGCACCAGTTCACAAAAAAGGATATTTTTTGGATATATTGGAGAACTAGAGAGAGTGCAGAGGAGGGCAACCCAAATGATAAGAGGCATTGAAGAGCTCAGCTATGAGGAAAGATTAGCTGAACTGAATTTTGTTCCCTCTTAAGAAGAGGCAATTAAGGGGGGATACGATTGCCATGTATAAATAAATACATAGATGGTCCATATAGTAAACATGATTGCATGATGTGGAGTTATTCACATCATTACAGTGTAACCAGGGTAATTTTCTTTTTTTTAGTTGTTTGTACTATGCAAAACCCTTATTTGTGCACCTTACTGCAAAAGCTAGTTATAAAAATTGGGATAATTGCCTTTTTCATATAGCTTGCCTGCTGGAATTGGTGTGGGGACACATTGGACGCCTTTAGCTGCTTGTGTTTTACTGGGCTTCTAGTGTGTCTCTGTGGCTTTAAGGAGGAATAGGCTGCTTACAGGCATACCTGCCCTTAATTTATCTATTGCTATATATGCTCTAATATGGAGAATGCCAAATATTAGGTTAGGAGTGCCCTTCCTTGTACACCTTACTGCAAAATCTAGTTATAAATTGGGTTTATAAAAATAACAGTGCAGCGCTATAAATAAAATCAGCAGACTAACACATTGCTCATGGCATATATAATGAAAGTCCCCTTAAATGTGGATAATAAAGAGTAAACAGAAAGTAGTCTCCTCTTCAGTGGTGAGGGTGCTCTCAAATATTCATAAGGTGCAACGCAAATCCGTGATTCAACCACCAGTCAGCCAAGCCGCTCACCTCATCCAATGGACCCCTGAACTAACAGATGGGTCAGATAAAGCTTTCACCACTCACAGTGGTCATGAATGAAGGCTTGAATGGGTAGATCAATGAAGTAGGTTGCCACATCACTTTGAAGAACCGTACTCTGTTGCTCTTATTTTTCAGCCATGGTAACATGAAATGTAAAAAAAATATAGTGCACTCCTGTATGTCTAAAATGACTTCCTTTATTGTAAAACAGGTACTCACATAAAAAAGCACTATGACACTAGTGCTGGGATGAATAATTGTACACTCTCAAAAAGACCTCAGTAGATAAGGTGGCTGCAGTGATGTCCTGGGATGCTCCCGCATGCGTATCGTCCTAAACGGGACTTCCTCAGTGGTGGTGGAGTCCCATACGTCTTATTCGCTCTGTAAATAATTACCAGAGCCTATGGACATGTGAAGCTGTAAATGGCTGCAGTTAAAGAACCCCCCCCCCCCCCCGTAGACCCACTGGCCGGGATCTTTCTATAAACTGCCAGGACTAAGTATGTGGTATCAAAGAGGGAAAGAATTTATAATAAAAATAAAAATATTTCTAATTCTTTTTAAAATTTAACCAACATCATCGCAGCCACCTTTTACAATAATGGAAATGGATCATCCTTATTCCAAACATATTATGATTACAAATGACAAAAATTCCGCGCTTAGGAATGTGGGAAGAGAGGACTGCTGCCCCCCTTATAAATGAAAATCACCGAAGTGAGATCCAAAGAATTAAAGTAGTTCTGAGAAGGGGAATTGGCGCTGTCCAACTAAGTGTGTGTGATGTTACTACCAAAAATAACAAGTACCGTATATACTCGAGTATAAGTCGTTCCGAGTATAAGTCGAGGCCCTAATTTACCACAAAAAAAATGGGAAAAACTTATTGACCCGAGTATAAGACGAGGGTGAGAAATGCACAGCTACTGTAAGTGGAAAAGAGGGTCAACAATGCCCATTTGCAGCATCACTGTGCCCATTTGCATGCCTCACTGTGCCCATTTGCAGCCATAGGTCCCCTGAGCTTCAAACTCGGTAGTTAAGGGTTCCTAGATGCCCCCTAGCTGCAGCCAAAATTTGGGGTCTCTGAACCCAAAGGGTCCCGAAATGACATTGCTGCAGATAGACACAGTTTACTGAATTTGGGGCCCCGTATCTCGGGGCCACTTAGTGCTAAGAACCCCAAATTTAGTATGCAAACCCGGTGGAACTAGCACCATAAAATTTCCAAAGCTGGGGTTTCTAGCACCAAGTGGCCACGAGATACAGGGCCCCAAATATCAGTTCAGAAAATGTCAAGCACTTTTCTGCAGCAGAGAATGACATTTTCTGAACCAGTTTTGGGGCCCCGTATCTCAGGGCCACTTGGTGCTAGGAACCCAAGCTTTGGATATGTTATGGCACCAGGTCCACTGGGATTGCACACCAAATTTGGGGTTCCTAGCACCAAGTGGCCCTGAGATATGGGGCCCCAAAGTCGGTTCGGAAAATGTCAAGCACTTTTCTGCAGCAGAGAATGACATTTTCCGAACCGAATTTGGGGCCCCGTATCTCGGGGCCACTTATGGCTAGGAACTTCAGCTTTGGATATGTTGTGGAACTAGGTCCACTGGGTTTGCATACCAAATTGTGGTTTCTAGCACTAAGTGGCCCTGAGATACGGGGCCCCAAAATCGGTTCGGAAAATGAAATTTTTTGCTGCAGAAAAGTGCTTGACTCGAGTATAAGTCGAGGGGGGCACTTTCAGCACAAAAAAATGTGCTGAAAAATTTGACTTATACTCGAGTATATACGGTATGTCAAAGATTACTAAATAAATCACCTGTGAAGTAAAATGGAAAATGCAAGTTGCTCTAAACCGCATGTGAAAAAACCTCATATACAGTGAAATAAATATCTGTATCTTGGAAGTTGTCCCTATGTCTTAAAAAATGTATATAGCTAGGGAACCAACCTAATATGTAAACAATGGCGGAGACAATTGTGGTGATCCGCATAAACAGTGGTAAACAGTGGTATATGTTTTTTACATATGTTTTTTTACCACTGTTTATGCAACTTGCATTTTCCATTTTACTTCACAGGTGATTTATTTAGTGATCTTTGACATACTTGTTATTTTTGGTAGTAACATCACACACACTTAGTTGGACAGCGCCAATTCCCCTTCTCAGAACTACTTTAATATTATGATTACAAGATAGAGTGTAAAATGGAAACAAATAAAATTGCAAGTAATCCAGAATAGAAATTGATATATGAGACAAAATTATAAATCATCGGTCTGAAATAAAACAATTTAAATCAAATTCAACATTGAGCCCTGTGGGTACTCCCACTTTGGTCTCATAGACCCAGAAGGATTCACTCAATTGTCGAATGAAGTTTCCCCCTCTCCACTGTGGGGTCACTTTCTCAACCCCCCAAAATTTTAATCCTGCGGGGTTGTGACTATAAAACAACTTAAAATGTTTGGAAACGTTATGTGTAATCAGGCCTTTTTTAATACTAGTCACATGCTCTCCAATTCTTATATGTAGAGGTCTGGATGTTCTTCCTACATATTGGAGGCCACAGTTACACTCCATAATGTACACTACCCCTGATGTAGAACATGTTATGAAATCTTTGATTTGATTAACTTTTTTCGTCGCTGTGGCAACAAATTCTTTTCCTTTTTTAACATTACCCTTGGCCTGTTTGCATGGTGGACAATGTCCACAGGCATAAAAACCTGTCAGTACATTAAAGATCCTATTCACAAACAGGACAGGTGGGTCAATGACCCCAGGGGTATGACAAGTCTAGTATAGACAGAGACATCGAGTCTGTTCGGATGCTGGATAGAACTACACTGGTGTCCAACTGTCCTAAGGACAAACAAGACATGTCTGGGAACATTAGAATGCTCCTGGACTATAATGCCCAACATAAAAAATTTGAAAGGATCGTTCGTAAACAGTGGCCGATTTTGAAACAGGACAGGGTTCTTGGTCCAGCCCTTTCAGATTATCCTCAGTTTGTATATAAGAAGGCTCCTTCTCTGAGAGACAAACTGGCCCCTGGGGTCATTGACCCACCTGTCCTGTTTGAGAATAGGATCTTTAATGTACTGACAGGTATTTATGCCTGTGGACATTGTCCACCATGCAAACAGGCCAAGGGTAATGTTAAAAACGAAAAGAATTTGTTGCCACAGCAACGAAAAAAGTTAATCAAATCAAAGATTTCATAACATGTTCTACATCAAGGGTAGTGTACATTATGGAGTGTAACTGTGGCCTCCAATATGTAGGAAGAACATCCAGACCTCTACATATTAGAATTGGAGAGCATGTGACTAATATTAAAAAAGGCCTGATTACACATAACGTTTCCAAACATTTTAAGTTGTTTCATAGTCGCAACCCGGCAGGATTAAAATTTTGGGGAGCTGAGAAAGTGACCCCACACTGGAGAGGGGGGAACTTCGACAATTGAGCCGCCGTGAATCCTTCTGGGTCTATGAGACCAAAGTGGGAGTACCCAGGGGCCTCAATGTCCAATTTGATTTAAATTGTTTTATTTCAGACCGATCATTTATAATTTTGTCTCATAAATATATCAATTTCTATTCTGGATTACTTTTAATTTTATTTGTTCCCATTTTACACTCTATGTTGTAATCATAATATGTTTGGAATAAGGATGATCCATTTCCATTATTGTAAAAGGTGGCTGTGATGATGTCGGTTAAATTATAAAAAGATTTAGAAATATTTTTATTATTATAAATTCTTTTCCCTCTTTGATATCACATACTTATTCCTGGCAGTTTATAGAAAGATACCGGCCAGTGGGTCTACTGGGGGGTTCTGTAACTGCAGGCATTTAAAGCTTCCTGTGTCCATAGGCTCTGGTAATTATTTACAGAGCGGGATGTATGTGGGCTGGCTTTGGCTGTCTAAGTCTGTTGCCTTGGTAATGGTGGTTACAGAGGGCGGAGATTTCTTCTTTTCACGCGTACCAGCTATTTACTGGAAACGTCTCTAAGGTCATGTGACCGGGCGTCATGTTGCGGATGACGTCACGGTCGCTATAGTGATTCATAAAGCAAATAGGAAGTTTCCCCCTGAGGATAGGGTCATGTGACCGGGCGTCATGCTGTCGTTGACGCTACCATTACCATAGCTACCTAGTAACACAGGGAGAAAGTTTTTTCCTTGACCTCCGAGCGGCTTAACCCGATTGGACGGTTCCACGTTGGATGTCCAGGACACAGGTGATTCTCATAAGGGGCTTGTATATGTGTATCACACACATACATACACACACATACATACATACATACATTTTATATATGTGAATAAGACGTATGGGACTTCACTACCGCTGAGGAAGTCCCGTTTAGGACGATACGCATGCGGGAGCATCCCAGGATGTCACTGCAGCCACCTTATCTACTGAGGTCTTATTGAGACTGTACAATTATTCATCCCAGCACTAGGGTCATAGTGCTTTTTATGTGAGTACCTGTTTTACAATAAAGGAAGTCGTTTTAGCCAGAGTGCACTATATATTTTTTTACATTTCATGTTACCATGGCTGAAAAATAAGAGCAACAGAGTACGGTTCTTCAAAGTGATGTGGCAACCTACCTCATTGATCTACCCATTTAAGCCTTCATTCATGACCACTGTGAGTGGTGAAAGCTTTATCTGAGCCATGTGTTAGTTCAGGGGTCCATTGATTAAGGTGGGCGGTTTGGCTTACTGGTGGTGGAATCACGGATTTGCGTTGCATCCTATAAATATTTGAGAGCACCCTCATCACCGTAGAGGAGACTACTTTCTGTTTACTCTTTATTATCCACATTTAAGGGGACTTTCATTATATATGCCATGAGCAATGTGTTAGTCTGCTGATTTTATTTATAGCACTGCACTGTTATTTTTATAGTATTTTTAAAGGTTTTATATGTTTACCTTTAGTGTTCAGCTGCTCATATTTCGGGTTGGGGTATTGTTTTTGCGCTGACTGAATTTTCAATTTTTATAAATTGGGATTGTTGCCATTTTTGTATAGCTTGTGTACCACTAGCCCCTTGAGGGCCGCTTTGATTTACCTGTTCAACTGCACCCCCTGACCCTGTGAGCACTCCAACCCACCTGGCACTCTGGGTTTAGACTTCATCTTGCGGACACTTTTACATGACGCTCCAACACAAGTCAAATAGTTATTATCTTTAGGTTTTACTGGAATAAAGATATATGTACAAAGGGGGTATTGATCAACTGAGTTCTGGATAACAGCCAAGACTCAGGTGAGGAGTCCCCAAAAAACAGCTTAATTAAATTTCAACAATGCGAAGCATAATAAACATATGTACAGAGGAATACAAGCTAGAGAGTAAACTGAAAGTATTGTACAGAACCCACTATTTAATGCAATACGTTACCACACTAAAGGGGAATCCCAGGCCGACCTACAAAACATTTATATCCTAATGAGAGACCAGATAGAATAAGAGCAGGGCATGGGGCCCTCTAACCAATAACAACAGCAATGTCCAGAATGCAAGCCTGCAATAGTCTTCACCGGTAGTTGGAGCTCATTAAATTATATCCAAATATGGCACAGTGATTGGATGACAAGCAAGACAGCTTGAACAGGCTAGTGAAATTCCTTGAAGTAGTTTAGGGTAAAGATGTATATGTACAGTGTCTTATGTAATGCAGTAAAGTGTTTCCATGGGTAAGATGTCTGTAAACAGTGTTTAAACAAGATAACCAGATAGCAATGTCCCACCAGCTGCAGGATACAGGCGGTCATTGGGTCCATCTGATGAGTTAATGCTGCGTGGATGTCTGACCAACCGCAAGCAGAGTTGGGCCCTCCAGGGCCAGGTATGATTTACTCGATCGCCGCATGGTAGGCCGCAGCCCTCACTCCGAACAGCAGGGAGGTGCGCACTCGGTGAGGCTCAGGAATAAGAGCCTGGGCAGATTCACTGACCCTTTTATAATTCCTCCCAGAGGTCCCCTCCTGTTGTGCAGGGGTATCTAGGATGTGTAGTCCGGGAGTAATATCACAACATGCGAATGGCTGATCCAAAGACTACTAGTCCCACAATCCTCCTTGGCTGGCTCACAGATATGATGACAGTTACTGGAGCCCAGCACCAGAGGGACATTGGAATAGATGGAGAATGATGGGAGGTAGTCTGCATAACTGGTAATTGTAGTCCGCTGTCGCTACATCCTCCCCCACTTGAAAGTCTTTGGTCCCCGAAGAAAAGTGAAATCACTTTACAGTACCATAAGAAAAAGTAAGCAGTTAGTTATTTATTTTATAAACCAACAGCTCCAACACTCAACAACTGACCTATAGAAGGGTTCTCCAACAAACTACATACATCATTAGTCAAAGTCACATCATTTTCATGACGGTCCAGTAGGGATGAGCCTGATGTTCGAGTCAAACGTAAGTTCGACTCGAACATCGGATGTTCACCGAACAATGTGGTGTTCGCAACAAATTTGAAAGCCGCCGGAACACCGTTAAAGTCTATGGGACACTAACATGAAAAATCAAAAGTGCTAATTTTAAAGGCTTATATGCAAGTTATTGTCATTAAAAAGTGTTTGGGGACCTGGGTCCTGCCCCAGGGGACATGTATGTTTTTTCAGGAGCAGTGATTTGTTTTTAATGCTTAAAGTGAAACAATAAAAATGAAATATTCCTTTCAATTTTGTGCCTGGGGGTTGTCTATAGTATGCCTGCAAAGTGGCACATTTTCCTGTGTTTAGAACAATACCACAGAAAAATGAAATTTCTAAAGGAAAAATTGTCATTTAAAACTGATCGCGGTTGTAATGAATTGTTGGGTCTCGGCAATATAGATAAAACTCATTGAAAAAAAAAGCATTGGTTTCCCCCCCAGTCCATTACCAGGCCCTTTGGGTCTGGTATGAATATGAAGGGGAACCTCAAACCAAAATTAAAAAATTAAAAAACCCCAAAGCACCTTGTCTCCATGTTGATGGGGACAAGGGCCTCATCCCCACAACCCTTGCCCAGTGGTTGTGGGGGTATGAGGTCGGTACTTTGTACCCCTACAATTTCACAAAAAAAGTGTCAAAAATAATAAAAAGGACAAGAGACAGCTTGGGACAAGTCCTTTATTAAAAAATAAAACCGTCCCACGATGTAAATTCATGCCGCCCGACAGACCAAAAAAAAAAGCCGCAACTGATCCGCCTCCATGGGAGGCTCCCACTGACTGACACGTCTTCTCTGTGACAGTTCTTATATAGCTGAGGGCGGCGCCACCCAGTGATGCAAGGGTTGTGGGGATGAGGCCCTTGTCCCCATCAACATGGGGACAAGGTGTTTTGGGGTCAGACCCCAAAGCACCTTCCCCATGTTGAGGGCATGTGGCCTGGTACGGTTCAGGAGGGGGGCGCTCTCTTGTCCCCCTCTTTTCCTGCAGCCTGCCAGGTTGCGTGCTAGGATAAGGGTCTGGTATGGATTTTATAGGGAACCCCTACACCTTTTTTTTTAAATTTTGGTGCAGGGTTCACCTTAATTTCCATATGAGACCTGAAGGGCCTGGTAACGGACTGGAGGGGAACCCATGCTCTTTTTTTCAATGAGTTTTATCTATATTGCCGAGACTCGACAATTCATTACAGACGCGATCAGTTTTAAATGACAATTTTTCCTTTTAGAAATGTCATTTTGCTGTGGTACTGTTCTAAACACGGGAAAAATGCACCACTTTACAGGCATTCTATAGACACCCCCAGGCATGAAATTTAAAGGAATTTTTCATTTTTATTGTTTCACTTTAAGCATTGAAAAAAAAAAAACACTGCTCCCAAAAAAATTCAGTTTTTAAAAAAAAGTTGCATTGATACATGTCCCCTGGGGCAGGACCCAGGTTCCCAAACACTTTTTATGACAATAACTTACATATAAGCCTTTAAAATTGGCACATTTGATTATTCATGTTCGTGTCCCATAGACTTTAACGGTGTTCGTGTGTTCTGCCAAATTTTGTTGCCGTTTTGCATGTTCTGCTGCAAACCGAACTGGAGGGTGTTTGGCTCATCCCTACAGTCCAGTAATAAATTAGTGGCCCACCCAGTAGTGTCTGATAGAGGATGACCTAGATTCACCTCCTGAGGCTCGATAATAGAGGCAAGTGCTTGATTAGAACATTAAGCGGTAGTAATAAGTTCATCAGAGCTTTTCCCAAATATATCATAAGTCAGTCTCTTAGGAGGGCAAATCTTCTGTCTCAGTCTAGAATAGATAGTTTCCAATGGCTCTGACTCACAAACTGTTCCCCAGAAACTACATCAAGGTTCTGGCTCCTCTAGACTCTCAGAAACACTCTCACTTTCTACTTCATGACTAGGGGGAGCAGGCGTTTCCACAAGATCTGACACATCTAACTGGTCACTGGACTCCATTTATCCTCCTCACTCCCTCTTGCAGGGATGAGCACAGGCCCTTCAACCAGTGGAGGCCTCATCTTTCATTACTATTTTCCCCCGGAACTTGAGAAATTAAAGAGTTGTCCTCAGGTGAGGGAACCCATAACCAATTCAGGGTTAGTTCTTCCTCTTCACTTTCCTCCTCCTGAGGTGTTGGTTCACGACCCAGGCGAATCCTAAATCTTAGGAGCAGAAGACTGATATGTCTCTGGGCAAGAAGGTGGGAGCACTCTAATGGCTTCAGATATAGGCAACAAATGATTTTAATGCCAAGTTTTGAGTGGGTCAGTCTTTCCTTCAGGGTGGATCTGATACACAGGAAGCCCAGGTAAGCACTTGCAGATAATATAGGGCTGTGGATGCCATCGATCAGCCAGCTTATGCTTTCATGGCACCCCTAAGTTGTACAACAGTACCTGGTCTCCACGTAGCAGGTCTTGAACCCTTACTTTACAATCAAAGTTTTTGTTGTTTCTCTGTTCCCTTGTGGTTGAGGCTTCCTTTGCTTTCTCATAGGCAGTCTTCAAGTTTTTTCGAACCCTATCAATGTATCCTTCAATAAGAGGCATGGGATGTGTGCTCTAAAGATGTTCCAAAAGCTAGATCCACTGACAAGCGAGCTTCCCTTCCACACATCAACCGGTAAGGGGAGTTACCAGTAGAGTCATTTGCTGTGCTATTGTAAGCATGAACCACTGCAGCAATGTAATTGCCCCAATGTTACTTCTTCTCCAAAGGAAGGGTCCCTAGCATATTCAACAGAGTGTGGTTGAGACGCTCAGGTTGCGGGTCTCCTTGAGGATGGTAAGGGGTGGTTCTTGGTTTTTGTATATTCAAAAGTTCACACAATCTTCTGCTTAGCTTGCTCTCAAAATCCCAACCTTGATCTGAGTGTAGGTGCTGAGGCAGCCCATAATGAATGGAAAACCTCTCTACTAAGGTCTTGGCTACAGTACCGACTTGCTGGTCCCTGGTTGGGAAAGCCTGAGCATACCGAGTAAAATGATCTGTCACAACCAGGACATTACTCCACCCACTCAGGTCAGGTTCCAGACACAAGAAATCAATGCACACCAATTCCATTGGTCCCTGACTCTGTAGGTGGCCCATTGGGGCTGCCCTGCCTGGCAAACTCTTTATTTGAATGCACCAGATACAAGAGCAACAGTAGTTTTCTACTTCGGCCCTCATGGACATCCAATAAAATCAGTCCCTAACCAGCTATGGTCATCATGAGGAGCAGACACTACCAGTCAGTGTTTCTTGGGAAGTAATAGTTGGTGAACACCCTTTGGTTCATCGGATGGGCCTTTCCTGTATAGAAATCCGTCTTCCAACCACATTTGTTCCCACTCTTTATGTATTACTTTAGCTCCCTCAATGGAACTATTTAACAGGATCTGTGGATGCTGAACTGACAAAGTCTTCCTGTTCCCACTCTTTATGTATTACTTTAGCTCCCTCAATTGAACTATTTAACAGGATCTGTGGATGCTGAACTGACAAAGTCTTCTTGATAAGGTTGCCCAGTGGGTCTTCATGTTGATCTCTCACATTCTCTTTAGTCAGTTGGGACAGTTCTTGATTGTGCACTTGTGTCAAATCACAGTAATATCTTGGCACTCCAGCAGGTGTGACCCCGACAGCTTCACCCCCTGTAGCTCCTTTATGCCTATGTTCTACACCTTGGCATGCGGCAAGTACTCCCTCCAGAGGAAAATGGACCAGCTCTTCTGGCCAGCATCAGTGGCGCAAGGTCTTTGGGAAAGGGCGTCAGCATCTCGGTTCCCCACCCCTGGCTGGTATTTCAAGCTGAACCTAAATTTTGACAAGGCGGCCAACCACCGATGTCCAGTGGCATCCAGTTTGGCAGTTGATAGCAAGTAAGTCAGAGGATTATTATCCGTTTTAACCACGAAAGTGGCCCCATTTTAGGTAGTCTTGCAGCTTGTCTACTAGAGCCCACTTGAGGGCCAGGAACTCTAACTTGTGCACTGGATAATCCTTTTTAGGATGAGTGAAGCTGCGGCTCACATAAGCCAATGGACAAAGCTTTCCTTCCGATTCCTGATACAACACCCCCCCAGACAATCTCTACTAAAGTTCGTAAAGTTTTTAAGGATCAGCATAGGGCAACACAGGGCGCCTCAATAAGACTCCCCTTCCAACGTTCAAAAGCCTTTTCACACTTCACCGTCCATTGCTCTCGATTAGACCCACGAGGCTTTCTTGGACCCCTGGCATGAGACTTCTGCAAGTCTTCATCCGTCTGCTTCTGCAATAACTTATTTAGGCTTTGCAATCTGTGCAAAATACTTTACAAATCTCCTATAATAGGAGCAGAAGCCCAGAAACTACCTCAATTCAGTGACAGGGCTTGGTCAAAGCCAGGAGGTAATAGCTTCCAACTTCTGAGGGTCCAAGGCTACTCCCTCAGCTGAGACTACATGTCCAAGATAAGTGGCTGAAGTCTGATAGAATGGACACTTTTCTAATGACAGCTTCAGCCCTTCAGTATGTAGCCGTTTAAAGACTCTCTCCAATAGAGCTTTATGCTCCTCCAATGTCTTGCCAAAAATAATGATGTTATCCAAGTATACGAGCACCTCTATCAAATTCATGTCACCCACTGTGTTTTCCATCAATCTCTGGTGGCTGGGGCCCCTGTTAACCCCTGTGGCATGCTGTTGAATTCAAAGAATCCTAGAGGGCTGATAAAGGCTGTCTTTTCTCGGTCGTCTGGATGCATGGGTATCTGGTATTATCAACTCTTCGGATCCCACACATTGAACCACTTAACCCCCATAGGCATTGCAGGGCCTCCTCTATGCGAGGAGTGGTGTACTGATCTGGGATAGTTCTCCGATTCAAAGTTCTGTAGTCGATACACATCCATAGGGATCCATTTTTTTTTACACACTACCACAATAGGAGATGCATAAGGGCTCCAGGATTCTCTAATAACCCCTGAATTCTTCAATTCAACCAGCTGTTCTTGAAGATCTTCCTAGTCACACAGAGGGATCCGTTTAGCTCTCTCTGAAAGGATTGTCCTCACTCAGCCCGAATTCAGTGTTGAGCGCTCTTGGCACAGCCCACATCAAAGTAATCCCCCCCATCGTGCCAGCTGAGCTTTAGTCCACTCTTCCCATCTGGGAGACAAATTAGGGCACTGGACAGTGGTCTCCCTCCCCTTTTTCCTCCGGATTAAGTTGTCCCCGGTCACTGGGGTGGCTGCACTTGCTTTCCCAGTCACCATACAAGGTTTCAAGCTGATTGGACAACTGGTGACAGGGATTTTTCCCCAACTTCTCAATAAAGCCTTAGAGGGCACAATTTCCAGAACCAGTCCTATCCTGCGATCCTCTTCCAGCAGATCAGCTTCCACCACCACATAGGGACCCGGTTAATCCCACAATAGTTTAACAGTGGCTTTCATGCAGGTCCTTTCTCCCGGCTGCAACACTCTCTCTTGCATATCAAATTGTCACACATTCTCCCTACCCCCTTGACGGGTGCGTTTTTCTTCTTGCAACACCCACTGAAAGGTCTGACTGAACTGAGGATGGATCTTCACCACCCGAGCACCTTCCACCACCAATGATGTGAGTAACCTCCTCACAAGGTTGGTGTTTGTGTTGATCAGCAAAGAATTGCAGCCCGCCCTAGGGGGTCAAGGACAGACAACCGCCAAAGTGTCGAAAGTTTCTGGCTTCCCAGCCAAGGAAGGATCCAAAGTTATCTTGATAGGGATATATTTGTCATATAGGCATTTTTGGGTACCTATACCCCAGATCTCCAACTCTTTAAGCTTACACAATAGGAGGTGCCTTAAATGCTTGTTATAGAAGTCCTGATACAACAAGGTCACCTGAGCCCCTGTGTCCAGAAGAGCTTGAGTGTAGATTCCTTCCACTTAGAGCAAAACTATTGGGGAAGGCCCTACCAAGTTTCTTGGCAGATTTCCAGCTGGTAACTCTATAGTCTGAGCCCTAATCTGCTTCCTCGGTGGCAGCGGAGTCTGTTTACCAACTCAATCAGAAGGGTGTTCATTGATCTCCCGTGTCAGTTTTCCCTTTCCTGGGGGCCCATTTTTCTTTTTAACAGGCAAAGGAGAGGAAGGAGTAGCGGAAGACTTTTGTTTCTTCTTTTTCTTTGATTCCGTCTTAAAGTTGGAGCAGTGTTTTCCTCTAGGACGCTCAACTAGCTCCTTCACTGAGGTCCCCTGAAGTTTCCCGCTGACTTTTGGAAAAGCACCTTCTGTGAGGCCTTTAAAACTTCCGTGAGTAATTGTGGGCAGATTCCAGCTTTGGGGCACTTAGCCTGAAAGTGTTCACTGCTCCACATCCATAACTTCTCTTCTCTCGTACTTAAGGGAGCTTTAACTCTCCTTGGTGACATCCTAGCTCTTGTACCTTCGCTTGAGTTTCCATTAGCCGCATTAGAGCATAATACATCTGAGTAGGGACGAGCTGAACACCCCCCAGTTCGGTTCACACCAGAACCTGCGAACGGACCAAAAATTCGCACAAACGTTAGAACCCCATTGACGTCTATGGGACTCGAACGTTCAAAATCAAAAGTGCTCATTTTAAAGGCTAATTTGCATGGTATTTTCCTAAAAAGGGTTTGGGGACCCGGGTCCTGCCCCAGGGGACATGTATCAATGCAAAAAAAAGTTTTAAAAACTGCCGTTTTTTCTGGAGCAGTGATTTTAAAGATGCTTAAAGTAAAAAAAAAAAAAAAAAAGTGAAATATTCCTTTAACCACTTCAGCCCCGGAAGGATTTACCCCCTTCCTGACCAGAGCACTTTTTACAATTCGGCACTGCGTCGCTTTAACTGCTAATTGCGCGGTCATGCAATGCTCTACCCAAACGAAATTTGCGTCCTTTTCTTCCCACAAATAGAGCTTTCTTTTGATGGTATTTGATCACCTCTGCCGTTTTTATTTTTTGCGCTATAAACGGAAAAAGACTGAAAATTTTGAAAAAAAATGATATTTTCTACTTTTTGTTATAAAAAAAATCCAATAAACTAAATTTTAGTCATACATTTAGGCCAAAATGTATTCGGCCACATGTCTTTGGTAAAAAAAATGTCAATAAGCGTATATTTATTGGTTTGCGCAAAAGTTATAGCGTCTACAAACTAGGGTACATTTTCTGGAATTTACACAGCTTTTAGTTTCTGACTGCCTATGTCATTTCTTGAGGTGCTAAAATGGCAGGGCAGTACAAAACCCCCCCAAATGACCCCATTTTGGAAAGTAGACACCCCAAGGAAATTGCTGAGAGGCATGTTGAGCCCATTGAATATTTATTTTTTTTGTCCCAAGTGATTGAATAATGACAAAAAAAAGAAAAAAAAAAAAATTACAAAAAGTTGTCACTAAATGATATATTGCTCACACAGGCCATGGGCATATGTGGAATTGCACCCCAAAATACATTCAGCTGCTTCTCCTGAGTACGGGGATACCACATGTGTGGCACTTTTTGGGAGCCTAGCCGCGTACGGGGCCCCGAAAACCCAGCACCACCTTCAGGATTTCTAAGGGCATACATTTTTGATTTTACTCCTCACTACCTATCACAGTTTTGAAGGCCATAAAATGCCAAGATGGCACAAACCCCCCCCAAATGACTCCATTTTGGAAAGTAGACACCCCAAGCTATTTGCTGAGAGGCATGGTGAGTATTTTGCAGCTCTCATTTGTTTTTGAAAATGAAGAAAGACCAGAAAAAATTTTTTTTTTTTTCTTTTTTCAATTTTCAAAACTTTGTGACAAAAAGTGAGGTCTGCAAAATACTCACTATACCTCTCAGCAAATAACTTGGGGTGTCTACTTTCCAAAATGGGGTAATTTGGGGGGGGGGTTGTGCCACCTGGGCATTCCATGGCCTCCGAAACTGTGATAGGTAGTGAGGAGTGAAATCAAAAATTTACGGCCTTAGAAAGCCTGAAGGCGGTGCTTGGTTTTCGGGGTCCCGTGCGCAGCTAGGCTCCCAAAAAGTCCCACACATGTGGTATCCCCGTACTCAGGAGAAGCAACAGAATGTATTTTGGGGTGTAATTTCACATATTCCCATGGCATGTTTGAGCAATATAACATTTAGTGACAACTTTGTGCAAAAAAAAAAAAAAATTGTCTCTTTCCCGCAACTTGTGTCACAATATAAAATATCCCATGGACTCGACATGCCTCTCAGCAAATAGCTTGGGGTGTCTACTTTCCAAAATGGGGTCATTTGGGGGGGGTTTGAACTGTCCTGGCATTTTATGCACAACATTTAGAAGCTTATGTCACACATCACCCACTCTTCTAACCACTTGAAGACAAAGCCCTTTCTGACACTTTTTGATTACATGAAAAAATTATTTTTTTTTGCAAGAAAATTACTTTGAACCCCCAAACATTATATATTATTTTAAAGCAATTGCCCTACAGATTAAAATGGTGGGTGTTTCATTTTTTTTTTTTTCACACAGTATTTGCGCAGCGATTTTCAAACGCATTTTTTGGGGAAAAAACACACTTTTTAAAATTTTAATGCACTAAAACACACTATATTGCCCAAATGTTTGATGAAATAAAAAAGATGATCTTAGGCCGAGTACATGGATACCAAACATGACATGCTTTAAAATTGCGCACAAACGTGCAGTGGCAACAAAATTACTACATTTTTAAAAGCCTTTAAAAGCCTTTACAGGTTACCACTTTAGATTTACAGAGGAGGTCTACTGCTAAAATTACTGCCCTCGATCTGACCTTCGCGGTGATACCTCACATGCATGGTGCAATTGCTGTTTACGTTTGACGCCAGACCGCCGCTTGCGTTCGCCTTAGCGCGAGAGCAGGGGGCGACAGGGGTGCTTTTTTTTTATTTATTTTTTTTATTTATTTTTTTTTGCTTCTTTATCTTATTTTTAAACTGTTCCTTTCATTTTTTTTTTTAAATCATTTTTATTGTTATCTCAGGGAATGTAAATATCCCCTATGATAGCAATAGGTAGTGACAGGTACTCTTTTTTGAAAAAATTGGGGTCTATTAGACCCTAGATCTCTCCTCTGCCCTCAAAGCATCTGACCACACCAAGATCGGTGTGATAAAATGCTTCCCCAATTTCCCAATGGCGCTATTTACATCCGGCGAAATCTAAGTCATAAAATGCTCGTAGCTTCCGGTTTCTTAGGCCATAGAGATGTTTGGAGCCACTCTGGTCTCTGATCAGCTCTATGGTCAGCTGGCTGAATCACCGGCTGCATTCTCAGGTTCCCTGTTGAGACAGGAGAGCCAGAGAAAAACCCGGAAGACGGTGGGGGGGGGGGCATTCCCTCCCACTGCTTGTAAAAGCAGTCTAGAGGCTAATTAGCCGCTAGGATTGCTTTTACATGAAAGCCGACCGCTGGCTAAAAAGAATGATACCAAGATGATACCTAAAGAAGGAGGGGAGACACAGGGAAGAAGAAAAAATGCTGCTCACCCCTGATAGTTGAAGCAAAAAAAAGGAGACAGATTCCCCACTTGGGGTTTTTAGGCAGCGGAATGAGAGGGTAAAGAGCCAATTCATAAAAATGTATCTTTATTATACAGAAAATTTTTTAACACACTGGTTAAAAAAAATGAGCTCCCATAGGGTGTATAAAAATGCATAACACTCAACACAAATACTGTCTATAATGTTTTGACAACATGACATATGCGTTTAACTAGGCAATAATAATAAAGTGGACCTGACGCGTTTCGACCTGTTCGAGGTCTTCTTCAAAGGTCAATTTGCTAGAATTGTATCAAAAAATGCATGTGTCAGAAAAAGTCAGTGATCATTGGAAATAAATACATAACATATCGATACAGCATATTTACCCAGTAATGAGTGTTTTAGACCCAGGAGCTTTTTGTTGGGTAAATCCCTTTAAAATCAGAAGATTGCTCGCTCGCCTTCCCCCAGAGGTCTCGTGGCAACACCGTCACAGCCCCCGCCACCAGGGGAGGAGGAAATCCCAAAGGGATGCGACTTACAAGAGGTCACACTGTGGGGCACCCCCTGGATGCGCAGGCCAACCGATCGGTCAGATGGGGAAAGCACCTGCAATAACAACCCAGGGACAAAGGAGTTAATAGAAGTAAGAGCAATATGCTTATAAGTATTGGTGTGCACTCCAACATAAGATCCAATGGTTACAAGGAATGCGTATATATTGTTATCAGTTTGGTTATAAAAACCAAGACTGCCTATAGCCCCCCACTACGTGGGCCATGGCCCGTGCGTACTGGGTGTATGTGTCTGTGCGTGCAAAAGTCCGCACAGACATGTATGTACGTATATACACACATACATATATATAAGTGTAGTTTGAAAGTACCTATTTGGATAAAAAAAATATGGCGGAGTGCATACTGAAATAGAGGTATATATCTAAATGAAAAAGGAGATGGTAAAACAGTAAGGTTAATACCTCAAACAGTGAGGTTAATACCTCAACCCCTAAAGAATATAGTTGATGGCAGGTGAAGGAAAGAGATCATAGGAGTGTAAAGACCTAGGACAAGAGTCCATTGGTGTGGACAAGGGAATGTGAAGGGTGAACACACATAAAGTAAAGTGACTGACAAAAACCATTACAAAAAGTGAATGTGACAATCAAATGAATAGTGCCCACTGGTGAGAAAGGAGATAAGTGTCAAATAAGGCAGGTGAGTTACCTTAGAGACAAGGTAAAGGTAGTGCACAGATCACACTGTGTTGCCCAATATTACTTGCTCTTAGGTGTGACCTGACCCGGGATAGGTCACTGCCTAGGACTGGCTGAAAACGCCTGTCCAGGTTACCATTTGGCAAGTCTAGAATTGTAAGAGAAAATAAAAAGTATATTGTATACATTTAAGTATTTGATGTATATATATATATATATGGTCGTTGTAATAGACCAAAGGTTGAATTATAGGGCAGCAAGAGTGCAATAATGTGACCAAAGAGTGTACTCACGATGTGAAGCCGTAGCAGAGACCATCAGCTGGACAGGAAGTGTGCGAAGTGAAAAAGGGGGGATGAGGGAATGTATATAAGCCCTTGAATGTTAGGGCGGAGCTCCAGTATAGGAAGATTGATAGCAGGTGTAGGTATTCCCCCAATGAGACCGCTCCGGGAGGACCGAGCATGGGGGCATGGCGGCCGCTGAGCGGCCTCGTGTGACCTCCTCGGCGTTCAGGGCGAGCTGGCGCCCCGTCCACTGACGTCATCGCCGTCGCAAGTGCGTGACGTATCCGCATCACGTGGCACGCGCGGGGCCCCGCGCATGCGCAGTGAGCGGAGACGTCCGGGGATGGCCCTGAACGCCGCCGGCAAGGAAGAATCCCCGATCCGGCACCCAGGCGCATCCTGGGTGTCCGATGGGGAACGGCGGGAGGGGGAACCAAATGAAGGGGTCCCGCCTCCCCGCCTTACCTTGCCGGGAAGGCACATCCCGGGGAGCCAACCCCGGTGCCGGGGCGGCGCAGGCAGCCACGATGGCCATAGCAAAAGGGGGAAAAAGGGGAGCAGGTTAATCAAAGGGACAGCGTGTGCATAATTGTACAGGAGTGACAAAATACAAAAAAAGTAAATATGAACATGAACATGTTAGCACATATTGATTCATACAATTTTGGCAGAAAAGATTTATATATGAGACATCCATATATACAGGGTAAGTTCACATATCAAGGTATATGGAGGTAACATAGGGTAAAAGACATATTCTAAAGCAAAAAAGAAACAATAAAAAGGAAATCAAAATTGCATGTACACTGCACATCGAAGGATGTGCACACAGTAAAATAATACATAGGTAATCATGAATATTCCTGAACTATACGAAAGGAAAAGGGGAAGAAGGGGGGAGGGGGGAAAGAAGGGGGGTGGGAGGTAGGAAAAGGGAGGGGAAAGACGTGGGAACCGAAGGGGGCAAGGGGGCCCCCCAAGTGGGGCACCATTGTTTACTGAAATTAGAAAGGGGCAAGGAGACCTTAGTGGGTCTTACCCGAAACAAACCCTTTTAGGAACGGGGCAAAGGATATGGCATCATTAAGTCCTGGGAACGAGGTGGCATTTAATTGAAATATCCACTTTTGTTCGTGTTGCAACAGGATTTTGTTCCAATCGCCGCCTCGATTTGGTATATGTACTCTATCGAGAGCGGTGAAAGATACTTTAGGCATTTTGTAATTGTGCACTGACATCACGTGTCGGCCCAATGGTAGATAGTAATTGCCAATTTGCATATGATATATATGCTTGGACATGCGACGATGGAACTCCTGTTTGGTCTTACCAACATAAAAAGCCCCACATTCGCAGGACATAAGATAAACGATCCCTCGAGTTTGGCAATTTGTGAAGTGTTTGGGCTTGAATAGTGCCCCATTCGGGAGATGGAAGATTTTCTCTCGTCTAATGTATTGGCAGGTAGAGCAGTGTCCACAGGGGAAGGACCCCAAGGTTACGCAGTGTTTGAGTCTCTTTATTTCATCCTTGAACTCGCTTTGAACTAGTCTGTCTCGTAGAGAGGCAGCACGCTTATAAGTAATGGATGGTTTGTTGGAGATAAAGTTACGAACACTTGGGTCAGTCAACAATATGGGCCAGTGTTTTTGAATCACGTTGTTGACCATCTGATGTTGTCTAGAGAACCGCAAGATGATCCTAGTAGGGCCAGTGTTGGTACCATCACTTGGCTTTTTATTAGATTGAGATAAAAGTTCAGACCGGGATTGTGCAATTGCTCTATTGTATCCCCTTCGTAGGCAGGAGCGACTATAGCCACGTGCCAGCAAGCGGGTTTGTAGCTTATAGGCTTCCTCTTTGAAGAGGGTATCACTGGAGCAGTTCCTGCGTAAACGCAGGTACTGACCGTATGGTATTGACCTCTTCAGGGCTGTAGGGTGAAAGCTTTCGGCGTGCAACACTGTGTTGCCGGCCGTGCTTTTGCGAAAAAGGGTACTTGAGATCTTATTGTCAGGGGTACGTATCAATTTTACATCCAAAAATGTCATTTGGTCAGAATCATAGGTCATAGTAAACTTCAAATTATGTTTATTAAGGTTAATGTGATTCAAAAATTGAAGCAACATTTCCTCCGAGCCCCCCCAGACGATGAGGACATCGTCAATGTACCGTAGCCACAATAAGATGTGGCTCGTGTATACCGCGAGGTCCCCATCGTCCTGGAGGGCCCTCTCCCACTCCCCCAGGTACAAGTTAGCGTAAGCCGGGGCACAGCAAGTGCCCATGGCCACGCCCTGCACCTGGAGGTAGTGGGAGTTATTGAAACAGAAAAAGTTGTGGTGTAGAATGTAGTCAAGGCCGTCCACAATGAAACCGTTCAGTGCCTCATCATACTTTTGGCTTCGATGCAGAACCGCCCGTACAGCAGCGATCCCCTTGCTGTGGGGGATCGAGCTATACAGGGCCTCGACATCGATAGCTACCAGAAGAGAATTCTCTGGAAGGGTAAATTCTTCAATTTTTTGTAACAAGTCTATTGTATCTTTCAAGAAGGAGGGCACACCAAGGACAAAGGGTTGCAGGAAGGAGTCGATGAGTCGGCTCAGATTTTCCGAAATACCCCCATTGCCCGAGACGATGGGTCGTCCAGGGGGATTTGTCTGGCTCTTATGTATCTTGGGCAAACTATAAAAAGTTGCCACCCTTGGATATTTAATACAAATGAATTCGTATTGGTCCTTGGTAATAACTCCCCTTTCAAAAGCTGATTGGATCAATTTGTAAAAATCAGTGTAGGAGGCCTGTATGAGTCTAATGGGGACGGTCCTATACCACTCCTCATTGTCAAGAATATTTTGACACATAGATACGTAGTCTTCATTATTCATCAAGACCACGTTGCCACCTTTATCAGATGGCTTGATTGTGATTTTAGTATTTTTGCATAAGGAGTCTAAAGCTTGAGACTCCTCTTTGGTTAGGTTTTCAGGACGTACATTCTTAGTGTGTTGAAGTTTTAAGAGATCTCTTAGTATTTGTTTGACAAAGATCTCGATACTTGGATTCAAACTGAGGGGAGGAAATTTTGCAGATGGTTTCTTAAAGCGTGTTGTGGGGTGCTGAGTAGACTCGTTAACAGTGGAGAGTAAAGTCTCCAAATCAATTTGATCAATAAGGTCCAAATTGTTGCTTTCCTGAAATAGAAGAGTCAAGTCCCGTAGGGCCTTAAACTCTCTCATATTAAAACTGGGCCAGTCCATTGTATCATCATTTGTATCCACTTTTGCATGGAGGCTCTTGAGGAGTAGCCGGCGTGCAAAAAGATGCAAATCAGTGATCACTTCGAAGATGTCAAGATCATTCTGTGGGCAAAAGGTTAAACCACGTGATAGTACGCTACTTTCTGCTGCAGAGAGGGAATGAGATGACAGGTTAATTACGCTGAGGGATTCTGTTGTCCCCTTGTGACAAAAGCGTCCAAATTCCCTGTTCCCCTGTTTGTCTGGGATAGGGGAGATCCCCGTATCGGGTTTAAAGGACTCTGAGGTCCAGTTTTCGGGCGCCCTGATGTTTGATTTGTATGAATGGTATTTGTAGGGATGTTTTGAGGTGGAGGATCCGTTTCACTCGTTCCAATCATTGGACCGTACGGACCAAGATTGGAAAGTGTAGGTTGTTCATAGGTGGGGGAATCATGTGCACTTTCCCCATTGTTCTCCACAATACGTTTTTTCCTTTCCTGTTCAGGTGAACCCCTATTATTTCGATTTCTTTTAAATTTCCCAGGACCTTTAGGGAGTCCCTTTTTGGTTGAGTTGGAGTCGGATTTATCATGGGGTTTGGATACATTATTTGTATTCTTTTTATTATTAATGTTCTTGGATTGTTGTTGTACTGTATAATGTTTATTCCTTAGATTACGTGAAATCTGGGTATTCCATTTGTATGCCCGCCCATCTGTAAATGCGGATTTATCCCTCCAGAATTTAGATTCTTTTTTCTGTAGAATGCCCTTATTATGGGCCGACAGGTTATCCCGAAGGTTCCCCTGTAGTTCCAAAAAAAGGGCATGCTGTGTGAAAGGTTTTAACGCTTTTTCTATATGATTGATTTCTTCATCTAATGATGCTATTTGTTTATTGTACTCTCGGGTGAGGATGACCATCATCTGCCGAGAGCATGCATCAAGATTAGCCTCCCATTCGTTTTTAAGGTCGGCACTAATTTGATCCAGGTTGGGGAAAACCTGGATACGTAATCCCAGAGGGTTAATTTTTTCTTCAATGTACCTATTTAAGGATTTAACATGCCAGAAAAGTGCTGATTTTTTCTCCAAGATTCTATTTAGCTTGTGAACTAGGGATGAGATCAAGGTTTTCATACGATCGCCTTGTTCAAAATCTGTCTCATATCCCAACATTAATTTAGCCCATTCCTCTCCTTGATAGTAACTCATTTTGGAAAAATGCGAAAGACCTCTTAAATACCAAAGAAAAAGACATATGAATAACCCTGCACCCTGGAGCTCATATTTTTCCTCCCGTGTGTCAACGGGGAAAGGGGTGTTTAACCACCCAAATTAATCAAAAGAAGGAGGGGAGACACAGGGAAGAAGAAAAAATGCTGCTCACCCCTGATAGTTGAAGCAAAAAAAAGGAGACAGATTCCCCACTTGGGGTTTTTAGGCAGCGGAATGAGAGGGTAAAGAGCCAATTCATAAAAATGTATCTTTATTATACAGAAAATTTTTTAACACACTGGTCTTTTACCCTATGTTACCTCCATATACCTTGATATGTGAACTTACCCTGTATATATGGATGTCTCATATATAAATCTTTTCTGCCAAAATTGTATGAATCAATATGTGCTAACATGTTCATGTTCATATTTACTTTTTTTGTATTTTGTCACTCCTGTACAATTATGCACACGCTGTCCCTTTGATTAACCTGCTCCCCTTTTTCCCCCTTTTGCTATGGCCATCGTGGCTGCCTGCGCCGCCCCGGCACCGGGGTTGGCTCCCCGGGATGTGCCTTCCCGGCAAGGTAAGGCGGGGAGGCGGGACCCCTTCATTTGGTTCCCCCTCCCGCCGTTCCCCATCGGACACCCAGGATGCGCCTGGGGGCCGGATCGGGGATTCTTCCTTGCCGGCGGCGTTCAGGGCCATCCCCGGACGTCTCCGCTCACTGCGCATGCGCGGGGCCCCGCGCGTGCCACGTGATGCGGATACGTCACGCACTTGCGACGGCGATGACGTCAGTGGACGGGGCGCCAGCTCGCCCTGAACGCCGAGGAGGTCACACGAGGCCGCTCAGCGGCCGCCATGCCCCCATGCTCGGTCCTCCCGGAGCGGTCTCATTGGGGGAATACCTACACCTGCTATCAATCTTCCTATACTGGAGCTCCGCCCTAACATTCAAGGGCTTATATACATTCCCTCATCCCCCCTTTTTCACTTCGCACACTTCCTGTCCAGCTGATGGTCTCTGCTACGGCTTCACATCGTGAGTACACTCTTTGGTCACATTATTGCACTCTTGCTGCCCTATAATTCAACCTTTGGTCTATTACAACGACCATATATATATATATATACATCAAATACTTAAATGTATACAATATACTTTTTATTTTCTCTTACAATTCTAGACTTGCCAAATGGTAACCTGGACAGGCGTTTTCAGCCAGTCCTAGGCAGTGACCTATCCCGGGTCAGGTCACACCTAAGAGCAAGTAATATTGGGCAACACAGTGTGATCTGTGCACTACCTTTACCTTGTCTCTAAGGTAACTCACCTGCCTTATTTGACACTTATCTCCTTTCTCACCAGTGGGCACTATTCATTTGATTGTCACATTCACTTTTTGTAATGGTTTTTGTCAGTCACTTTACTTTATGTGTGTTCACCCTTCACATTCCCTTGTCCACACCAATGGACTCTTGTCCTAGGTCTTTACACTCCTATGATCTCTTTCCTTCACCTGCCATCAACTATATTCTTTAGGGGTTGAGGTATTAACCTCACTGTTTGAGGTATTAACCTTACTGTTTTACCATCTCCTTTTTCATTTAGATATATACCTCTATTTCAGTATGCACTCCGCCATATTTTTTTTATCCAAATAGGTACTTTCAAACTACACTTATATATATGTATGTGTGTATATACGTACATACATGTCTGTGCGGACTTTTGCACGCACAGACACATACACCCAGTACGCACGGGCCATGGCCCACGTAGTGGGGGGCTATAGGCAGTCTTGGTTTTTATAACCAAACTGATAACAATATATACGCATTCCTTGTAACCATTGGATCTTATGTTGGAGTGCACACCAATACTTATAAGCATATTGCTCTTACTTCTATTAACTCCTTTGTCCCTGGGTTGTTATTGCAGGTGCTTTCCCCATCTGACCGATCGGTTGGCCTGCGCATCCAGGGGGTGCCCCACAGTGTGACCTCTTGTAAGTCACATCCCTTTGGGATTTCCTCCTCCCCTGGTGGCGGGGGCTGTGACGGTGTTGCCACGAGACCTCTGGGGGAAGGCGAGCGAGCAATCTTCTGATTTTAAAGGGATTTACCCAACAAAAAGCTCCTGGGTCTAAAACACTCATTACTGGGTAAATATGCTGTATCGATATGTTATGTATTTATTTCCAATGATCACTGACTTTTTCTGACACATGCATTTTTTGATACAATTCTAGCAAATTGACCTTTGAAGAAGACCTCGAACAGGTCGAAACGCGTCAGGTCCACTTTATTATTATTGCCTAGTTAAACGCATATGTCATGTTGTCAAAACATTATAGACAGTATTTGTGTTGAGTGTTATGCATTTTTATACACCCTATGGGAGCTCATTTTTTTTAACCAGTGTGTTAAAAAATTTTCTGTATAATAAAGATACATTTTTATGAATTGGCTCTTTACCCTCTCATTCCGCTGCCTAAAAACCCCAAGTGGGGAATCTGTCTCCTTTTTTTTTGCACCAAGATGATACCTAAACCTGCAGGCATCATTCTGGTATAACCACTCAAAGTCGTGAATGGCGTACCTGAAGACAAAAAAATGGTTAACAATAAAGCACAGTAAACGGTAAAGTATAAATAATTACATACCTGAAAAGCAAACATGATAAAACATAATAACAATAAAACATTGCAGAATAGAATACAGTAAAAAAGAGCAGAACAATAGAGAGAGAATAGAGAGAGAGAGAGAACAATAAAACGACAACTATTTTTTTTTATTTTTGTTTGTGTTTTTTTTTTTTTTACACTTTTTTTTTGTAACTGTAACTTTTATAACTGTAACCGGTTCCAGGTTCGAGTCTCTCAAAATGCGATGGAATCTTGGGAGACCCTGTGAAAGTGTGCCTAGTCTGTGCAATGCTGTACGCTACGCTAATACTCAACTAGTGCATGGTAGCGTTCAAAACATTCACCAAGTGTTACTGCAGTGCTGTTTTGACTACGACCGGGGTGTACTACGCCGCTGGTGCTTGCCAGTTCACCAAAACGCTACAAAGAAAAGTGTCAGTGATCGATCGATACTGCACTTGGGTGGGCTGGACTGGGCTGGGCCGGGCGGAGGGGCAAAACGCAGGTGCTAGCAGGTATCTGGGCTGATCCCGCTAACACTGCGTTTTTGGGAACCCTAAACTGCTGGGGACGCTAGTATAGATCTGATCGGATCAGATATTGATGCGTTCAGATACTATACCACTAAGGGAGGTGTACGGTGCGTGTACGGTGCGTGCGTGGGTGTTCGCGGTACTGGCGCTAATCTGACGCTGCCTAGGGCGACGCATATCACCGCCGGGCGATCAGGGGGCTAAACCTTTATTCGGTAATAAACGGCGGGTGCCCTGACACTATAAAAAATAAACGAACTAACCAGCGTCACCCGTAACGGTTATACGGTGATCAGTGGTGAAAGGGTTAACTAGGGGGCAATCAAGGGGTTAAAACATTTATTAGGCAGTATATGGGGGTCCCTGTCGCTATAAAACACTGACGGCGAACCTAAATATTTACGTCCCTAACTACCGTCACCAGCGACACTAATACAGCGATCAGAAAAATGATCGCTTAGCGACACTGGTGAGGGGGGGTGATCAAGGGGTTAAAACTTTATTAGGGGGGGTAAGGGGGGTACCCTAGACCTACAGGGGGCTAATACTAACTGTCCCACCACTGCTAACTGTCACAAACTGACACTATGCAGTAATCAGGAAAAAAAAAAAAACCTGCTTGGTGTCAGTTTGTGACAGGGGGGGGGTGATTGGGGGGGGATCGGGGGGCGATCGGGGGGGGGGGATCGGTGGTGTAATGTATGCCTGGCATGTTCTACTGTGTGTGTGTGTGTGTTGGTGCACTTACATGTCATCTCTCCTCGGCGCTGGAACGGAAACTGCCAGACCGAGGAGAGATGACATCACATCCTCTGCCTCTGTGTACTATACAGAGGCAGGGGATGTTTCTCATTGGCTGGGAGCGATCGCGAGGGGGGGGCCACGATCGGATGGCCTCCCCCTCGTCTGTCATCGCTCCCAACCAAATGCCGACCGCAGCTGGCACCGGGGGGGGGGTCCGATCGGACCCCCCACCCGCGGGAAGGCAATCACGTTTCAGGTACGTGATTTTGCCTGCCCGTGCCGCTCTGCTCACGTATATAGGCGTGAGGCGGTCGGCAAGTGGTTAAATATCGTACCTTGGGGGGTGTCTATAGTATGCCTGTAAAGTGGTGTGTGTTTCCCGTGCTTAGAACAGTCCCTGCACAAAATGACATTTTTAAAGGAAAAAAAGTCAGTTAAAAGGGCTTGCGACTTTAATGTAATGTCAGGTCCTGGCAATATGGATGAAAATGAGTGAGACAAACGGCATGGGTACCCCCCAGTCCATTACCAGGCTCTTTGGGTCTTGTATGAATATTAAGGGGAACCAAAATTAAAAAAAGAAAGGTGTGGGGCCCCCAGGCCCTATATACTTTGAACCGCAGTATACAGGCGGTGCAAACAAGACAGGGACTGTAGGTTTGTTGTTAAGTAGAATCTGTTTGTAATTTTGAACTGGTACATTTTTAACATGTTTAGCTCCAGCCAAAAAATCTATTTTAAGCTTTTTGGAAAACATAGGGAAGGGTTATCACCCCTGTGACATTTGTTTTGCTGTCTGTGCTCCTCTTCAGAAGATTTCACCTCACTTTTTGTCCCAATGACAAATGTTTTTTGAAAATTTGGGGTTTTTAGTGAAACAAGGATTGGTGATAAAGCATCAGTGTAAAGGAGAAAGGTTTTTCCCATATTAACTCTTACAGGAGAGATTTCCCTTCCTAGGGGTAGATTTCATCTCACTTCCTGTTGTCTCCTTCCGTTTGCAAGTAGGAGTCGTTTGTAAGTTTGATGTTTGAAAGTAGGGGCCTGCCCTATATACTCAGCAGAAATTTGGGCCTAAGGTGTTGTTGTGGCCACAACACTGTAATGCCCCGTACACACGGTCGGACTTTGTTCGGACATTCCGACAACAAAATCCTAGGATTTTTTCTGACAGATGTTGGCTCAAACTTGTCTTGCATACACACGGTCACACAAAGTTGTCGGAAAATCCGATCGTTCTGAACGCGGTGACGTAAAACACGTACGTCGGGACTATAAACGGGGCAGTGGCCAATAGCTTTCATCCCTTTATTTATTCTGAGCATGCATGGCACTTTGTCCGTCGGATTTGTGTACACACGATCGGAATTTCCGACAACGGATTTTGTTGTCGGAAAATTTTATCTCCTGCTGTCCAACTTTGTGTGTCGGAAAATCCGATGGAAAATGTGTGATGGAGCCTACACACGTTCGGAATTTCCGACAACAAAGTCCTATCACACATTTTCCGTCGGAAAATCCGACCATGTGTACGGGGCATAAGCCCTCACAGGGTCCTGCTGTGAAATATTAGATCAAGAATTGTAATTACATGCCCCTGTTGAACAGGGGCAGAAAAATTGGGCCTTTGGTGGTGGTGGTGGTGCTGGTGCCACAACACTGTAAGTCCTCACAGTTACTCTTGGTGGGCGCAGAAACGGGCCCTGCTGTGAGATATTACATCAAGAATTCTAATTACATGTCCCTGTTGAACAGGGGCAGAAAAATTGGGCCTTAGGCACTGGTGCTGGTGCCACAACACTGCAACCCCCCACAGATACTCTAGTTGGAGCGCAGGAACTAGCCCTTCTGCAAAGAATTGCATCAAAAATTGTAATTACACACCCCTGTTAAACAGGGGCTGAAAAATTGGGCCTTAGGCACTGGTGGCGGTGCCCAGAACCAAAAATGTTCTTACAAGCTATCAGCATGATCATTGAGGAGGAAGAGGATAATTACTCAGCATGTCAAAATTATGGTGCATAGGAAATCCGCCCACTCCTATATTCCAAACGCTGCGCTAATGGAAACAAAGCCTCAAATTGAGCAGCTACTTCTGTGTGTGTAAATACATGTCCAAGAAATTTTTTTGGTTCACCATAAACTAACCCCAACCAACAGTGAAACCAAATAGCAGCGCTAAATCAATTAACCTAAATAAACAAGTGAATCACTTCCATAAACAGTGAAAATATTACAGAGATATGGAAAATAATAATCCACAATACAGTGCATCAAATAATGTGAACCGTAGCCTAAGTAAATATGTGAATAATCAATTAAGTGAATAAAAGATCTGTGAAAACAAAAAAGTGTAATATAAAGACTTTTAAATCAAATAAATGTAAAAAGTCCAAAAAATTAGTGATGAATAAAAAATGATTTCTTTGGTGTTTATCCGTGACGTGATATAGTGTAGATCTTCAATAAATCAATCTTCCACCACACCTCTGTGACTGTGATTCCACTCCCCTTAGGCGAACAAACTCACCAGCTCCTCTAGACTCACACTCTCGTGTTTGGCTATAAGGCTTTAACCCACACAGAAGGGGGCAGAATAATGACCCCCAGTGGTCCACCGTTACACATCCAGAGTTTTTCATAAAGTGCTCTCTCCACATGTAAAAAAAAAGGAGTGATCCAATAGTTTAACACCGTAATGAAATTTATTAAAATAACACTCTCCTCCACCATTAAACTCACATCTTAAAAGATCACATCAAGCAAAGAAGCTAAGCAAAGCAGATTAACACAGCAACAACTCCAAACGTAAGGATCAACGTATGGTGGTCACAGCGGACCCAGGTAGTTCACTCTCTGATGACAGTCTCACTCATCCTCTGGAGTTCCCTGAAGCCGTTTCCCCACTTCCTAGTATGGCGCTCTCTGTCACAGCGTGCTACATCATACGTTCTCGATTGCCGTACAGCCACGCCCCGACATGTTTTGTCACAGGGACTTGATCATGGGATTGGCTGTACGGCTAGGCAATCTCTCCTTTATACCCTCCGCTCTCATAACGAGCGGAACTATTATCACTGCGCTTGCACACTCACTGTGTCCCCGTTCGCACCATACGCAAGTATTACTCTGCAGCATAGCCTTAGACACAGATAAAAATAATAATAGCGCGAATACCAAAGTGCAAATTTATGTGAAAACGATAGCTTGTCACATACTAGATGTTTACCCCATAATAGATAAAAGACGGGTATATAATCCCTATTAGGGATGAGCCGAACACCCCCCTGTTCGGTTCGCACCAGAACATGCGAACAGGAAAAAAATTCGTTCGAACACGCGAACACCGTTAAAGTCTATGGGACACGAACATGAATAATCAAAAGTGCTAATTTTAAAGGCTAATATGCAAGTTATTGTCAATAAAAGTGTTTGGGGACCTGGGTCCTGCCCCAGGGGACATGAATCAATGCAAAAAAAAGTTTTAAAAACGGCCGTTTTTTCAGGAGCAGTGATTTTAATAATGCTTAAAGTCAAACAATAAAAGTGTAATATCCCTTTAAATTTCGTACCTGGGGGGTGTCTATAGTATGCCTGTAAAGGGGCGCATGTTTCCCGTGTTTAGAACAGTCTGACAGCAAAATGACATTTTGAAGGAAAAAACACATTTAAAACTACCGCGGCTATTGCATTGCCGACAATACACATAGAAGTTCATTGATAAAAACGGCATGGGAATTCCCCACAGGGCAACCCCGAACCAAAATTAAAAAAAAAAAATGATGTGGGGGTCCCCCTAAATTCTATACAAGGCCCTTCAGGTCTGGTATGGATATTAAGGGGAACCCCAGCCAAAATTTAAAAAAAAAATTGACGTGGGGTTCCCCCTAAATTCCATACCAGACCCTTCAGGTCTGGTATGGATTTTAAGGGGAACCCCGCGCCAAAAAAAAAAAAAAAAACGGCGTGGGGTCCCCCTAAAAATCCATACCAGACCCTTATCCGAGCACGCAACCTGGCAGGCCGCAGGAAAAGAGGGGGGGACGAGAGTGCGGCCCCCCCCCTCCTGAACCGTACCAGGCCACATGCCCTCAACATTGGGAGGGTGCTTTGGGGTAGCCCCCCAAAACACCTTGTCCCCATGTTGATGAGGACAAGGGCCTCATCCTCACAACCGTGGCCGGTGGTTGTGGGGGTCTGCGGGCGGGGGGCTTATCGGAATCTGGAAGCCCCCTTTAACAAGGGGACCCCCAGATCCCGGCCCCCCCCCGTGTGAAATGGTAAGGGGGTACTTACCCCTACCATTTCACTAAAAAACTGTCAAAAATGTTAAAAATGACAAGAGACAGTTTTTGACAATTCCTTTATTTAAATGCTTCTTCTTTCTTCCTTCATCTTCTTCTTCTTCTGGTTCTTCTGGCTCTTCTGGTTCTTCCTCCGGCGTTCTCGTCCAGCATCTTCTCCGCGGCGTCTTCTATCTTCTTCTCCTCGGGCCGCTCCGCACCCATGGCATGAGGGGGGAGGCTCCCGCTCTTCTCTTCATCTTCTTCTCTTCTTCATCTTCTTCTTCATCTTCTTCTTCATCTTTTCTTCCTTCTTCTCTTCTTCATGTCTTCTCCGGGCCGCTCCGCAGCCATGCTGGCATGGTGGGAGGCTCCCGCTGTGTGACGGCGTCTCTTCGTCTGACGGTTCTTAAATAACGGGGGGCGGGGCCACCCGGTGACCCCGCCCCCCTCTGATGCACGGTGACATGACGGGACTTCCCTGTGACGTCACGGGGAATGCCACAGGGAAGTCCCGTCATGTCACCGTGCGTCAGAGGGGGGCGGGGTCACCGGGTGGCCCCGCCCCCCGTTATTTAAGAACCGTCAGACGAAGAGACGCCGTCACACAGCGGGAGCCTCCCACCATGCCAGCATGGCTGCGGAGCGGCCCGCAGAAGACATGAAGAAGAGAAGAAGGAAGAAAAGATGAAGAAGAAGAAGAAGATGAAGAAGAAGATGAAGAAGAGAAGAAGATGAAGAGAAGAGCGGGAGCCTCCCCCCTCATGCCATGGGTGCGGAGCGGCCCGAGGAGAAGAAGATAGAAGACACCGCGGAGAAGATGCTGGACGAGAACGCCGGAGGAAGAACCAGAAGAGCCAGAAGAACCAGAAGAAGAAGAAGATGAAGGAAGAAAGAAGAAGCATTTAAATAAAGGAATTGTCAAAAACTGTCTCTTGTCATTTTTAACATTTTTGACAGTTTTTTAGTGAAATGGTAGGGGTAAGTACCCCCTTACCATTTCACACAGGGGGGGGGCCGGGATCTGGGGGTCCCCTTGTTAAAGGGGGCTTCCAGATTCCGATAAGCCCCCCGCCCGCAGACCCCCACAACCACCGGCCACGGTTGTGAGGATGAGGCCCTTGTCCTCATCAACATGGGGACAAGGTGTTTTGGGGGGCTACCCCAAAGCACCCTCCCAATGTTGAGGGCATGTGGCCTGGTACGGTTCAGGAGGGGGGGGGGCCGCACTCTCGTCCCCCCCTCTTTTCCTGCGGCCTGCCAGGTTGCGTGCTCGGATAAGGGTCTGGTATGGATTTTTAGGGGGACCCCACGCCGTTTTTTTTTTTTTTTTTGGCGCGGGGTTCCCCTTAAAATCCATACCAGACCTGAAGGGTCTGGTATGGAATTTAGGGGGAACCCCACGTCAATTTTTTTTTTAAATTTTGGCTGGGGTTCCCCTTAATATCCATACCAGACCTGAAGGGCCTTGTATGGAATTGAGGGGGACCCCCACATCATTTTTTTTTTTTTTATTTTGGTTCGGGGTTCCCCTGTGGGGAATTCCCATGCCGTTTTTATCAATGAACTTCTATGTGTATTGTCGGCAATGCAATAGCCGCGGGTAGTTTTAA
The DNA here is from genome assembly GCA_037952925.1 of Lithobates clamitans. Taxonomy (NCBI): domain Eukaryota; kingdom Metazoa; phylum Chordata; class Amphibia; order Anura; family Ranidae; genus Lithobates; species Lithobates clamitans. The sequence continues at coordinate 1,998,275 of JBBGZY010001695.1, forward strand.
ATGAGTTTTTTCCTTCCAAATGTCATTTTGCTGTCAGACTGTTCTAAACACAGGAAACATGCGCCCCTTTACAGGCATACTATAGACACCCCCCAGGTACGAAATTTAAAGGGATATTACACTTTTATTGTTTGACTTTAAGCATTAATAAAATCACTGCTCCTGAAAAAACGTCCGTTTTTAAAACTTTTTTTTGCATTGATCCATGTCCCCTGGGGCAGGACCCGGGTCCCCAAACACTTTTTATGACAATAACTTGCATATAAGCCTTTAAAATTAGCACTTTTGATTTCTCCCATAGACTTTTAAAGGGTGTTCCGCGGCATTCGAATTTGCCGCGAACACCCCAAATTGTTCGCTGTTCGGCGAACTTGCGAACAGCCAATGTTCGAGTAGAACATGAGTTCGACTCGAACTCGAAGCTCATCCCTAATCCCTATTTAATGGTATGAGGTGATTTAAAACTGAGAGATATCACTCTCTTTAAACAAATGGTTGGACATATATATGGCCTTAAAGGGAAACTAACAAACCGGAAAATAATTCTGCTTCATCAGCTCAATAAATAAAATTAGACTGAGAATGCCAAAATAATATCAAAATAATAATTAAAATTAATTTACATATAGAAGAAAATAATTTTTCTTTTCAAAAACTATTATCTTTAAAAATTACTTATAAATTTGCTTCTATTTTTCAAAATTCATTTTTAAAAATTAATTATTCTAATTCTAAATGGAAACTTACCTAAAACTATAAGGTGGTGTGATCAATAACGTGCCTCTGGGAGTACTATAAGTGACAGTACCCCATCATGATCTCATCCCCTTCTCTTACTGGACACTGATACTCATCAAACTAACTAGGAGATGAGGTTTCCCCCAGATTAAAGTGCTTAACAGCCCAAAGTCCCGGAACATCTCACTTTTATTCATTAACCAAAGAACAATTTTTCTTTATCCTTTTGTTGGAAGGGCAATACAGAATAGGACTCCACTCTATATATAGGGAAGGGGGGTCAATAATTATTAATGAAGCAATTGAGGTCCAGTTCTATGTTTAAGCCTCTGGGAAAAAGACAGTTTAAAAGAAAAATCCATCGGGTCTCCCGTTGGGATAAATCTCTCACCCGATTTGAGCCCCTCCAGGTCAGGTATACAATATCAATACCACAGAAATGGAGTAGACTAGGGTCCTGATCATGTTTTTCTTTAAAATGGAGGGACACACTGTGGTATTTAAATCAATTTTTAATATTAGATATGTGTTCAGATATGCGCCCCTTTAAAAAAGTCTCTTAGTACGCCCCACATAAAATAAACCGCAGGGGCACCACATAAGGTACACCACATACGATGAATTGCAGGTAATGAACTCTCTTATTTCAAAGGTACATTATCATAATTGGTGATGCTCTTCATACCCCTATTGCTGATTCTCACTGTTCTGCAGCAAACACACTTCCTACATGGGAAAAAAACATTTAGATCTATTTTTATTGAGGGATGACCAGGTGGATCAAGAATCTTTCTCACCACCCTGTCTCCAAAACTAGGGGCTCTTCTGTAAATAAATTTAGGGTATTCTGGTAAGACGTCACCCAAATGTCGATCTCTACAGAGGATATACCAATATTTTGCTATATGCGATTTTGTTCATATTTTGTTTATCATTTACATGCGACTTTACATGTGGGATTTGGCTACACACGACTTACAAAGTATTTTTTACACTAGGACAACATTACACCTACACACTCCAAAGGGGGTCACTTTGCTGTTTTATGTTTGGTTTTATTTTCGTTGAATTTTTATTTGCAATTTTGGTCTATACTTTATATGAGACTTTACATATGGGATTTGGCTACACACAATTTACCAAGTATTTCTATGAATTAGGACAGCGCCACACTCACACACTAACCCTTCACTTACCTTCTGTTTTTTTCACCTTGGTGGAAAACACATCTGTGGAGGCAGCAGTCCTTTATGCGATTTCTTCCATTGTTTCCATTTTTTTACATTTTCTCCACTTTTTTCTCCACTAGGACAACGTTACACCTACACACTCCAAAGGGGGTCACTTTGCTGTTTTATGTTTGGTTTTATTTTCGTTGAATTTTTTATTTGCAATTTTGGTCTATACTTTATATGCGACTTTACATATGGGACTTGGCTACACACGATTTACCAAGTATTTCTATGAATTAGGACAGCGCCACACCCACACACTAACCCTTCACTTATCTTCTGTAAATAAATTTAGGGTTTTCTGGTAAGACTTCACCCAAATGTCGATCTCTACAGAGGATATACCAATATTTCTTAAAGATCCTCTCAATCTCTTTGTACTGACAATGGTAGCTCGATATAAATCCCCACTGGTGTTGTTCATTAGAGGCAATACGCTCTTTTTTCTTCAAGCATTCTTCCCTTGGGATATTGGCCACTTGTTCTATAACCTCATTCAAGGAATTTTCCTGGTACCCCTTCTGCAGGAATATCTCCTTCAATATATTGGCCTGTGAATAATATTTTTCTTGTTCAGTGCAATTCCGACCGACCCTCAGCATTTGTCCCTTAGGGATATTCTTAATCCAAATAGGGTGATGACCACTCCTGATGGACAAGAAGCTGTTTCGATCCGTTGGTTTGAAGTACACACACGTGCCCAAAGAGTGACCTCTCCTTTCTATTGTCACGTCCAAGAAGTTGACGCATCTATCGCTGACCTGAGACTCCAGTTTGATGTTATTTCTATTGGTATTCAGATACCCTAAAAAATCAACCACAGATTCCCTAGACCTCTCCCAAATAAATAGGAGGTCGTCTATGAACCTGCGGTAGAGTCTGAGTTGGGGCAGCCGTTTACTGAAGACGTATCTATCCTCCCATTCAGCCATAAACAGGTTGGCAAGGCTGGGAGCATATTTAGCTCCCATAGCCATGCCAACCTGCTGAGAGAAGAAATGGCCATTCCACCAAAAATAATTGTGCGACATGCAGAAATTTAAGGCCTGACCTAGAAATCGTTTCTGCACATCGGGAATGTCCTCCCTTCTACTCAGTGCCCAATTCAACGACAAAGATGCATCCTCGTGCTGGATAATCGTATATAGTGAGGAAACATCGGCCGTAACCAAATAGGTTTCAGCCGTGGGGTTGAGATGGACCTCACCTAAACGTTGAAGGAGGTCAGTCGTGTCCCTGAGATATGCCCTGGTGGCCTTCACACTTGGTTGGAGAAATTTATCTAAATATTCTCCAAGCCTCGCCGTGACCGATCCTATCCCATTCACAATAGGGAGTGCTGGGAGTAATTTAGCATCCTTGTGGATTTTAGGTAATGTATAAATTAGTGGAATCCTGCAGGCGCTAGGAACCAAATATCTCTTTTCTCTGAGACTTAGGGCATTAATAGTATACCCCCACTCAACCAATAAACTTAGTTCTTCCTTATACTTATCCGTCGGATCAGTGGTCAGCTGGGCGTATAATGTCTGCTGGGCGTATAATGATGTTGTTTCTTTTTTCCAGTCATCTGATTCCTTTGTTGATATATTCTGGATTGACCTTCTCTTTCACACTTAATTGGTCTATATCCTTAAAAACTTCAATATAATGATTACTGGAGTTTTGGGGATTAAAGATAGATTTATTCCTTAAGCCACTGTCAACATTCCCTGAAGAGACAGTGACATTATTCTTAGGAGCTGCTGGGTGACTCAAAAAATATTTTTTAATATTGAGAGTCCGTACAAATTTGTGTGTGTCAATAAACACTTCAAATTTGTTCAACATTTTTTTGGGTGCACATTTAAGACCCAAGTTCAGCATGTTAAGTTCTTTCGGATTCAATGTTACCTCACTTAAATTATAAATACCAGTATTTATGTGTCCCTCATTCTTTTTCTTGGATTGTTGACGTCGTCCTGTTCGACATCCCCTTCTTCTCTTGGGAGTGATCTCACTCCCTTGTTGTGGGCCATTCCTCCCTCCCCTGTTGTTTACCGGGTGGCTCTTTCCTCTCGGTATCCCTCCTCCCCTCCCCCTCCTCCCTCGCTGTCCTAAAAAAGGTGAAGACCCCTGTTGGCGATAATGAGATCCATTATAATCCTCATCCAAGGGGAGATACCTATTATAAATGGGAGTGGTGCTCCTTCCGTCACCATAATTAAACGGTGGATACTGCTGATACATGTCATGAGCCTGTTGTGCGTAGTGCCCAGATACATAATTGTTTCTAGATTGTTGGGGCCCACGCCATTCTCTCTGATTGTTATTCTTTTTTTTTTTTTTTTTTTTTTTAATGAGATTTTTATTTAATGTTTGGTTCAAGATATTTCCAAATTAAGGCTCAAGATCCAAACTGAACAAGTGACAGATGACACAGAAATGACAACCCAGGCGTCAGAAACGCCTCCACAATTCCAATGCTAAATTGCAGTTTTATGGGGTGAAAAAACAAAACAAAAAAAAAACAAAAAACACAAAACAAGAACAAACATTTCGAGTCCCTGAAAAAGAGAAATGATTGGAAAGATCTCTCCTGTGACAAACCATACAAAGTTACTGCTGATACATGTCATGAGCCTGTTGTGCGTAGTGCCCAGATACATAATTGTTTCTAGATTGTTGGGGCCCACGCCATTCTCTCTGATTGTTATTCTGATGGTAACCACCCCTCAAATATTGAGGCGGTCTGGGTGAATAATGGTATTTATTATATTGATTACCTCTTTGCTGTGGAGGGGCATTGTTTAATGTCTGTCCAGTCGCACCCTGTTCAATTCTATGTGTGCCACCCTTCATCCCCACCTTTTTACCTTGATCAGTTTTAGGACCATTATTCATATTCCTTTAATTTGCATAGGGGTCTCCTTAGTGCCTATAGTGGGATTTTACCATGCATAAATTTTATTATTTTTAAAATCAGTCGCATCCCTGTTATACCCAGTCCCGGGCGCATGGCGCGGATCCGGTTGACGCCAGGGTGCCGGAGTTTGGGTGTTGGCTGTCATGGACAAGTCAGCGTGGTTGGCGTCATTCGCTGGGCGGTTATCGCTCAGGTTGACGCCTCCCCTCTTCTCCATGCCTACCAACGTGCCGCTGTTATGTGCTATGTGGGCCCCCTCCTCCTCCTCCCTATACTATTGGAGGAGCCTTGGGTGTTCCCCTGCACGCCAGCACCACGCCCCTGGTCTCTGGACACGTGACGTTGATCCGGCCTGCGCCGGCGCGCGATCACTCTGGGATATACATCCGGCATTGTAGATGAGGGAGGTTGTTTGGCGCCATTCGCCGGGCGGTTATCGCTCGGGTAGACGCCTTCCCTCTCTCCCATTGCTGGCGTGACGTTGGTGGCAAACAGTGGTTATGGGGGTTTACTTACACTCCCCATTGCATGAACGGGTACTCTCTGGATGGACCGGCCCTCTCTGGGTAGCAGACCTGGTCATTACACCTACTTGCATATGCACATACAAGGTAATCCTCAATTCACATTATTTCATGATATCTTCCTACCTTTTTTGCATTATTCATTTCTCTCCTTTACCTTTGCACTCTTTTTTCCCCAACGTTTAGGCACTTTTACATTATTGTTTTTTCTTTTTTTTTTGTGTAGTGTTTTCCATGTCCTTTTTCACTTATCACTTTTCATTCACACCTGTCACCTATACTTACATAGATTGGAATCTTTGCCTCACCAGTTAAATTTATCATCAGTCTCACACCACTTTCACACATTTTTTACACACATTTTCACATTTATTCACAGATAATCATATGAGCCATGCACACACTTGGATTTTGGTGGGGTTCACCTCCCCAGTCACGCCGCATCCTTCAGGGTTTCCCGCCGTCCATCTACTGTTTTTCCGCCTCTGCTCCCGGGGGAGACAATTTGTCCGCAGCTCTGCCTAGGCATCCACTGCTGCACCCCACACCCATGCAGAACCTGTAAGTTTGGGTGAATATGTATTATTTCCCCGTCTCCTTCTTTTGGTATGATCTACACAATTATTGCTCATTTTTCAATTTCAATTTTATAGACATCCCTACAGCGTCTGCTCCTGAAGAGTGACCACAGTCACGAGACGCGTCGAGCTATAGACGCAACAATCATGGATACACATCCAGTTGTTTGAACAATTATGCTGCTACATTATGTTTAGAGTCAGTGACCATTTTACCTTCGTATATGGGATGTCCTACATGAATTGTATTTTATGTTTATATATATATATATATATATATTATGACCCATTATGTAATTTACTCTAGAAGGTTTGCAGGTTGCAATGTCTATCTGTGCCATTGACATTTCTTATTGTATGTTGTAACCATGGAATAAATTTTATAGTACAATATCCCAAGTGTCTTCTTGCTCTCCAGCTGCATGCTTCACACAAAGTCCCAAACTTTTCCTTTTTTTCTTTGCTGCGCAAAAACTGGGATGGAGGCACCCCTGATCTTCAGAGGCCTCATATAAAGTCCCACTTCTCCTCAAAACGCATCCCTGTTATACTTCCTGACCTTTTTCTTTTGTGTGTCTCGATCAACCTTTTCAAGTTTTTTCTTCATATTATTGTTGAATTCTTTGATCTGATTTGATTCGTTTATCGGTTCCAACTTGCTACGAATAGCATTAATTTGTTCATTAAGTCTCCCTAATTTAATCTGTTTTCTAGTTAAAATCAGAGTCTGTAGCTCCCTCCCTACTCTATTAAAAAATTCCAACCATTCATCCATAAAACATTGGTCAACAAGACCATCCCCACAGCTGAAACCTATTTGGTTACGGCCGATGTTTCCTCATTATATATGATTATCCAGCACAAGGATGCATCTTTGTCGCTGAATTGGGCACTGAGTAGAAGGGAGGACATTCCTGATGTGCAGAAAAGATTTCTAGGCCAAGCCTTAAATTCCTGCTTGTCGCACAATTATTTTTGGTGGAATGGCCATTTCTTCTCTCAGCAGGTTGGCATGGCTATAGGAGCTAAATATGCTCCCAGCCTCGCCAACCTGTTTATGGCTGAATGGGAGGATAGTAAACGGCTGCCCCAACTCAGACTCTACCGCAGGTTCATAGACGACCTCCTATTTATTTGGGAGGGGTCTAGGGAATCTGTGGTTGATTTTTTAGGGTATCTGAATACCAATAGAAATAACATCAAACTGGAGTCTCAGGTCAGCGATAGATGCGTCAACTTCTTGGACGTGACAATAGAAAGGAGAGGTCACTCTTTGGGCACGTGTGTGTACTTCAAACCAACGGATCGAAACAGCTTCTTGTCCATCAGGAGTGGTCATCACCCTGTTTGGCTTAAGAATATCCCTAAGGGACAAATGCTGAGGGTCCGTCGGAATTGCACCGAACAAGAAAAATATTATTCACAGACCGATATATTGAAGGAGAGATTCCTGCAGGAGGGGTACCAGGAAAATTCCTTGAATGAGGTTATAGAACAAGTGGCCAATATCCCAAGGGAAGAATGCTTGAAGAAAAAAAGAGTGTATTACCTCTAATGAACAACACCAGTGGGGATTTATATAGAGCTACCATTGTCAGTACAAAGAGATTGAGAGGATCTTTAAGAAATATTGGTATATCCTCTGTAGACATTTGGGTGACGTCTTACCAGAATACCCTAATTTATTATTATTATTTATTTACAGAAGAGCCCCTAGTTTTGGAGACAGGGTGGTGAGAAAGATTCTTGATCCACCTGGACGTCCCTCAATAAAAATAGATCTAAAGGGTTTTTTCCCATGTAGGAAGTGTGTTTGCTGCAGAACAGTGAGGACCAGCAATAGGGGTATGAAGAGCATCACCAATTATGATAATGAAACCTTTGAAATAAGAGAGTTCATTACCTGAAATTCATCGTATGTGGTGTACCTTATGTGGTGCCCCTGCAGTTTATTTTAAGTGGGGCGTACTAAGAGACTTTAAAGGGGCGCATATCTGAACACATATCCAATATTAAAAATGGATTTAAATACTACAGTGTGTCCCTCCATTTTAAAGAAAAACATGATCAGGACCCTAGTCTACTCCAGTTCTGTGGTATTGATATTGTATACACGACCTGGAGGGCCTCAAATCGGGTGAGAGATTTATCCCAACGGGAGACCCGATGGATTTTTCTTTTAAAATGTCTTTTTCCCAGAGGCTTAAACAGAGAACTGGACCTCAATTGCTTCATTAATAATTATTGACCCTCCTTCCCTATATATAGAGTGGAGTCCTATTCTGTATTGCCCTTCCAACAAAGGGATAAAGAAAAATTGTTCTTTGGTTAGGGAATAAAAGTGAGATGTTCTGGGACTTTGGGCTGTTAAGCACTTTAATCTGGGGGAAACCTCATCTCCTAGTTAGTTGGATGAGTATCAGTGTCCAGTAAGAGAATGGGGTGAGATCATGATGGGGGTACTGTCACTTAAAGTACTCCCAGAGGCATGTTATTGATCACACCCCCTTATAGTTTTAGGTAAGCTTCCATTTAGAATTAGAATAATTCATTTTTAAAAATGAATTTTGAAAAATAGAAGCAAATTTATAAGTAATTTTTAAAGATAATAGTTTTTAAAAAGAAAAATTATTTTCTTCTATATGTAAATTAATTTTAATTATTATTTTGATTTTATTTTGGCATTCTTAGTTTAATATCATTTATTGAGCTGATGAAGCAGAATTATTTTGCGGTTTGTTAATAGAATATAGGAGGGACAGAGATAGTCAACTGTAAGCACCACATCCCATAATTAGGTAATGAACAAAAACTAAAGGCTGTTAGGCCTAGAGAGAAATGGGGAGGGGAGGGATCTTCCCCAGGGACTTTTAAGGTGCTATTTAATAAACAGTATATTCAAAAGATTCTGTACAGTCATATTGATTAAAATTAATATTTATTGGTATTGAATCACATTAAAATATTCATGTCATACTTGAAGAGTAAGACATGTTGATAAGAACACTATAACATAAACAGTGTCACCCAAAAGAATTTTTCGATTAAATCACAATTAGACCGTGCAACATGAAGCAACTATTTAAAGATGCCAAAACAATCTGCCGTTCTCGACATGTTTCGCTCTAAATGTGAGCTTCTTCAGGAGTTTAAAGGCAATGATTGTGACGGACTCTAAATGATAAGGAAATAAACAGAAATCCATACACGCATTTAAACATGAAATGGAGAACATCTAAAAAGTTTTTTCTCAAATATACATAAATTCCATTATCAAGGCAGAGATTGATACAGAAAGTTGTAGTACAAGCATGTAGGTTTCGATATTGAACATTTTGGTCAAATGTAAACAATCAAAATTTGTGCATCTTACCAGGCTGTAGCACATTAATCTGACATAAATCTTTCAATAGATCGACAATATTGCTGCTATTTTCAAACCGGAAAGTTCTCACATATGAGGGATATCAATGCCATATAATGACCACAGGGGAACACAAAGTTTACAAAGCGGCCCTTTAAAAAAGGGGAAATACATCCAAAAATTAGCAAAAAGTATAGAAAAAAGGAGAGGGGGGGGGGAGGGGAGGGGGAGGGGGGGGGAGGGGGAATCGCAATGAAGTTCTTTCATGGTGTAATTTTATAATTTTGGAGGGATATATACCCTAAAAGTGGAACCAATTTAAAATATATTACCTGAAACATAAAAGTATATCGGCAAATGATGTCATGTAGGTGAAGATGGCATCAAGAGCAAGTGAAAAACTGATGAAAAAATGCTTTTTTTTCCCTCCTGATAGCTGCAAGGAGGAGCAATCGCCAGCAGAAATATTTTCTGAGTATAGAGGAGAAAAAACAATAAGGGGTCAATAGAGAATTCAGGGTGTAACTACATGTCAACTAGTGACAGTGTCACACAGAGAAAACTTACTTCACGAGTGGTGGTCCGGCATACAGACTGAGAAGAGCATCACGCTGCCTCTGTAGGATCGCACCGGTGACAGAACTGTGAGCGGTGTATAACCGCCTTTATATACCCCCATCACGGCGGCGTCTGTTCTCGCCGCCGTGATGCGGACGCTCAATGAGGCCGGTTACGTCGGGACGTAGGGGGAACGCGGTGACGTCAGCTCTGGCGTCATCGACGTGTGTGGAGGTTACTGCGCATGTCTGCGCGGTTCAAGAGCCCGTGGAACATAAAGGCGCAGGAGGCGCCATTTTGGTGAAGGGAAAAGGAGAGATAACAGCCGAGTAGATATAAATTGAGGCAATATGCCTACTTTATCTTTTAAAAATGATAGAAAAATATATATATATGTATTCCCTATATATTGCTGATAAAGGCTCAAATTAATACCAATAGTTCGATGTCCGAAACCCCTGCCAGACGCAATCCGGCTCAAATTAAAGGGCCACCAGCCACGGGGACGATTGGTTCAACATCCCAATGGTGGGTGCCCGGGGCGTCCGTGTGGTCCAAACTGGCAAAGATAATCCCAATGTGAGAATATTCCCGGCGAACAATTCAAGATAAAAAACAAAACAAGAAGTATAAAATATATAGAACCTGAGAAACTTCAAAAATGAAGTTTATAGCCATAGCCTGCAAGATGTAATACAGATAAAACAGTGGAAATTCAATGACAGAAAATACATAACATACGTACAGAAAAAGATATCTGGTCATATTATAGCTGCTACTGAGTAACATCTATGGTTAAAACATGAAGGTGATACCATAGCATAGCATAGAAATAATGGGTATAATAAATGACCAAGAATAGATAGAGAAGAAGAAAGAGAGCCAACGCAGGGGTAATGTAAAATGGAAGATGCGAGCCTCATCAAGGTTGTGATTATTCAAATGAATGGCTTGAAGCTGAACGCATCATTCAAGCCAGGATGTTGAAGGGCTGACAGTTTGTGTATCCAGCGTGCCTCCTTTTGTAGGAGGAGCTTATCATAGTCTCCTCCTCTAACACCAGGGGGAATATGTTCTAGAGCAAAGAAATGTAAGCAGTTAGCGTCAAAATTGTGTTGTAAGCCTACATGTCGGCTGATAGGGGTCTCCATTCTTTTTTTCTGTATAAGGGAAACATGATCCCTAATTCGACAGAAGAAGGGCCTCTTGGTTTTCCCAATATAAAACATTTTACATTCGCATAGCATAGCATAATGTACACTATACCAATTGATTGACACGTTACTGCAAATTTTGGTTTGAACAAATCCCCGTTGGGTAGCAAAAGGCTGCGAGTAGCTAAGATGTATCTGCAGTAGGCACAACAGTGGCAGGGTCTGCTGCCTTTGTCAGCATCTTTGATTTTAACAACACGATTTTCATAGTGGCTCTGTACCAATGAGTCCCTCAGGGATCGACTTCGTCTAAAAGTGATCTCCGGGTATGGGTTAAGGTGTTTAGCCACTTTTTCGTCTCCCATCAACAAATACCAATATTTGTTGAGAATATCACGTATTTGTTTGTGTTGACTAGAATACGTAGTGATGAGTCTGACGCCGGGATTAGCTTTTTTAGGTCTAATATTATGTAAGAGAGAGACTCTATTTTGATTTTTAGCTCTAAGATATGCTTTTTTAAGGCATTTTTTGCTATATCCCCGGTTTAGGAAGCGTAGGCGCAAACATTTAGCTTCCTTTTCAAAGTCAGACTCATCACTACAGTTGCGTTTAGCTCGCAGGTATTGCCCGTAGGGCACACTTGTAATAAGAGGGGTTGGATGAGAACTGCTAGCATGCAGTAGAGAGTTACCTGCTGAAGGTTTACGGTATAAGGTTGTTCTGATGCTGCCGTCAAATTTAACTGTGATTAGAGTATCTAAAAAAGTCAGACTAGATTGACTAAATTCCACCGTAAATCTAAGATTATACCTGTTAGTTTTAAGGCTTTCCAAAAAGGACAAAAGAAGATCTTTGGGGCCTATCCATATGAAAAAAATGTCGTCAATAAACCTCCTCCATAGGGGGATTAGTTCCATATATTGTTGCATGTCATCGCGGGAAAATAATTCCCGTTCCCACCCCCCCAGATACAGGTTGGCGTAAGAGGGGGCGCATTTGGTCCCCATAGCCACCCCCTGTATCTGGAGGTAGTGGGATCCTCCAAACAAGAAGATATTGTTGGAGAGGATGAACATTAACAAATTTAGGATGAATTCGTTATATTGAGATGATGTCTCATGGTTCTGGAAGAGAAAATCTCTGACGATTTCTACCCCCTGCTGATGGGGGATAGAGTTATATAAGGCCTCCACGTCGAGGGCTACCAGCCACGCGCCCGCGGGGAGGAAAATCCCATCGAGGGCGCGTAGCAGGTCATTGGTGTCCTGAAGGTAGGACACCAAACCCTCGACGTGGGGCCTAAGAAAGTCATCAATTAATTGACTAGCTGTTTCGGTAAGACTGCCGTTACCCGAGACAATCGGGCGGCCTGGGGGTTTAGTCTGACTTTTATGAATTTTTGGAAGAGCGTATAATGTGGGTGTGCGTGGAGATGTAACGTTTAAAAACTCCCAAGTAGACTTGTTAATGAGACCACTTCGGTAGGCCGAACCTATTAGATGTTGGTAACGGTTAATAGTCAAAGTAACATGAGTTGGTGATACTTTACGGTACCACTCACGATTTTGAATAATAGCTAGTACCATGGACTCATATTGTCCCCTGTCCATCACCACTAGGTTGCCGCCCTTATCGGCAGGCTTAATTATAATGCTTTGATTTGATTGTAAAGATTTTAAAGCCTTGGTTTGGGAAGAAGTCAAGTTGGCTTCGGAGATGTTTCTCCATTTAGTTTCCATAATTTCTTTGGTGACTTGGTTAGTGAATGCCCAAACGTTCGGATTACCTTGAAGGGCAGGAAATTTGGAGGATTTGGGTTTATAATTACGAGGTATGGCATCGGGCAGGGGACGGGGATGGGCCAATGGAGGTGGGGGAGGAGGCGAGGGGTCAACAGCCGTTTCGAGGGCAAGAGCCTCGAGCAGGTCTGTTTCACTGATCCCTCCCTCCTCCCACAGCTCCATTAGGTCCTCCATGGCCTTAATGTCATTGATGGACATATCCCTCCAAAGGGGATTATCCAGAGACGAACTTTGAATTGATGGAGGTGGTCTATCATAAAGAATTTTAAACATAAGTTTTCTCGAGAATAAATTGAGATCTTTGATTAATTCAAAAGGATCTACCCTTTGCGTGGGGCAAAAGGTAAGACCCAATTTTAACACAGAAATTTGTTCAGCCGAGAGAGGACAGGAAGAGATATTAATCACCTCGAGTTGAGTTTCTGGGGTTTGGGATTCCCCGAATCTGGGTTCATGATCCTTTTGGTATCGGGCATCAATTGTGCAAGATCTCCTTTTTTCTATACTTTTTGCTAATTTTTGGATGTATTTCCCCTTTTTTAAAGGGCCGCTTTGTAAACTTTGTGTTCCCCTGTGGTCATTATATGGCATTGATATCCCTCATATGTGAGAACTTTCCGGTTTGAAAATAGCAGCAATATTGTCGATCTATTGAAAGATTTATGTCAGATTAATGTGCTACAGCCTGGTAAGATGCACAAATTTTGATTGTTTACATTTGACCAAAATGTTCAATATCGAAACCTACATGCTTGTACTACAACTTTCTGTATCAATCTCTGCCTTGATAATGGAATTTATGTATATTTGAGAAAAAACTTTTTAGATGTTCTCCATTTCATGTTTAAATGCGTGTATGGATTTCTGTTTATTTCCTTATCATTTAGAGTCCGTCACAATCATTGCCTTTAAACTCCTGAAGAAGCTCACATTTAGAGCGAAACATGTCGAGAACGGCAGATTGTTTTGGCATCTTTAAATAGTTGCTTCATGTTGCACGGTCTAATTGTGATTTAATCGAAAAATTCTTTTGGGTGACACTGTTTATGTTATAGTGTTCTTATCAACATGTCTTACTCTTCAAGTATGACATGAATATTTTAATGTGATTCAATACCAATAAATATTAATTTTAATCAATATGACTGTACAGAATCTTTTGAATATACTGTTTATTAAATAGCACCTTAAAAGTCCCTGGGGAAGATCCCTCCCCTCCCCATTTCTCTCTAGGCCTAACAGCCTTTAGTTTTTGTTCATTACCTAATTATGGGATGTGGTGCTTACAGTTGACTATCTCTGTCCCTCCTATATTCTATTAACAAAATTTGGGGTGTTACCCACCCTTCATCTTTTTGGACAGATATAGTCACTGGACTATCCAAAATTTTGGATTCATTAACAGATATTCAGTGGAATTCTTTACTTAATGATTATTTCCCTCTCTTTTTTCTCTTATCTAAAACCCTTTCCCTTTCACTGGCTAACATTTTCCAATTTTTTCTATAGATACCTAGCTTTGTTCATCATTGACAGACAACATTCAACCTAGTGTTTGTTTATAAGCTAAAGTCTCCTTTTCTTGTTACATTGGGGTTGTTTTTGTCTAGTTTTACACAATGGCTAATTATTGTGGACAGGCCTTTGATGGCCTGATGGATCACATCCATAAATCACAAAATACCTCCAGTGGAGGCTTGTCTATGGAACGTTTTTTCTCGAGACTGCAACGCATGCTCGAGAAAAAATCAAGACTGTTCTGGAATAAATGGTATTTTCTCAAATATACTGAAGAGAATATTACTCCATGGGGTTTAAGAATTCAGATCTTTCCCACTATCACCCAGTTGGAGCCAGAATTCAAATCTGAATGGGAGGAGAATTTGCAGAGCTGCTCCGGTAAAATGATGGAGCTCCTGTGCAAACATTACTCTATTGAGTTGTCCCTTATAGATAAGGAAATTGAGAAACTATACCATGACAATCCAGTAATTATTTCAGATAGTCTTTTTCCTACACGTGAAAGTGAACTCAAGAGTAATTTAGAAACCTATGTAACAGAGATTTTAAAAACGAAGGAAAAAAAATATATCAGAGACAAATTAGCCTATGACAACAAACAAGCATATAATTGGTCCCAAAACAATTATAAAAGAAAAAAACGAAACAACCAAACACGTCAAACTAGACAGGCGAACAGCGAACCTAGTGACTCTGATTCATCTGTTTCTTCTATTTCCTCATTACAGGCACAAGAATTCACGCGGCTCACCAGAACTCAGGATCCACTGAACTTCAAACACCCTAGAGAAAACGCACCCACAGGCACAGTTAGACGCACGCCTAACCCTAAGACACCTATGGTCACTCGAGCGGGTGCGAATAAAAGCTCACTCACCAGCGCACCGACACATTCTGAATCTCTTTCAAACACCTGCACAACCACCTGTGCACTCACTATCGGTCCGAGCACTTCGGTAAGTAACGTTAACACTTTTTCTTCGCAACAGGATTTTCGCCCAGCCCCAATCTTTGCACAATTGATGCCCGATACCAAAAGGATCATGAACCCAGATTCGGGGAATCCCAAACCCCAGAAACTCAACTCGAGGTGATTAATATCTCTTCCTGTCCTCTCTCGGCTGAACAAATTTCTGTGTTAAAATTGGGTCTTACCTTTTGCCCCACGCAAAGGGTAGATCCTTTTGAATTAATCAAAGATCTCAATTTATTCTCGAGAAAACTTATGTTTAAAATTCTTTATGATAGACCACCTCCATCAATTCAAAGTTCGTCTCTGGATAATCCCCTTTGGAGGGATAAGTCCATCAATGACATTAAGGCCATGGAGGACCTAATGGAGCTGTGGGAGGAGGGAGGGATCAGTGAAACAGACCTGCTCGAGGCTCTTGCCCTCGAAACGGCTGTTGACCCCTCGCCTCCTCCCCCACCTCCATTGGCCCATCCCCGTCCCCTGCCCGATGCCATACCTCGTAATTATAAACCCAAATCCTCCAAATTTCCTGCCCTTTAAGGTAATCCGAACGTTTGGGCATTCACTAACCAAGTCACCAAAGAAATTATGGAAAGTAAATGGAGAAACATCTCCGAAGCCAACTTGACTTCTTCCCAAACCAAGGCTTTAAAATCTTTACAATCAAATCAAAGCATTATAATTAAGCCTGCCGATAAGGGCGGCAACCTAGTGGTGATGGACAGGGGACAATATGAGTCCATGGTACTAGCTATTATTCAAAATCGTGAGTGGTACCGTAAAGTATCACCAACTCATGTTACTTTGACTATTAACCGTTACCAACATCTAATAGGTTCGGCCTACCGAAGTGGTCTCATTAACAAGTCTACTTGGGAGTTTTTAAACGTTACATCTCCACGCACACCCACATTATACGCTCTTCCAAAAATTCATAAAAGTCAGACTAAACCCCCAGGCCGCCCGATTGTCTCGGGTAACGGCAGTCTTACCGAAACAGCTAGTCAATTAATTGATGACTTTCTTAGGCCCCACGTCGAGGGTTTGGTGTCCTACCTTCAGGACACCAATGACCTGCTACGCGCCCTCGATGGGATTTTCCTCCCCGCGGGCGCGTGGCTGGTAGCCCTCGACGTGGAGGCCTTATATAACTCTATCCCCCATCAGCAGGGGGTAGAAATCGTCAGAGATTTTCTCTTCCAGAACCATGAGACATCATCTCAATATAACGAATTCATCCTAAATTTGTTAATGTTCATCCTCTCCAACAATATCTTCTTGTTTGGAGGATCCCACTACCTCCAGATACAGGGGGTGGCTATGGGGACCAAATGCGCCCCCTCTTACGCCAACCTGTATCTGGGGGGGTGGGAACGGGAATTATTTTCCCGCGATGACATGCAACAATATATGGAACTAATCCCCCTATGGAGGAGGTTTATTGACGACATTTTTTTCATATGGATAGGCCCCAAAGATCTTCTTTTGTCCTTTTTGGAAAGCCTTAAAACTAACAGGTATAATCTTAGATTTACGGTGGAATTTAGTCAATCTAGTCTGACTTTTTTAGATACTCTAATCACAGTTAAATTTGACGGCAGCATCAGAACAACCTTATACCGTAAACCTTCAGCAGGTAACTCTCTACTGCATGCTAGCAGTTCTCATCCAACCCCTCTTATTACAAGTGTGCCCTACGGGCAATACCTGCGAGCTAAACGCAACTGTAGTGATGAGTCTGACTTTGAAAAGGAAGCTAAATGTTTGCGCCTACGCTTCCTAAACCGGGGATATAGCAAAAAATGCCTTAAAAAAGCATATCTTAGAGCTAAAAATCAAAATAGAGTCTCTCTCTTACATAATATTAGACCTAAAAAAGCTAATCCCGGCGTCAGACTCATCACTACGTATTCTAGTCAACACAAACAAATACGTGATATTCTCAACAAATATTGGTATTTGTTGATGGGAGACGAAAAAGTGGCTAAACACCTTAACCCATACCCGGAGATCACTTTTAGACGAAGTCGATCCCTGAGGGACTCATTGGTACAGAGCCACTATGAAAATCGTGTTGTTAAAATCAAAGATGCTGACAAAGGCAGCAGACCCTGCCACTGTTGTGCCTACTGCAGATACATCTTAGCTACTCGCAGCCTTTTGCTACCCAACGGGGATTTGTTCAAACCAAAATTTGCAGTAACGTGTCAATCAATTGGTATAGTGTACATTATGCTATGCTATGCGAATGTAAAATGTTTTATATTGGGAAAACCAAGAGGCCCTTCTTCTGTCGAATTAGGGATCATGTTTCCCTTATACAAAAAAAAAGAATGGAGACCCCTATCAGCCGACATGTAGGCTTACAACACAATTTTGACGCTAACTGCTTACATTTCTTTGCTCTAGAACATATTCCCCCTGGTGTTAGAGGAGGAGACTATGATAAGCTCCTCCTACAAAAGGAGGCACGCTGGATACACAAACTGTCAGCCCTTCAACATCCTGGCTTGAATGATGCGTTCAGCTTCAAGCCATTCATTTGAATAATCACAACCTTGATGAGGCTCGCATCTTCCATTTTACATTACCCCTGCGTTGGCTCTCTTTCTTCTTCTCTATCTATTCTTGGTCATTTATTATACCCATTATTTCTATGCTATGCTATGGTATCACCTTCATGTTTTAACCATAGATGTTACTCAGTAGCAGCTATAATATGACCAGATATCTTTTTCTGTACGTATGTTATGTATTTTCTGTCATTGAATTTCCACTGTTTTATCTGTATTACATCTTGCAGGCTATGGCTATAAACTTCATTTTTGAAGTTTCTCAGGTTCTATATATTTTATACTTCTTGTTTTGTTTTTTATCTTGAATTGTTCGCCGGGAATATTCTCACATTGGGATTATCTTTGCCAGTTTGGACCACACGGACGCCCCGGGCACCCACCATTGGGATGTTGAACCAATCGTCCCCGTGGCTGGTGGCCCTTTAATTTGAGTCGGATTGCGTCTGGCAGGGGTTTCGGACATCGAACTATTGGTATTAATTTGAGCCTTTATCAGCAATATATAGGGAATACATATATATATATTTTTCTATCATTTTTAAAAGATAAAGTAGGCATATTGCCTCAATTTATATCTACTCGGCTGTTATCTCTCCTTTTCCCTTCACCAAAATGGCGCCTCCTGCGCCTTTATGTTCCACGGGCTCTTGAACCGCGCAGACATGCGCAGTAACCTCCACACACGTCGATGACGCCAGAGCTGACGTCACCGCGTTCCCCCTACGTCCCGACGTAACCGGCCTCATTGAGCGTCCGCATCACGGCGGCGAGAACAGATGCCGCCGTGATGGGGGTATATAAAGGTGGTTATACACCGCTCACAGTTCTGTCACCGGTGCGATCCTACAGAGGCAGCGTGATGCTCTTCTCAGTCTGTATGCCGGACCACCACTCGTGAAGTAAGTTTTCTCTGTGTGACACTGTCACTAGTTGACATGTAGTTACACCCTGAATTCTCTATTGACCCCTTATTGTTTTTTCTCCTCTATACTCAGAAAATATTTCTGCTGGCGATTGCTCCTCCTTGCAGCTATCAGGAGGGAAAAAAAAGCATTTTTTCATCAGTTTTTCACTTGCTCTTGATGCCATCTTCACCTACATGACATCATTTGCCGATATACTTTTATGTTTCAGGTAATATATTTTAAATTGGTTCCACTTTTAGGGTATATATCCCTCCAAAATTATAAAATTACACCATGAAAGAACTTCATTGCGATTCCCCCTCCCCCTCCCCTCCCCCCCCTCTCCTTTTTTCTATACTTTTTGCTAATTTTTGGATGTATTTCCCCTTTTTTAAAGGGCCGCTTTGTAAACTTTGTGTTCCCCTGTGGTCATTATATGGCATTGATATCCCTCATATGTGAGAACTTTCCGGTTTGAAAATAGCAGCAATATTGTCGATCTATTGAAAGATTTATGTCAGATTAATGTGCTACAGCCTGGTAAGATGCACAAATTTTGATTGTTTACATTTGACCAAAATGTTCAATATCGAAACCTACATGCTTGTACTACAACTTTCTGTATCAATCTCTGCCTTGATAATGGAATTTATGTATATTTGAGAAAAAACTTTTTAGATGTTCTCCATTTCATGTTTAAATGCGTGTATGGATTTCTGTTTATTTCCTTATCATTTAGAGTCCGTCACAATCATTGCCTTTAAACTCCTGAAGAAGCTCACATTTAGAGCGAAACATGTCGAGAACGGCAGATTGTTTTGGCATCTTTAAATAGTTGCTTCATGTTGCACGGTCTAATTGTGATTTAATCGAAAAATTCTTTTGAGTGACACTGTTTATGTTATAGTGTTCTTATCAACATGTCTTACTCTTCAAGTATGACATGAATATTTTAATGTGATTCAATACCAATAAATATTAATTTTAATCAATATGACTGTACAGAATCTTTTGAATATACTGTTTATTAAATAGCACCTTAAAAGTCCCTGGGGAAGATCCCTCCCCTCCCCATTTCTCTCTAGGCCTAACAGCCTTTAGTTTTTGTTCTTTGCGGTTTGTTAGTTTCGCCTTTAAGGCCATTTGTTTAACTACTTCCATACAGGGCATTTTCACCCCGTTCCTGCCCAAGCCAATTTTCAGCTTTCAGCGCTGTCGCACTTTGAATAACAATTGCCCGGTCATACACCACTGTACCCAAATGAAATTTTTTATCATTTTTTCCCCACTAATAGAGCTTTCTTTTGGTGGTATTTGATCACCCCTGCGGTTTTTATTTCTTGTGCTATAAACAAAACAAGAGTGACAAGTTTGAAAAAACACAATATTTTTTACTCTTTGCTATAATAAGTATCCAAATTTTTTTTTTTAAACAAATTTTTTCCTCATTTTAGGCCGATACGTATTCTTCTACATATATTTGGTAAAAAATATCGCAATAAGCGTATATTTATTGGTTTGCGCAAAAGTTATAGCGTCTACAAAATAAGGGGATAGATTTATAGCATTTTTATTATTATTTTTTTTTTACTAGTAATGGCGGCGATCTGCGATTTTTATTGTGACTGCGATATTGCGGCGGACACATCGGACAATATTGATACATTTTTGGGACCATTCACATTTATACAGCGATCCGTGCTTTAAAAATGCATTGATTACTGTATAAATGTGACTGGCAATGAAGGGGTTAACCAGCAGGGGGCGATGTAGGGGTTAATGTGTTGCTAGGGAGTGATTCTAACTGTGTGGGGAGGGGATTCACAAGGGGAGGAGACCGATCGGTGTTCCTCTGTACAAGGAACACACTATCGGTCTCCTCCCATCTGACAGGACGTAGATCTGTGTGTTTACACACACAGATCCACGGTCCTGCTTGGTTACCGGGCACGCGCACGGGGACCCGAGCGATGCGGCGGGCGCGCGAGCGCGCCCCCTGGGCTACCTGGAAGGCTGCGCTGTCATATGACGGCGGCCCAGGATACCAGCTGCACCGCCCCGCCATCATATGACGGCGGGCGGGCAGCAAGTAGTTAAAGAGAGTGATATCTCTCAGTTTTAAATCACCTCATACCATTAAATAGGGTTTATATGCCCGTCTTTTATCTATTGCGGGGTAAACCTCTAGTATGTGACAAGCTATCGTTTTCACATAAATTTGCACTTTGGTATTCACGCTATTATTATTTTTATCTGTGTCTAACGCTATGCTGCAGAGTAATACTTGCGTATGGTGCGAGCGGGGACACAGTGAGTGCGCAAGCGCAGTGATAATAGTTCCGCCTGTTATTAAAGCGGAGGGTATAAAGGAGAGATTGCCTAGCCGTACAGCCAATCCCATGATTAAGTCCCTGTGACAAAACATGTCGGGGCGTGGCTGTACGGCAATCGAGAACGTATGACGTGGCACGCTGTGACGGAGAGCGCCATACTAGGAAGTGGGGAAGCGGCTTCAGGGAACTCCAGAGGACGAGTGAGACTGTCATCAGAGAGTGAACTACCTGGGTCCGCCGTGACCACCATACGCTGGTCCTTACGTTTGGAGTTGTTGCTGTGATAATCTGCTTTGCTGTGCTTCTTTGCTTGATGTGATCTTTTAAGATGTGAGTTTAATGGTGGAGGAGAGTGCTATTTTAATACATTTCATTATGCTACTATACTATTGGATCACTCCTTTTTTTTACATGTGGAGAGAGCACTTTATTGAAAAACTCTGGATGTGTAATGGTGGACCACTGGAGGTCATTATTTTGCCCTCTTCTGTGTGGATTAAAGCCTTATAGCCAAACACGAGAGTGTGAGGCAAGAGGAGCTGGTGAGTTTGTTCGCCTAAAAGGGAGTGGAATCACAGTCACAGAGGTGTGGTGGAAGATTGATTTATTGAAGATCTACATTATATCACATCACAGATCAACACCAAAGAAATAATTTTTTATTTATGACGAATTTTTTTGACTTTGTACATTTATTTGATTTAAAAGTCTTTATAATTACGCTTTTTTTGTTTTCACAGATCTTTTATTCACTTAATTGATTATTCACATATTTACTTAGGATACGGTTCACATTATTTGATGCACTGTATTGTGGATTATTATTTTCCATATCTCTGTAATATAATTACTGTTTATGGAAGTGATTCACTTGTTTATTTAGGTTAATTGATTTAGCGCTGCTATTTGGTTTCACTGTTGGTTGGGGTTAGTTTATAGTGACAAGAAAATGCAAAACACTGCGCTCTAATAGAAAAACAAAAATGAATGAGAAACAGCCGCTGCATACATTGTGACTAACAATAAATACAAATAAAAAGCAAAATGCAGCGCTCAAAAAAGTGTGAGGTGTAGGTGTAATCAAAACCTAAATGATGCACCTAGTGATGGAACAAGAGTTCAAAATCCAAACACGTAGTATGCAAAAAAAATGTGTAATAAGTCCGCACTGTAAAAAGCAATCAATCCAAATTAAAGTGTTGGGAAAGCCCTGCACAGGCAGGTATGGGTGATGTGAATCAGCAGGTGAAACAACAAAGTCAGTGATGAACAATGTAAATCCGTGACTGAAGAGCAACATCAAAGGTGTAAAACATCAAAGAGTAGAGAAGGGTGGGTACTCTTACTGGATGACGTGGACTCCCGTGTCTTATGACATGGAGTCAATAAACATTGAGCCCCACCACGGCTGTAAAAGGATCTCCGGAAGGCTGGAACCTCTGCAGCACCCCTTGACTCCCCTGAAGTGGTGAAGGGATATCCAGAAGACTGAAGCCGACTCGCTGTGCATAACGAAATGGGCATCCAAACAACATCCGGAAGGATCATCACAACAGGCTTTTCCCGAACCTCCTGGTAAGAATGGCCAGTGGAAAGCGATCTCTCTCATCGGGATATTATGCAAAAAGAAAAAAAAACTTCCGCATAGTGCAGATAAAACAGGGATTTTTAATTCTAAAAAAACCATACAAATAAAAGTGATCACTATAAAAACAAGCGGGGGCAGCGTAAAGAAGAGAAGGTCGTCCGATGCGTTTCGACCCAGGGGTCTTCTTCTTTTTTTTTTTTTGCCACCTCAGCAAGAAGATTTACCATGGGAATACGTTTTTCAAATTGATATTCAAAAATTCTTCCCCTTGATCCTCACATCATTGTGGCTTTTTGGTCTATTTCCTTAATTGGAATATTTGATATCACTAAGAATAAAAAAAAATAAAAAAATAAATAAATAAAAAATAAATAAATAACATACCCCCCGTTTCTACTATTTATTATTACTTTCTTGCTCCCTACCCCACCCCCCCTCCCCCCCTACCCACCCCGAGACCGTACCTCCTCCCTCCTCGCAATTTTCATTTTATTTCCCATATCTCCCCTGTGTTGGGATCTACCCTCTCTACTACTCAAGTTGTCCATATCTCAGCTGCTTTTATAGATTTTTTACATTTTTCCCATGCTCCCCACTTTGTCCTATAGGCCTCCATTTTTGTCCCTTCACTAAACCTTCAAATCCTGTATCTCATTTATTTTATTAATCCATTCCCCCATGGTTGGTCTTTCTTTTCTTTTCCAATTTTTAGCAATTAGACTTTGGCTGCATCTATAAGGTGGGGCAGGAGTGTTCTGAGATAGGCCTTGGTGGGCATTTCGCTCAAATGAAATAGAAGAACCCTGGGGTCTTTTGGCAAATCAAAATTTGTAATCTCTTTAGTGTATTTTTTAATCTCCTCCCAGAAGACTCCTATCTCAAGACACGACCACCACATATGAGCCATCGTCCCTATTTCATTACATCCCCTCCAACATAGCTGGGATTTTCCCCCATCAATTTTATGCATCTTGTCCGGGGTCATGTACATTCTTGTTAGGCATTTATAATTTAACTCTAACAATTTATAGTTGACTGACGTAATCAAGAGTCGCTTCAGTATCGTATCTGCCTCTGACTCGGTCAACGTTAAACCTAACTCCTTCTCCCATTTACCTATAAAAGCCAGGGTGTCTTTCCTCCTCAACTCCACCAATATTTTATATATACGGGAAAAACCACCTCTTTCATCTGTTTCCATGCATATTTTCTCTAATGGAAGTACATTTTTTGTTGTCCTGATTGGTTGAGGTAGGGATTTCACAAAGTGTTTTAATTGACCATAGTGCCATGGATTGATATTTATCCTATCTCTTCTGTTCTTGAGCTCTTGTATTGAACATATTTTACCCCTCTCCACTACATCCTTCAGTTGCACATTCTCATCTAGGAGCCATTTACCAAACCACTCTTCCTTCCCCGGAGGGAAATAATCTACATCCTTTAGTGACATTAGCAGTGAGTTGTATTCCCAGTGTTCCCTTTTATGAGTAAGATCCCATATTCTAAGTGCGTGCCTAGTGATTTCATGTGATTCTATGTTATATTTTCTTATTTTTGGTGGACACCATATTATTTTGTGTAGTTTTGCCTTACTGATTTTATTTTCAATTTCTACCCACTGTTTTCCCTTATTTTTGACCCAGTCTACCACTCTCGCAAGTGCAATGGCCTCGTAATATTTACAAATGTCAGGTGCTCCCCAACCCCCTTTACTTTTAACATTTATTAATTGAGTGTACTTTAACCGTGGTGTTTTCCCTTTTCCATATAAACTTTAGTATCATTGAATGTAGTCTTTTAAAGTATGGTGGTGGGAGTGTAATTGGGAGCATTTGCATTTTGTATGTTATTTTTGGTAATAAAACCATTTTAAAAATATTAATTCTTCCCGCCCACGACTGTTGTCCCTGGTGTATTCCGTTTAATTCTACTTTTACCTCATTTATGAGCGGCAAAAAATTTGCTTG
Source organism: Lithobates clamitans (assembly GCA_037952925.1). Lineage (NCBI taxonomy): Eukaryota > Metazoa > Chordata > Amphibia > Anura > Ranidae > Lithobates > Lithobates clamitans. The sequence goes on from JBBGZY010001695.1 coordinate 2,022,999, forward strand.
ATATAGTTTTCCTACAGATGATGTAATTTTGATTCCTAGGTAATTTAGGGCTTCTTTCTTCCATCTGAAGGGAAAATGTTCCTGATATGCGTGGTCTCTTGTCTTATTGGGGTTTATGTCCAATACTTCTGATTTGGTAGTATTTACTTTAAAGTTGGATAATTTCCCATACTCTTGCATTGTGGCCAGAACATTCGGTAGGGAAACTCTTGGGTTATATAGAGGAGGATATAATCCGCATAGGCTGCGAGCTTATACTCAGTTCCACCTATACTTACTCCTTTAATGTTCAGATTCTGTCTTAGCCTAGTAAGGAGGGGTTCTAGTGCCAGCAGGAAGAGCATTGGGGAGATTGGGCACCCCTGTCTCGTTCCATTATACATATAAAAGGGTTCAGACAGGGTCCCATTTATTTTAACTCTCGCTGATGGTTTTGTATAGAGCGCCCCAATCCAGCTACAGATCTTATCTCCATATCCCACTTCTTTGAGTGACTCCAGCATGAAGTCCCAGTCTACCCTGTCAAATGCTTTTTCAGCGTCTATTGACAAGAGCAGTCCTGGGACTCCACTATTTTTAATTTCCTGGGTTATCAAGAGGGTTTTAATACTATTGTCCTTTCCCTGTCTACCCGGTATAAATCCCGCCTGATCAGGGTGGATGATATTTTTAATTGTTTGCTTTACTCTGCCCGCAATTATTTTTGCGAATAGTTTTGTGTCGTTGTTTAGGAGGGATATGGGCCTAAAACTAGAGCATAATGTGTCATCCTTTCCTTCCTTGTGAATAATCGCTATGTTTGCCGCCAGTGCATCTCTGCTCATTTCCCCTCTCTCTCCTATCTCATTCATGTAGGCGCAAAGTTTTGGCACTAGATAGTCTTGATATTTCTTATAGTATAATGCTGTCAGCCCATCTGGACCTGGGCTTTTTCCTGTCTGGGTCTCCTTGATGGCCTTCCTTATCTCGGACTCTGTAATAGGGGCCTCTAAGGATGTTCTCTCCTCTTTTGATATTTTAACCATACCTGTTTCTTTTAAATAGTTTCTAATTTTTTCTTGTTTTTGCCCTCTCTCTTTGTCCTTCTTTTTATTTATTGAATAAAGTTCCCCATAAAATTCTTGGAAGATTTTTGCTATATCCACATCTTTATATCTAACTTCTCCTGACTTCGTCTTTATTTTATCAATATATCTATTACTCGTCTTTTTACTTAGTGCCCTTGCCAGGAGTCGCCCAGGTCTATTTCCAGTAATATATCTCTCTTTTTTTGACTAAGTTGTATTTTCTGCGATTTTCTGCCTCTATCTGCTGTCTCATGGCTTCTCTAGCTCTATATAGTTTTCCCAAAATCCCTCCTTCCCTGGTTTCCTTATGCTGCCGTTCTAATTTTTTAACTTCCTCCTGAAGCGTACGAAAATTTTTAGTCTGTCTTCTTTCTTTCTCCACTCCCGCCTTTATTATTATCCCCCTAATATAGGCCTTATGGGCCTCCCAGACTATTGATTCCGATGTTTCCTTTGAGGTGTTAATTCTAAAATAAAATTCTAATTCTTCTTTAATTAGTTTATCAATTTCCCTATCATGAAGGAGATCCTCATTTAATCTCCAGTTATTTAATAGGGGCATTTGAGTTTTTTGTTTTATTCGCAGTGTCACCGGGGCATAGTCCGAGAATGTTATAGATCCTATGTTTACGTCTTCTACCTCTTCTAAGTTCCTATGTTCTACAAAAATATAGTCGAGTCTTGAGTACGTCGCGTGTACGGGGGAGTAGTAAGTGTAGTCTTTTGTTTTCTGGTGTTGCATCCTCCATACATCAACTAGCTGACAGTGATGTAGTTTTTTCTTAAGTTTATTTAGCCACATCCCTCCAGTCCCCCGCACACGCGACGCACTGTCTCTACCCAGCTCTAAGCATAAGTTCATATCTCCTGCCACAATAACCCTCCCTCTCCTGAAACTCTCTAGTTTCGATAATACACCAATTAGATATTTACCCGGGTTAACATTTGGGCAATAAATGTTAACTAAGGTATATTCCTCATCATTTAGTTTGCCCCTCAGAAACAAAAAACAGCCCTCAGGATCGGTTAGCCTCTCCTCTATCTGGAAGTGGATTTCCCTTGCAAATCCGATCGCCACCCCCTTTGCACCCCTTATCGGGGAGTCACCGTAAAACCAAAACGGGTAATCCCCAGACACTATCCTCTGACTTCTCCCCAGGTATAGGTGTGTCTCCTGGAGGAAGACCACCCCAGCTTTGCCGGATCTCAACTCGCTCATTATGTTAGCGCATTTTATGGGCGCGTTGAGACCCCTCACGTTATATGTTACCAGGTTTATTCCAACCATTTATTCTTCTTTTCTAGTCCTGACAGCGGTGGACAAAGAGGTTTGTACTGGTCTCGCCCCTCCCTTAGTCCCCCCCCTCCCCCCAATGCCCCACCCCTCCTCCCTTCCCCTCCCCCCCTGTTTATGGGGGTATCAGGCCTCCCAGTGGCCCTATTAACCGTGGCCTCACCTTCTCCACCTGGCCCTACGGTTATCCCCCCGAGGGTTGAGCTCAGTGTGGGAATCCTTGAATCCCCCAGCCCGCCCCGGGACCTGCCAGGCCCCCCCTCCACTCCCCCGTCACCCCCACTCCCCCGGGGTCTGCCCCCCTCCCCCCCACAACCCCAGCCCCCGCACCCACTGTCCCCCACATCACTCATCTCAGACCTTATATTTTATTTTCCGGCCCCTCCAATCGGGGTATAGCAACCTATTTTTTTCTGATTATTTTAACACTTGTTTAGAGCCCTCTCTTGTTAAATACTGGTTTCCAACTTTGTGTATCTTCTGCAATGTTCTGCCCTCCTACTTTCTCCCACCACCCCGGGATTTCTATAGGCGGAATGTCCAGCTTGCGGCAGAAATTTTGGGTCTCTTCTGGGAACCTTAACGTCGCTGAGCGCCCATCTTTTCGCCCAATCAGGCACGCTGGGAACCCCCAGGAATACTGCACCTCTCGAGCTTTAAGTTGCTCTAGTAATGGTCTAAGAACTCTTTTCCTTGCCCGTGTCTCAATTGCCAGATCTGGATATACTTGTAAATTAGATTCACCATATTTGACTGTTTGATTGTTTCTCAGACTTGCCCTGATTTTCTCTTTGTCTTGATAGTTGTGGAACCTCACTATCACATCTCGAGGTGCTTCCTTGTTAATCTCAGCTGGTTTCCTAAGTCTATGCACTCTATCCAGTTTGACCCTCTTATCATTTGGATTGATAAGGCCTCCAAAAATTTGATCCACCTTTTCTTGCAGATTTTCCCCCTCCCCCTGTGCCTCTGGGAGGCCTCTAATCCTCAGATTTTTCCTTCGGTTTCGGTTTTCTTGATCTTCTAATCTGTATCTTAAGTCCCTATGTTCACGTTGCAGCTCCTCTATCTGGCTTCTCAGGTTCCCCATCTCCGTCCTCTGTCTTTCAGTCACTGTCTCCACCTCTTCTACTCTTCTCAGTATATGGCCCATATCCCCCCGTATTGCTTCTGTTTCAGCTTTAGCAAACATCTCCGCTATTACGTTTTTTGTTGGCAATACTCCTTCCCGTTGACTCTCCATTGGGGCTTCTTCTACTATTGCTGGGTTTAAACTGAGAGGTTCTGCTTCAGCCAACTGTCTCCTTGTGTTAATTTTAGACGGGCGTTCAGGGGTTTTATTTTTTTGAACCAGATGCCTTTCCCGGGCTTGCATGCGTGTTATCCTGGACCATGTACTTCCTTATTGTGCCTGGGCTAGAACTAATTCTAACAGACGCTCCTGCTGGGTTTGTTGTTGTCCCCCCCCCACCCACCTTTCCTCTCATTCTTTGCTGACTTTTACCTCTCCTAGTGTGACCTTTAACCCTAGATGTCCACAGTACCTGTGGGCAACTACTGCAAATCCACTCCTAAGAGAGTTTCTTCCTCCACCTTAATGAAGATCCAGGTAGTGCAGTTTTAGTCTATTAAGTCTATTAAAAGTTAATTTTAGCTGGCTGTGTATCACTGGTTCATGCCAGGGACAGTTTACAGGTCTTAGTCCGTTTATCTTGGGGTATTCCAACCCAATGAGGGGTCCTGTGGTATAGACCCCCAATTGGATAGAAAATTCAAAGATCACAGTACCAGTATTATCATCATTTGTCTTTTAAGCTGGTCCCGTCCTTTATGTATCTTGGATATGTAGGTCAAGTCCCAGCCTAGGTACCCACAGGCCAGAAAAGGAGGGTAATGTTGTTCAAACGAACAGTACAAACAGCAGTACGTCCTCAGCTATACAGTTGTATCACCTTTAATATGTAACTTATCCAGGGACCCAGGACCAGAGGCTTTAGAATCTTGCAGGTGGGTTATGTACCTTGAAGAAGCCTTTTAGGAAATGGCCTGGATGGGTTTACACGGCTCCCTGTCTGTGAGTAATTTACCTATGCTTTATCTCAACCTCATATCATTTCGGGTCATACATGTCATACAGTTCCAATCCTCACCTGCCCGCCATTGAACCCGATATTGCACAGAAACTTCAGGGGGGGCTCAGTACAGACAGCACCTTCACATGCAGTTTAGAATAGTACCCCCTGTAGATCTTTTAGTTATAGACATCAGGTCCTAAAGACATCAGCAAACCCAGAAGGGAGGAAGGGAATAAACTGGTTTTACATATATATTGCACAGGAACTTCAGGGGGGGCTCAGTACAGACAGCCCCTTCACATGCAGTTTAGAATAGTATCCCCTGTAGATCCTTTAGTTATAGCTAAAGACATCAGCAAACCCTGAAGGATGGAAGGGAATAAACTGGTCTTACATATGTATTGCACAGAAACCTCAGGGGGGGCTCAGTACCGACAGCACCTTCACATGTAGTTTAGAATAGTACCCCCTGTGGATCCTTTAGTTATAGACATCAGGTCCTAAAGACATCAGCAAACCCAGAGGGGAGGAAGGGAATAAACTGGTCTTACATACAATTTTTGCAAGTCCTCTCCATTACGTTTACCTCACTTTAATATCGGACAATTCCCATATCCTCAGAGGAGAAGATTCGCACTTTTAGAGATGTTTTGTGTACCTTTTGTGAACCTTGGGATGTCCTGATGTTCTGGGTAATTTAAATACATTACTGTCCATGCATAGCTAAAGTATAAATCACTTTCAGCTCATATAGCCTTTTCCTTTTGCATATTAGTGCTCCAGCAGTGACATTACATTTAAGGCACTTACCCTCTCCGACTCCTATATTCTAATACACTTATCTGAGGGTTGCCAATCCTGACTTCTCCTGCGGTTGCTGTGTTCCTAGGGAGCTGTCGATAATGTCCTTCCACGCTTCTCAGCCAGCTCCCTCTCCAGGTGCTTTGGCAAGTCGTAAGCTTGCGCTGGGATTTCCCGGAGCCTCCGCTCTCCTTGTCAGTTGATTCTTACTGCATCTCCTCAGTTCACCACTCAGCCTGGGCTCCGAAGAGGAGGCAATGAAGACGGAACGGGCGGGGGGGGAACAGGGAGGGAGGGGGGGAGGCGACGACCGCTATCGCACGGGGACCAGGTCCCGTGGTCTATTCCCGAGGTGGAGAGCTAGGAGGCGGCCGCCCGCATCCAAGTGAAAGGTGCCGTTGCCAGCGTCACCAGACCGCTGCTAGCCACGAGGAGGGAGGGGAGACCCGGCATCCCAGAGCAATCTCTGAGGTCAGCCAAGCGCCCACATCCGGCTCCTCCCCTCCCACCCAAGGGTCTTCAACAGGGGCATGAGCTACTCCCTCCACGCTGCTAATATTTATAAATAATGTATCTAGAAGAATAATACTCAGAAAACCAATCACGTTGGAGCTATGGTGTCAGGTGAACCGGAAATGAGTCATAACAACATCTAGACCAATCCAAATCTAAAGGAGGAGGGCGTGTAGGTGTGTGCTCCAATGGCACGGTCTTACAGTCAGAGCCGCGCCCGGAAGTCACACAGCCACATGTCAAACAATAGAATACTGTCTGGTGGGAAAAACCCGCCAGGCATCACTTCCTGGTCACATGATACAAAGGGGGCGGCGTCATGCAAACCCCGGCCAGGTCCCAAGGCACCAATGGGTACAATGAGTGGGAGGGGGCAGCGCAACGTCACCAGATCCCGGCACAACAAGTCCCGATCACGCGATTGGATCAGATGCTGTCACGGGGCCGGATTACATGATACAAAGGGGGCGGCATCATGCAATCTCCGTCCAAGTCCCAAGGCACCAATGGGTACAATGAGTGGGAGGGGGCAGCACAACGTCACCTGATCCCGGAACAACAATTCCCGATCACGTGATCGGATCAGTTGCTGTCACAGGACCGCAGAGGGAAAGGGGCCAAGCAATATACTGCGTAGCACTACCCCTATCTGACAGCTAGATATCAGCGCTGAAAGATGACCAGTGCTCATCAGATCAAGGTGGTAATGAACAGTAAAAATAGATGTCATATTTCTATACAGAACAGGGGTTTGGTCGGCTAATTATCTGCAAATTGTGCCACATCCTGGATTAAGAATTTAAACAGAGATAATTCCCCTAGTGGACTTTAAGGGCACATATGAAAAAATGTGTAGGAGAGTATATTAAGTAGACAATAATTTATTCATTACAAAAAAAATCTCATAAAGACATCAAACAAATGACATAGATAGAAAGGAATGCGATTTCATATATTTATAGCTATTGATACCAATACGCTTGCACCCGACGCGTTTCGGACTTGTTTTAGCCTCCTTCTTCAGGGGTGGTTGTAAGCTTTTAACAAAGATTTCTATATAGGAAATAGTATATACAACATACACATAGTAAATATATGTATATATCAAGTCATAAACATATAGGTGCAATATTAATGTAAGACTTTGTTTAGTGTGTCCAAAGTATTCATATAACATCTGTCGAGATGAAAGTAGCTGGGTATGGATATATAGGGTGGTTTTACTTCCTTATGATAGGAAGAATGGCCCATCAATCAAGGGCATACAAATATTTTGGATCTGGAATCACACTGAGGCCAAATGCGGGTCCTGTAAGTTGCGAAAATGTATAAATAAATATATAGTGACCAAAAATATGGGTATATTCAGTGGTAGGTAAAAAGTTTTTAGATGTATCCTACCTGATAGGCCTACTGTACAGAGTTCGAAAAAGAACACCAACTGATAATAGGTGTAGACCAGATGGATCTCGGATAACTGGAAAAATCAACATGGAGGAGAAGGGACATATAAAAGTCTCGTTCTGGTACTTCTGCCATTTATCTTGACAGTTTAAGGTGTACATATAGGTATGTATTTAAGGATTTTAATATGAGATAACAGGGGTTCAACAACTTTGTCCCTGGTTCTCAGTGTTAAATTTGATCAAGTGCTCTTTAAATCATACACAGGGAAAAGAGGGGGGGAAGGGGGGAGGGGGGGAGGGAAAAGAGGGGGGGGAAGAGAGAAAAAGAGAGAAAGGGGGGGAAGAAAAGGGGAGGAGGGGGGGAAGAAAAGGGGAGGAGGGGAGGGGGGCAAAAGGGGGGAAAGGTGGGGGAGGGGAGAGAAAGAGGAATGGGGGAGGAAAGGGAAAAGGGGGGAAGGAAAAGGGGAAAAAGGAAAAAAGGGGGGGGGAAACGAAGGAAGGAGGGAAGGGGGGTACGTAGTAGGAAGAAGAATAGGAATCAAGATGGGGGGAGGCAGAAAACAGGGAAAGTAGGGGGGGGAAGAAAGGGGAAAAGGGGGGGAAGCCGGGGGGGGGGAGGGAGAGGGAAAAAGGTCGCAGAGAAGAGAGGGGGGGAGGGGGGAAAAGGAGGGGGGGTTGAAGAGGGGGGGGAGAGAGAGAGGGGAAAAGGGGGGGAGGGGGGAAAAGGAAGGGGAGGGAGAGACATGAGAAGCACGGATGTGATATAAGATTTATAGCTTGTAGTTACAGTGATGCAGATATAAGTAGATGAGTGTGTATGGGTTCAGTATGGTATCAAAGTTACTCACAGTATGTAGCGGCAGCTCACACCGACAGCGTCCTGCCCACAGCAGATGACGCTCGGTGTGAGCATTGCCAGAGTATTTCAAGCCCTCCTCACCAATCAGCTGTTGGTGAAATAGCCAACAGCTGATTGCGGATGGTGGAGGAGGGACAGACGCGCTAGAACTGGCCCCCCGGGTGGAGCGAGCGCCGCCAGGTCTCCACAGCGCATGCGCTCGCAGACGCGGAGAGGCGTGACCACGCCCACTACACCCGCCGGCACGTCTGGCTTCCCCGGCGGACTGCGCATGTCCGCCGGGGTCGCAAGATGGAGGACAGTGTCAGCAACACTGTACCTCACACAGCGCCGCCATGAGCCAGGATCGCTCAGGCGGCTTTGTGTGCCGGGCGGATGACAGATCGCAAGGTGGAAGAATTGCAAATAAAAGATGAGGAGGCACTAATATTGTGCACAATGTAAAGAGAATATGTACATATATAGTAGATTAGTCACCATTATACAGGAAAAAACGCTGGTGGGGAGAGTCTACAGGTTAGAATGGTTCCTAATGGAGGGGCATACATTGTAAAACAGTGACTTAAATTAACAAGCATATAAAATGCATAACTCAGATAGACATTGTATGGGTAAGATCCAGGAATTCAAATTAGCTTGCTGAGGATGAATCGCAACGACTTTAACCTCAATTTTACTATGTCGTTTGACAAACAGTGCGTGACATTCCTGGACGTAGAGGTCTGCAGGGGCGAGGAAGGAAATATTATAAGTAGACTATATAGAAAACCCACTGCAAGTAACGCAATTTTGCATGCGAGCAGTTTCCACCCTAAACCCCTCCTTAATTCAATTCCATATAGCCAGTACCTTAGAGTGAAACGCAACTGCTCCGACGATGACACCTTCAGAATAGAGGCAAACAAATTACGTGACAGATTATTACTACGGGGGTATTCCCATGCGTCACTCAAACGCTCTTTCAAAAAAGCTCTTATGCAGCCAAGAGAGGAGTTACTATACTCTGAAAAAGCAAATAAACCTGACAAGAACGATACTGACACTCTCAGGATCATTACCAAATTCAACAACCAAAATAGACAGGTTTGGAACATTGTGACAAAATACTGGCATATGCTACAGTGTGATCCAACACTAGGACCGTTGGTCCCACAGAGACCCCTCTTTACTTTTAAAAGAACCACCTCCTTGAGAGACAAGATCACTGCAAGCGAGTTTAAGGCAGGGGTAAATAAAATACATTGCAAATACAAGGGAACATTCATGTGTGGAAAATGTAACTACTGCAAATATATGCTTAGGAAAAAAAACCCGACCCTCCTGAATGGCCAGCCCTTCCACCCCAAACACTTCGCTAATTGTAATGCCGCGTACACACGGTCGGACTTTTCATCTACAAAAGTCCGACAGCCTGTCCAACAGACTTCCGGAGGACTTTCGGCAGACTTGCGGCGGACTTGTGGCAGACTTTCTAACGAACGGACTTGCCTACACACGACCACACAAAAGTCCGATGGATTCGTACGTGATGACGTACACCAGACTAAAATAAGGAAGTTCAAAGCCAGTAGCCAATAGCTGCCCTAGCGTGGGTTTTTGTTCGTCGGACTAGCACACAGACGAGCGGATTTCGGGGTCCGTCGTAGTTACGACGTAAAGATTTGAAGCATGTTTCAAATCTAAAGTACGTCGGATTTGAGTCTAAAAAAGTACGTTGAAAGTCCGGAGAAGCCCACACACGATCGGATTACCAGCCAGCTTTAGTCCGTCAGCGTCCGTTGGACTTTTGTAGATGAAAAGTCCGACCGTGTGTACGCGGCATAAGACTTACGGGTGATATACCTACTTCTGTGCGAATGTACATGCTTCTATATAGGGAAAACTAAAACAGAATTTTGGAAGAGGGCATATAGACACATAGTGAGCATGGAAACATGTGACCCTGACCTCCCACTTGGGAGACACACTTTAACAGTACATAAGGGTAAATTTCCTAAGATTAAATTTCTTATTCTGGACAGGGTACATCCGGAATCTAGGGGAGGTGACTGGAATAAGACACTTTTACAGTTAGAATCCCGCTGGATATATAATCTAAGAGCTACCCAACCCCCAGGCTTGAACGAAACCATCTGGTTCAAGCCTTTTCTCGAAGGTTTTTCATCAGGTGGTAGAGAGCAATGAATAAAATAATTATGCATACAATATGTATCTATACCTGGACCATAAACCTAGTTCTCGAATATACTAATACTTCGCCCTTTGACACCCCCTACCCCTATGGTACTACTGCCTGCTCCTTTATATATCAATTCACATACTGCTTTGTCCCCCCTCCTCTTGCCTACATACAACTAGAGGCATATATACATATATGTAAAGACACATTTCTCAAGTATGGACTGGTTGTATCTATATGCCTAGCAGATTCTGTGTTATCGACTATATACCTCTTAGGCTATAAAACACCATTAATAAAAACTCAGAAGAGGCGTTCTGAATTGAGCAATATATATACGTACCTAGCTTGGTTGTTGTCTACTATTTAGATTTATGTTTACATATAGAAGTGGGACCTATAGAATGTTTTATAATGTACTATAATGATATGTCTTGGATACTCTGATCAAACCACTGTTATGCATATGCGTACCCTATGTTAAGACACTTTGGGTCCCAATAATCTGGACTGTATATATAACTAATTTGAATTCCTGGATCTTACCCATACAATGTCTATCTGAGTTATGCATTTTATATGCTTGTTAATTTAAGTCACTGTTTTACAATGTATGCCCCTCCATTAGGAACCATTCTAACCTGTAGACACTGCCCACCAGCGTTTTTTCCTGTATAATGGTGACTAATCTACTATATATGTACATATTCTCTTTACATTGTGCACAATATTAGTGCCTCCTCATCTTTTATTTGCACTTCTTCCACCTTACGATCTATCATCCGCCCGGCACACAAAGCCGCCTGAGCGATCCTGGCTCATGGCGGCGCTGTGTGAGGTACAGTGTTGCTGACACTGTCCTCCATCTTGTGACCCCGGCGGACATGCGCAGTCCGCCGGGGAAGCCAGACGAGCCAGCGGGTGTAGTGGGCGTGGTCACGCCTCACCGCGTCTGCGAGCGCATGCGCTGTGGGTACCTGGCGGCGCTCGCTCCACCCAGGGGGCCAGTTCTAGCGCGTCCGTCCCTCCTCCGCCATCCACAATCAGCTGTTGGCTATTTCACCAACAGCTGATTGGTGGGGAGGGCTTGAAATACTCTGGCAATGCTCACACCGAGCGTCATCTGCTGTGGGCAGGACGCTGTCGGTGTGAGCTGCCGCTACATACTGTGAGTAACTTTGATACCATACTGAACCCATACACACTCATCTACTTATATCTGCATCACTGTAACTACAAGCTATAAATCTTATATCACATCCGTGCTTCTCATGTCTCTCCCTCCCCTTCCTTCCCCCCCCTTTTCCCCCCTCTCTCTTTCCCCCCCCTCCCCCCTCTCTTCTCTGCGACCTTTTTCCCTCTCCCTCCCCTTTCCCCCCCCTCCCCCCCGGCTTCCCCCCCTTTTCCCCTTTCTTCCCCCCCCCCTACTTTCCCTATTTTCTGCCTCCCCCCGTCTTGATTGCTTTTCTTCCTCCTACGTACCCCCCTTCCCTCCTTCCTTCGTTTCCCCCCCTTTTTTTCCTTTTTCCCCTTTTCCTTACCCCCTTTTCCCTTTCCTCCCCCATTCCTCTTCCTCTCCCCTCCCCCGCCTTTTCCCCCCTTTTGCCCCCCCCTCCCCTCCTCCCCTTTTCTTCCCCCCCTTTCTCTCATTTTCTCTCTTTTTTCCCCCCCTTTCCCTCTCCCCCCCTCTTCCCCCCCCTCCCTCCTTCCCCCCTTTCCCCCCTTTTCCCCCTCTTTTCCCTGTGTATGATTTAAAGAGCACTTGATCAAATTTAACACTAAGAACCAGGGACAAAGTTGTTGAACCCCTGTTATCTCATATTAAAATCCCTAAATACATACCTATATGTACACCTTAAACTGTCAAGATAAATGGCAGAAGTACCAGAATGAGACTTTTATATGTCCCTTCTCCTCCGTGTTGACTTTTCCAGTTATCCGAGATCCATCTGGTCTACACCTATTATCAGTTGGTGTTCTTTTTCGAACTCTGTACAGTAGGCCTATCAGGTAGGATACATCTAAAAACTTTTTACCTACCACTGAATATACCCATATTTTTGGTCACTATATATCTATTTATACATTTTCGCAACTTACAGGACCCGCATTTGGCCTCAGTGTGATTCCAGATCCAAAATATTTGTATGCCCTTGATTGATGGGCCTTTCTTCCTATCATAAGGAAGTAAAACCACCCTATATATCCATACCCAGCTACTTTCATCTCGACAGAGGTTATATGAATACTTTGGACACACTAAAAAAAAAGCCTTACATACCACGATTGGAAAACGTGCTTGATGGGCAGTATGTGTCAGCACCGTTGTTTTTAAACCTTTCTGGAATGCGTAGCCAATATTTATCTATACCAATGTAAGTGTAAACGAAATGAATATAATATTGCACCTATATGTTTATGACTTGATATATACATATATTTACTATGTGTATGTTGTATATACTATTTCCTATGTAGAAATCTTTGTTAAAAGCTTACAACAACCCCTGAAGAAGGAGGCTAAAACAACTCCGAAACGCGCCGGGTGCAAGCGTATTGGTATCAATAGCTATAAATATATGAAATCGCATTCCTTTCTATCTATGTCATTTGTTTGATGTCTTTATGAGATTTTTTTTTGTAATGAATAAATTATTGTCTACATAATATACTCTCCTACACATTTTTTCATATGTGCCCTTAAAGTCCACTAGGGGAATCATATTTCTATACACCCAGAGTGAAGGAAAAAATATACACAGAAATATAAAATATAACCAGCCAGGGAATCTGGCAGGTAAAAAATCATAATAAATAAAGGAAATATTCAATAATATAATACATGGTGAAATGGAGTGCGTTAAATGGGTTATATGAAAGGAAATAGGGGTCAATGATGGAAAAGTAACTGGGACATACAGAGTGAGCCCAACATAAGCCCTGGAGGTATACTTCAGAAGACTCCAAAGGACAAAACACCATGTAATAGTGCCAGACAACTACTATGATGAATTGATGAATGAGTTGAGGTCCCACTCCACGTTCATCCTGAACGGGAAGTAGGACCTCAGCTCATAGATCCAATAGGTCTCGAGGCAGGATACGCCTCAAAGCCGCGATTCTCCTCTCCAATGAGGGATGAATCTGTCTATAACTTGGAAAAGTGTGCCCGAAGGATCTTTATTATGGTGTTGTAAATAATGTCTTGGTACCGTGTGTTTGCTTTTTCCGCCTTTGATGCCGGCAACGTGTTCATTAACACGAATGGAGAAGGTTCTGATGGTGCGACCAACATATTCTTTATGACAGGGGCATGTTATTAAATAAACAATGTGTTGAGAAGAACATGTGGCAAACTGTTTCATATGATATACACAGGACGTCACAGTAGATGTAAATGTTAACATCTTTTGTCGGCCTCCAGTGTTGTAGTGGCACACATTACACTTACAACAAGGATAGAAACCTTTGCAATCTTGAAAGAAAGATATCTTTTTGGGTGGGTCGATCACATTCGGGGCCACCTGCCCCTGGATAGATCGTGCACCCCTAAAAATCACTGCAGCCCGTTCAGGAAGAACTGGACCCAACAACCTATCATTAAGGAGTACTTTCCATAGTAGGTGAGGTTGAAAAAAGACACAAGTCCATCAAGTCCAACCTATGTGTGTGATTATGTGTCAGTATTACATTACATATCCCTGTATATTGCGGTCATTCAGGTGATTATCTAATAGTTTCTTGAAGCTATCAATGCTCCCCGCTGAGACCACCGCCTGTGGAAGGGAATTCCACATCCTTGCCGCTCTTACAGTAAAGAACCCTCTACGTAGTTTAAGGTTAAACCTCTTTTCTTCTAATTTTAATGAGTGGCCACGAGTCTTATTAAACTCTCTTCTGCGAAAAAGTTTTGTCCCTATTGTGGGGTCACCAGTACAGTATTTGTAAATTGAAATCATATCCCCTCTCAAGCGTCTCTTCTCCAGAGAGAATAAGTTCAGTGCTCGCAACCTTTCCTCATAACTAAGATCCTCCAGACCCTTTATTAGCTTTGTTGCCCTTCTTTGTACTCGCTCCATTTCCAGTACGTCCCTCCTGAGGACTGGTGCCCAGAACTGGACAGCATACTCCAGGTGCGGGCGGACCAGAGTCTTGTAGAGCGGGAGAATTATCGTTTTATCTCTGCAGTTGATCCCCCTTTTAATGCATGCCAATATTCTGTTTGCTTTATTAGCAGCAGCTTGGCATTGCATGCCATTGCTGAGCCTATCATCCACTAGGACCCCCAAGTCCTTTTCCATCCTAGATTCCCCCAGAGGTTCTCCCCCCAGTGTATAGATTGCATTCATATTTTTGACACCCAAATGCATTATTTTACATTTTTCTACATTGAACCTCATTTGCCATGTAGTCGCCCACCCCATTAATTTGTTCAGGTCTTTTTGCAAGATTTCCACATCCTGCGGAGAAGTTATTGCCCTGCTTAGCTTAGTATCGTCTGCAAATACAGAGATTGAACTGTTTATCCCATCCTCCAGGTCGTTTATGAACAAATTAAATAGGATTGGTCCCAGCACAGAACCCTGGGGGACCCCACTACCCACCCCTGACCATTCTGAGTACTCCCCATTTATCACCACCCTCTGAACACGCCCTTGTAGCCAGTTTTTAATCCATGTACTCACCCTATGGTCCATGCCCACGCACCTTATTTTGTACAGTAAACGTTTATGGGGAACTGTGTCAAATGCTTTTGCAAAATCCAGATACACCACGTCTACGGGCCTTCCTTTATCTAGATGGCAACTCACCTCCTCATAGAAGGTTAATAGATTGGTTTGGCAAGAACGATTCTTCATGAATCCATGCTGATTACTGCTAATGATATCATTCTTATTACTAAAATCTTGTATATAGTCCCTTATCATCCCCTCCAAGAGTTTACATACTATTGATGTTAGGCTAACTGGTCTGTAATTCCCAGGGATGTTTTTTGGGCCCTTTTTAAATATTGGTGCTACATTGGCTTTTCTCCAATCAGCTGGTACCATTCCAGTCAATAGACTGTCTGTAAAAATTAGGAACAACGGTCTGGCAATCACCTGACTGAGTTCCCTAAGTACCCTCAGATGCAAGCCATCTGGTCCCGGTGATTTATTAATGTTAAGTTTCTCAAGTCTAATTTTAATTCCGTCCTCTGTTAACCATGTAGGTGCTTCCTGTGTTGTGTCATGAGGATAAACACTGCAGTTTTGGTTACTGAAGCCCCCCGATTCACTCGTGAAGACTGAGGAGAAGAATAAATTCAATACCTCTGCCATCTCCCCATCCTTTGTAACCAGATGTCCTTCCTCATTCTTTATGGGGCCAATATGGTCTGTCCTCCCTTTTTTACTGTTTACATACTTAAAGAATTTCTTGGGATTTTTTTTGCTCTCCTCCGCTATGTGTCTTTCATGTTCTATCTTAGCCATCCTAATTGCACCCTTACATTTCTTATTGCATTCTTTATAAATTCTGAATGCTGTGGATGATCCCTCAACCTTGTATTTTTTGAAGGCCTTCTCCTTTGCTTTTATATGCATTTTTACATTGGAGTTAAGCCATCCAGGATGTTTGTTCGCTCTTTTAAATTTATTACCCAATGGGATACATTGGCTAATGCCCTTATTTAATATGCTCTTAAAGCAAACCCATCTCTCCTCTGTATTCTTTGTTCCTAATATTTTATCCCAATTTATGCCTTTTAGCAAGGTTTGTAGTTTAGGGAAGTTGGCTCTTTTGAAATTCAGTGTCTTTGTGTTCCCTTCATGTCTCATATTTGTGTGATTTATACTGAAACTAATTGACCTGTGATCGCTGTTACCTAAATTGCCCCGTATTTCCACATCTGTTATCAGGTCTGTATTGTTGGTAATCAGTAGATCTAGTAATGTTTTATTTCTAGTTGGTGCGTCTACCATCTGACCCATAAAATTGTCCTGCAAGACATTAAGGAACTGGCAAACCTTAAATGAATGCGCGGTTCCCTCCGCCCAGTCTATGTCTGGATAATTAAAATCCCCCATTATGATAACACTTCCCATCCTTGCTGCTAATCCAATTTGTGATAGGAGATCCGTCTCCACTTCTTCCCTCAGGTTAGGGGGCCTATAGCATACTCCCAGTATTATTTTCCCCTTAGCTTCATCCCTTTGGAGCTCTACCCATAAGGATTCCACCTCCTCTCTAGCTCCCTCAGTGATGTCATCTCTCACATTCACTTGTACATTATTCTTGATATATAGGCATACCCCTCCCCCTTTTTTACCCTCTCTATCCTTGCGGTATAGGGTATACCCTTGAATGTTTGCCAGCCAATCATGAGAGCTGTTGAACCAGGTCTCTGAAATTCCCACAAAATCCAAATCCTCCTTGTACAACAGTATCTCTAGTTCACCCATCTTGTCCGCCAGGCTCCTGGCATTGGTGAACATGCCACATAAACATGAACATTTCCAGTGTTTCCTAAAAATATTTCTAACCTGTTTGGACTGTCAGGAGTGGGTGGTGGTGAAAGCCCACTTGAATTTAGAGTCCAAAGTATTCTTAGGATGCTCCATCAATGTGGCCGTTCTCTCAACGGACAAAATTGCATTGATCTCCCTGTCTAAAAGATCTGATTTGTAGCCTTTTTCAAGAAATCTGTTCTTGAGTAACTGCGATTGTGCCAGAAAATCTGATGTTCTACCTGAGAAATTGGCCTCGTGGGATTGCTCTAAGCCATTGGTCTTGATGGCAACTGTCGACCGGAATATAACTATTCCGGTCGGTGGGTTTGAAGTAAGTTTTGAATTCCAAATGGTCCTCCATGGCCAGAATCTCCAGGTCTAAGAAATGAGCGCTAGAGGTGCTAGCTTCATAGCTCAAGGAGATTCCCCTATCGTTCGAATTAAGGGTGGTCATCAAGTCATCTAGGGAGTTACGATCTCCATCCCATAGGAGGAGGATGTCGTTTATGTACCTGGCCCAGAGAACCAACTCCGGCCTACGGTCAACATACACGACATCCTCCTCCCATTGTGCCATTAAAAGGTTGGCGAGGCTGGGTGCAAATTTAGCGACCATAGCCACGCCCCTCTTCTGTAGATAAAGCTGGTCCTGGAACCAGAAGTAATTATGCCGAGTGGCAAACCTCAACAATTGCATGATGAAATTACGCTGCAAGAGGGGAAGTTGAACATCCCTAGATAAAAAACTCTCAACAGCGTCAAAGCCTAAATCATGGGACATGCACGTATAAAGTGCTGCCACATCGGCTGTGGCAAGGAACATTCCCTTTCTGAATGGAACAGATTCCAAAAGCTTAATGGTATTCCTAGTGTCTTTTAAATACGAGGGAGTGGAACAAACCAAAGGTTGTAAATAGTGGTCCACGTATTTACCAATTCGAGCTGTGACCGAGTCAATCCCGCTGACTATAGGTCGGCCAGGGGGATTGACTGGGTCTTTATGGACCTTGGGGAGATAGTAAATGGTTGGAATACAAGGAGCCTGGGGAACCAAGAAACTCTTTTCTTTTTTATTTAAAACCCCCAAAGAAAATCCCTCATTAACAAGATGCAACAGATCTTTCTTGTAGACCGTAGTAGAGTCAGTAGGAATGGCACTGTAGGTATCAGTGTCACTCAATATTCTGCTCATTTCTTTCAAATAATTTATTTTATCTAAAACTACAATCCCGCCCCCTTTGTCAGCAGGGCAGATTATAAGGTTTTTCCTTTCACATAACATTTTGAGTCCCTTTTTGACATCGGGCTTTATATAGACCCTTTTCTTAGCATGGGACAATTTCTCCAGGTTCTCCAGCACAAGGTTTTTAAACACCTGCACCGAGGGCGCCAGAGAGTCAGGGGGATTAAACAAAGAAGGATTGCACAATCTCGAGTGTAGAATGGTCTTCTGTTTAGATGTAGTAGCTATGGTCATGGGAGTGTTACTCTTCATCTGGGGGGGTAAGGAAGGTTGGGCCAAAAAATGTCTCTGAACACTAGTTTTCGTGTGTATTTGAGAACGTCAATGAAGGTAGTAAACCTATTGAGGGGTCTGGGAGGGACAAACTTGAGCCCCTTGTCCAGGACAGTTTGTTCTGCCCTGGTCAGTGTAATGGAGCTCAAGTTGAAGATGCCTGCACCCCCTAGGTCCTTTTTCTTTTGGCCTTGGACCCTCCACCCCCCTCTGGTCCCTCTTTTCCTTCTGAATTTCTTGAGTGTCCTTCCATGGGTCTCTGAAATCCCGAAGTTTGAATGGGACCCAAATGGTCGGAGTTAGATTAATAGGGTGTTCTATTATAGGGATCCACGTCCCCGTCATATTGAAAATATGGATTTGGATAATTAACGTAAGAGTCACTATCTTGAAGTGGAGTGAACCAGCTGTTAGTACGAACTGGGGTGTGGTAACCATAATCCGGATCATATTGTGATCCCTGACCATTGGATCCATAATTTCTATTAAGAGGAGGACCTCTGGAATTGTATCTAGAATAGGAATCAGCTGAATGGTTATTAGATTGACCTCTTCCCCTCCCTCTGGGACCAACACCACCTCGTGGTTGCGAGGGAGGCGGGAGAAGAGGAGGAGGGGGAGGGGCCCTTGATGTCTGCAAGGGCATTGGTCTGGGTCCTGGTTTATTAGGTACAGCACGCTTGTGTCCCTGAACCTGGGGAGGTTCATATGCTAACCTTCTATCCTGATGTGCACCAGAAGGAATAGAAATATCTCTAGGCAGTGGTTCACCATTGGCAGAAGGAATATTCATATTCTTTTTCTGCCAATTAAACACCAAATTGGTAGAATAATCAGTGAAATCCCTGTTATTTTTTTTTTTAATTCCTTTGACCTTTTTTTTCCTTTTCTAGAATATTTTTTAAATTAGTAGATAATGAAGTGTACTCAGCTGAGCCCTTATGTGGTATCAACTCGTCTCTGAGTTCTTTAAAGTGGTGTTTCACCAAAAAAAAAAAAATTAGATGTCAGCAGCTGCAAATACTGCAGCTGCTGACTTTTAAAATAAGGACACTTACCTGTCCCGGGGTCCAGCGATGTCGGCACCCGAGACCGAGCCGTCCCTCGATCCTCGGGTGCTGCCGCCGCCATTCACACTGAGGGAATCAGGAAGCGAAGCGTTGCCGCTTCACTGCCCGGTTCCCTACTGCGCATGCGCGAGTCGCGCTGCGCGTCTTCACTGGTCCCCGTTGTGTTGTGGGAACTGTGTATTTCCCACAACACAACGGGGGTGGGCGGGGAGTCTGCGGCTAGCTGCGGCTAGCTGTACCCGGAAGTGGGTGCAGATACCTGTATTATACAGGAATCTGCACCCCCCTCCCCCCTGAAAGGTGCCAATTGTGACACCGGAGGGGGGGAGGAATCCGATGAGCGGAAGTTCCACTTTAGGGTGGAACTCCGCTTTAATCTCTGAATCTATAAGAGACAATTTGATTTTTTTCTTATCAACTAAGAACTGTAAAAGTTTTAACCCTGTTTCGTTAAAATATTTGAACCAGGACTTTAGGTCTGGTTCATCTTGTTGAGGGTGGATATCCCACCTAAGACCTCTAGGGACCATCTGTTCCTTGATATACTGTTCAAGAAAAGCCGTATCCCACTGGAGATGGAGTTCCCTGATCAACAGGTTCTTGAGCCTGACGAACACCCCACTCATCTCTGAGTCTGGGTCAGTACTCACAAACATCCCCTCTGTATTTAAGGACCGGGACGTCCTGTGCTCAAACACATCCATCTTAAAGGATTCATAAAATAAAAGTATAAATAGTGTGGTAGTGAAGGTGAGCAGCTGTGTAAAAAAGTCAAAAAATAATAACAAGAAAATGCAAAACACTGCGCTCTAATAGAAAAACAAAAATGAATGAGAAACAGCCACTGCATACATTGTGACTAACAATAAATACAAATAAAAAGAAAAATGCAGCGCTCAAAAAAGTGTGAGGTGTAGGTGTAATCAAAACCTAAATGATGCACCTAGTGGTGGAACAAGAGTTCAAAATCCAAACACGTAGTATGCAAAAAAAATGTGTAATAAGTCCGCACTGTAAAAAGCAATCAATCCAAATTAAAGTGTTTGGAAAGCCCTGCACAGGCAGGTATGGGTGATGTGAAACAACAAAGTCAGTGATGAACAATGTAAATCCTTGACTGAAGAGCAACATCAAAGGTGTAAAACATCAAAGAGTAGAGAAGGGTGGGTACTCTTACCGGATGACGTGGACTCCTGTGTCTTATGACATGGAGTCAATAAAACATTGAGCCCCACCACGGCTGTAAAAGGATCTCCAGAAGGCTGGAACCTCTGCAGCACCCCTCGACTCCCCTGAAGTGGTGAAGGGATATCCAGAAGACTGAAGCCGACTCGCTGTGCATAACGAAATGGGCATCCAACCAACATCCGGAAGGATCATCACGACAGGCTTTTCCCGAACCTCCTGGTAAGAATGGCCAGTGGAAAGCGATCTCTCTCATCAGGATATTATGCAAAAAGAAATAAAAACTTCCGCATAGTGCAGATAAAACAGGGATTTTTATTTCTAAAAAACCCATACAAATAAAAGTGATCACTATAAAAACAAGCGGGGGCAACATAAAGAAGGGAAGGTTTTCCAACGCGTTTCGACCCAGGGGTCTTCAACAGGGGCATGAGCTACCCCCTCCATGCTGCTAATATTTATAAATAATGTATCTAGAAGGATAATACTCCCAAACCAATCACGTTGGAGCTATGGTGTCAGGTGAACCGGAAATGAGTCATAATAACATCTAGACCAATCCAAATCTAAAGAAGGAGGGCGTGTAGGTGTGTGCTCCAATGGCGCGCTCTTATAGTCAGAGCCACGCCCGGAAGTCAAACAGCCACATGTCAAACAATAGAACGCCGTCTGGCGAGAAAAACCCGCCAGGCGTCACTTCCAGGTCACATGATACAAAGGGGGCGGCGTCATGCAAACCCCGTCCAGGTTCCAAGGCACCAATGGGTACAATGAGTGGGAGGGGGCAGCGCAACGTCACCAGATCCCGGAACAACAAGTCCCAATCACGCGATCGGATCAGATGCTGTCACGGGCCGGGTCACATGATACAAAGGGGGCGGCGTCACGCAAACTCCGTCCAAGTCCCAAGGCACCAATGGGTACAATGAGTGGGAGGGGGCAGCACAACGTCACTTGATCCCGGAACAACAAGTCCTGATCACGTGATCGGATCAGTTGCTGTCACGGGACTGCAGAGGGAAAGGGACCAAGCAATATTCTGCGGAGCACTACCCCTATCTGACAGCTAGATGTCAGCGCTGAAAGATGACCAGTGCTCATCAGATCAAGGTGGTAATGAACAGTAAAAATAGATGTCATATTTCTATATACCCAGAGTGAAGGAAAAAATATACACAGAAATATAAAACATAACCAGCCAGGGAATCTGGCAGGTAAAAAATCATAATAAATAAAGGAAATATTCAATAATTTAATACATGGTGAAATGGAGTGCGTTAAATGGGTTATATGAAAGGAAATAGGGGTCAATGATGGAACAGTAACTGGGACATACAGAGTGAGCCCAACATAAGCCCTGCAGGAATACTTCAGAAGACTCCAAAGGACAAAACACCATGTAATAGTGCCAGACAACTACTATGATGAATGAGTTGAGGTCCCACTCCACGTTCATACCGAACGGGAAGTAGGACCTCAGCTCATAGATCCAATAGGTCTCGAGGCGGGATACGCCTCGAAGCCGCGATTCTCCTCTCCAATGAGGGATGAATCTGTCTATAACTTGGAAAAGTGTGCCCGAAGGATCTTTATTATGGTGTTGTAAATAATGTCTTGGTAACGTGTGTTTGCTTTTTCCGCCTGTTTCATATGATATACACGGGACGTCACAGTAGATGTAAATGTTAACATCTTTTGTCGGCCTCCAGTGTTGTGGTGGCACACATTGCACTTACGACAAAGATAGAAACCTTTGCAATCTTGAAAGAAAGATATCTTTTTGGGTGGGTCGATCACATTCGGGGCCACCTGCCCCTGGATAGATCGTGCACCCCTAAAAATCACTGCAGCCCATTCAGGAAGAACTGGACCCAACAACCTTTCATTAAGGAGTACTTTCCAGTGTTTCCTAAAAATAATTCTAACCTGTTTGGACTGTAAGGAGTGGGTGGCTCTCTGGTGCCCTCAGTGCAGGTGTTTAAAAACCTTGTGCTGGAGGACCTGGAGAAATTGTCCCATGCTAAGAAAAGGGTCTATATAAAACCCGATGTCAAAAAGGGACTCAAAATGTTATGTGAAAGGAAAACCCTTATAATCCACCCCGCTGGCAAAGGGGGCAGGATTGTAGTTTTAGATAAAATAAATTATTTGAAAGAAATGAGCAGAATATTGAGTGACACTGATACCTACAGTGCCATTCCTACTGACCCTACTACGGTCTACAAGAAAGATCTGTTGCATCTTGTTAATGAGGGATTTTCTTTGGGGGTTTTAAATAAAAAAGAAAAGAGTTTCTTAGTTCCCCAGGCTCCTCGTATTCCAACCATTTACTATCTCCCCAAGGTCCATAAAGCCCCAGTCAATCCCCCTGGCCGACCTATAGTCAGCAGGATTGACTCAGTCACAGCCTGAATTGGTAAATACGTGGACCACTATTTACAACCTTTGGTTCGTTCCACTCCCTCGTATTTAAAAGACACTAGGGATACCATTAAGCTTTTGGAATCTGTTCCATTCAGAAAAGGGATGTTCCTTGCCACAGCCGATGTGGCAGCACTTTATACGTGCATACCCCATGATTTAGGCTTTGACGCTGTTGAGAGTTTTTTATCTAGGGATGTTCAACTTCCCCTCTTGCAGCGTAATTTCATCATGCAATTGTTGAGGTTTGCCACTCAGCATAATTACTTCTGGTTCCAGGACCAGTTTTATCTACAGAAGAGGGGCGTGGCTATGGGCGCTAAATTTGCGCCCAGCCTCGCCAACCTTTTCATGGCACAATGGGAGGAGGATGTCGTCTATGTTGACTGTAGGCCGGAGTTGGTTCTCTGGGCCAGGTATATAGATGACATCCTCCTCCTATGGGATGGAGATCGTAACTCCCTAGATGACTTCATGACCACCCTTAATTCGAACGATAGGGGAATCTCCTTGAGCTATGAAGCTAGCACCTCTAGCGTTCATTTCTTAGACCTGGAGATTCTGGCCATGGAGTACCATTTGGAATTCAAAACTTACTTCAAACCCACCGACCGGAATGGTTATATTCCGGTCGACAGTTGCCATCAAGACCAATGGCTTAGAGCAATCCCACAAGGCCAATTTCTCAGGTTGCGCCATAACTGTAGTAGAACATCAGATTTTCTGGCACAATCGCAGTTACTTAAGAACAGATTTCTTGAAAAAGGCTACAAATCAGATCTTTTAAACAGGGAGATCAATGCAATTTTGTCTGTTGAAAGAACGGCCACATTGATGGAGCGTCCTAAGAATACTTCGGACTCTAAATTCAAGTGGGCTTTCACCACCACCCACTCCTTACAGTCCAAACAGGTTAGAAATATTTTTAGGAAACACTGGAAAGTACTCCTTAATGATAGGTTGTTGGGTCCAGTTCTTCCTGAACGGGCTGCAGTGATTTTTAGGGGTGCACGATCTATCCAGGGGCAGGTGGCCCCGAATGTGATCGACCCACTCAAAAAGATATCTTTCTTTCAAGATTGCAAAGGTTTCTATCCTTGTCGTAAGTGCAATGTGTGCCACCACAACACTGGAGGCTGACAAAAGATGTTAACATTTACATCTACTGTGACGTCCTGTGTATATCATATGAAACAGTTTGCCATGTGTTCTTTTCAATACATTGTTTATTTAATAACATGCCCCTGTCATAAAGAATATGTTGGTCGCACCATCAGGACCTTCTCCATTCGTGTTAATGAACACGTTGCTGGTATCAAAGGCGGAAAAAGCAAACACACGGTACCAAGACATTATTTACAACACCATAATAAAAATCCTTCGGGCACACTTTTCCAAGTTATAGACAGATTCATCCCTCATTGGAGAGGAGAATTGCGGCTTCGACATGTATCCTGCCTCGAGACCTACTGGATCTATGAGCTGAGATCCTACTTCCCATTCGGTATGAACGTGGAGTGGGACCTCAACTCGTTCATCAATTCATCATAGTAGTTGTCTGGCACTAGGGATGAGCTTCGAGCTCGAGTCGAACTCATGTTCGACTCGAACATTGGCTGTTCGCAGGTTCGCCGAACAGCGAACAATTTGGGATGTTCGCGGCAAATTCGAATGCCACGGAACACCCTTTAAAAGTCTATGGGAGAAATCAAAAGTGCTAATTTTAAAGGCTTATATGCAAGTTATTGTCATAAAAAGTGTTTGGGGACCCGGATCCTGCCCCAGGGGACATGGATCAATGCAAAAAAAAGTTTTAAAAACGGCCGTTTTTTCAGGAGCAGTGATTTTAATAATGCTTAAAGTCAAACAATAAAAGTGTAATATCCCTTTAAATTTCGTAGCTGGGGGGTGTCTATAGTATGCCTGTAAAGGGGCGCATTTTTCCCGTGTTTAGAACAGTCTGACAGCAAAATGACATTTCGAAGGAAAAAAACCCATTTAAAACTAATCGCGGCTATTGCATTGCTGACAATACACATAGAAGTTCATTGATAAAAACGGCATACCAGAAGAAGAAGATGAAGGAAGATAGAAGAAAGAAGAAGCATTTAAATAAAGGAATTGTCAAAAACTGTCTCTTGTCATTTTTAACACTTTGACAGTTTTTTAGTGAAATGGTAGGGGTAAGTACCCCCTTACCATTTCACACAGGGGGGGGCCGGGATCTGGGGGTCCCCTTGTTAAAGGGGGCTTCCAGATTCTGATAAGCCCCCTGCCCGCAGACCCCCCACAACCACCGGCCAGGGTTGTGGGGATGAGGCCCTTGTCCTCATCAACATGGGGACAAGGTGTTTTGGGGGGCTACCCCAAAGCACCCTTACAATGTTGAGGGCATGTGGCCTGGTACGGTTCAGGAGGGGGGGGCGCACTCTCGTCCCCCCCTCTTTTCCTGCGGCCTGCCAGGTTGCGTGCTCGGATAAGGGTCTGGTATAGATTTTTGGGGGGACCGCACGCGTTTTTTTTTTTTTGGCGCAGGGTTCCCCTTAAAATCCATACCAGACCTGAAGGGTCTGGTATGGAATTTAGGGGGAACCCCACGTCATTTTTTTTTAAATTTTTGGCCGGGGTTCCCCTTAATATCCATACCAGACCTGAAGGGCCTGGTATGGAATTTAGGGGGACTCCCACGTATTTTTTTTTTTTTTTAATTTTGGTTCGGGGTTCCCCTGTGGGGAATTCCCATGCCGTTTTTATCAATGAACTTCTATGTATATTGTCGGCAATGCAATAGCCGCGAGTAGTTTTAAATGGGTTTTTTCCTTCGAAATGTCATTTTGCTGTCAGACTGTTCTAAACACAGGAAACATGCGCCCCTTTACAGGCATACTATAGACACCCCCCAGCTACGAAATTTGAAGGGATATTACACTTTTATTGTTTGACTTTAAGCATTATTAAAATCACTGCTCCTGAAAAAACGGCCGTTTTTAAAACTTTTTTTGCATTGATCCATGTCCCCTGGGGCAGGACCCAGGTCCCCAAACACTTTTTATGACAATACCATGCATATAAGCCTTTAAAATTAGCACGTTTGATTATTCATTTTCGTGTCCCATAGACTTTAACGGTGTTCGCGTGTTCGAACGAACTTTTTTCCTGTTTGCATATTCTGGTGCGAACCGAACAGGGGGGTGTTCGGCTCATCCCTATCTGGCACTATTACATGGTGTTTTGTCCTTTGGAGTCTTCTGAAGTATACCTCCAGGGCTTATGTTGGGCTAACTCTGAATGTCCCAGTTACTGTTCCATCATTGACCCCTATTTCCTTTCATATAACCCATTTAACGCACTCCATTTCACCATGTATTATATTATTGAATATTTCCTTTATTTATTATGATTTTTTACCTGCCAGATTCCCTGGCTGGTTATGCTTTATATTTCTGTGTATATTTTTTCCTTCACTCTGGGTATATAGAAATATGACATCTATATTTACTGTTCATTACCACCTTGATCTGATGAGCACTGGTCATCTTTCAGCGCTGACATCTAGCTGTCAGATAGGGGTAGTGCTACGCAGTATATTGCTTGGCCCCTTTCCCTCTGCGGTCCCGTGACAGCAACTGATCCGATCACGTGATCGGGACTTGTTGTTCCGGAATCAGGTGACGTTGTGCTGCCCCCTCCCACTCATTGTACCCATTGGTGCCTTGGGACCTGGACGGAGTTTGCATGACGCCAACCCCTTTGTATCATGTGACCCGGCCCCGTGACAGCATCTGATCCGATCGCGTGATCGGGACTTGTTGTTCCGGGATCTGGTGACGTTGCGCTGCCCCCTCCCACTCATTGTACCCATTGGTGCCTTGGGACCTGGACGGGGTTTGCGTGACGCCGCCCCCTTTGTATCATGTGACCAGGAAGTGACGCCTGGCAGGTTTTTCCCGCCAGACGGCGTTCTATTGTTTGACATGTGGCTGTTTGACTTCTGGGCGTGGCTCTGACTGTAAGACCGCGCCATTGGAGCACACACCTACACGCCCTCCTTCTTTAGATTTGGATTGGTCTAGATGTTATTATGACTCATTTCCGGTTCACCTGACACCATAGCTTCAACGTGATTGGTTTAGGAGTATTATCCTTCTAGATACATTATTTATAAATATTAGCAGCATGGAGGGGTAGCTCATGCCCCCGTTGAAGACCCCCTGGGTCGAAACGCGTCGGAAAACCTTCCCTTCTTTACGCTGCCCCACATGTTTTTATAGTGATCACTTTTATTTGTATTTTTTTTAGAAATAAAAATCCCTGTTTTATCTGCACTATGCGGAAGTTTTTATTTCTTTTTGCATAATATCCCGATGAGAGAGATCCTTCCGGATGTTGGTTGGATGTCCATTGGTTTATGCACATCGAATCGGCTTCAGTCTTCTGGATATCCCTTCACCACTTCAGGGGAGTCGAGGGGTGCTGCAGAGGTTCCAGCCTTCCGGAGATCCTTTTACAGCCGTGGTGGGGCTCAATGTTTTATTGACTTCATGTCATAAGACACAGGAGTCCACATCATCCGATAAGAGTACCCACCCTTCTCTACTCTTTGATGTTTTACACCTTTGATGTTGCTCTTCAGTCATGGATTTACATTGTTCATCATTGACTTTGTTGTTTCACTTGCTGATTCACATCGACCATACCTGCCTGTTCAGGGCTTTCCCAACACTTTAATTTGGATTGATTGCTTATTACAGTGCGGACTTATTACACATTTTTTTTGCATACTACATGTTTGGATTTTGAACTCTTGTTCCGCCACTAGGCGCATCATTTAGGTTTTGATTACATCTACACCTCACACTTTTTTTGAGCGCTGCATTTTTCTTTTTCTTAGTTTATGGTGAACCAAAAAAAATTTCTTGGACACGTAATTACTCAGCATAACAGGATAGTCACTCAACATCAGCATAGTCAGTCTTTGAAGGGATCTGACATTTCCAAAAAAAATATTCGGTCACATCAGCATCATGTGCTTGGTAGCTGGTGGTGATCCAAGACTGATTCATTTTTATGAAGGTCAGTCAATCAACTGAGTCGGTGGACAGACGCACCCTGTGATCAGTTACAAAGCCTCCAGCAGCACTGAATGTGCGTTCTGAAAGAATGCTGGATGCAGGGCAGGCCAGTAGCTCAATTGTATACTGTGCAAGCTCTGGCCAGTGATCCATCCTCAAGACCCAGTAACCCAGAGGATTTTCAGTGGGAAAGGTGTCCAAGTCAGATCTTGCCCCTAGGTATTCCTGCACCATGTAAAACAGACACTGGCAATGGTTGCTGGAACCGATCATACCTTGGCGCTGCGGACTAAAAAATTGTCTGAACGCATCAGTCAGACAGCCACCTTCTCCACCGCTCCTTCTTTGACTGACCGAAGCCTCAGCAACACGTTGTCCAGAAACAAGAGTTTGTAACCTCCCAGTCTCTGGGAACGTGTTGCACAGACCTTTCTGCAAGGCCTCCCGAAGAGGTTTCATTCTCTGCTCCCTCTGCGACGGCAAGATAAGGTCCGCAACCTTACCTTTGTAACGTGGATCAAGGAGTGTTGCCAGCCAGTATTGTTCCTTCTCCTTGATACCACTAATACGAGGATCCTTCCGCAGGCTTTGCAGGATTAGGGAGACCATGCAGCGTAGGTTTGCTGATGCATTCGGTCCGGAGTCCTCTGGGTCACTAAGGACGATATGATCCGCAGCCACCTCCTCCCAGCCACGTAAAAGTCCTTGTGTTTCTTGGGACTGTAAATGATCCCTTAAAGACTGCTGCTGATGCTGAGTGCCAGGCTCCACCTCCATACTGACACAATCTTCCTCATCCTCCTCCTCTTCCTGTGTGATTGGCGGGCACACAGGAACACTGTCTGGATAAAGGGGGCCTTGAGAGCTAAGGAAGTCCTCCTCTTCCTGTCTCTGTTCTGCCTCAAGTGCCCTGTCCATTATTCCACGCAGCGTGTGCTCCAACAGGTGGACAAGGGGGACAGTGTCACTGATGCATGCACTGTCACTGCTCACCATCCTCGTGGCCTCCTCAAATGGTGACAGGACAGTGCATGCATCCCTGATCATGGCCCACTGGCATGGGGGAAAAAAAAAAAAACAAGCTCCCCTGACCCTGTGCAGCCGCTACAGCATGGCCAACGTTGAGTTCCACCTGGCGGTCATGTCACAGATTAGGCAGTTCTTGGGGGTTAAATTCCTTTTGGAGGTCTGCCAGCCGAGTACTGGCATTATATGACCGGCGGAAATGCACGCAGACTTTTCAGGACATCCTTTAAGCCTGGATATCTGCCCAAGAACCGCTGCACCACCAAGTTAAGGACGTGAGCCAAACAGGGCACATTGGTCATTTGTCCCTGTCGGAGGGCGGAGAGGAGGTTGGTGCCATTGTCGCAAACCACCATTCCTGCCTTAAGTTGGCATGGCGTCAACCACCTCTGAACCTGCCCCTGCAGAGCTGACAGAACCTCTGCCCCAATGTGGCTCCTGTCCCCCAAGCACAACAGCTCAAGCACCGCATGGCATCTTTTGGCCTGTGTACTTGCGTAGCCCCTTGAACACCTACGGAGCACCGC
>JBBGZY010001695.1:2057500-2133387 GCA_037952925.1 Lithobates clamitans
AGGCTAAATGGTGTAATATGAGAGAAAAAAGCTGCATGATGTAGGGTAAAGATACAACATACAAAACATCATTGTGTGCATATGTAGAGAGCACATTCTATCTAAATGTGAAGAAAGAAGTGGTGTCACCTTATGATGGTAATATATACGTATATACATTAGCATACTCATATAAAAAACAAGATGTATACCAAAGCAAAACATGATAATGGAGAGGGATGCATGACATATACATAAAACGAAAACAATATGCCATGGGTAAAATATGAAGATTAGATGGCGAAATATTGACTTATAAAAAAATGTATATATAAAATATGTGTAAATATAAACATATACTAACTGGCAAGATACAGTAGTGACACTAAGTTATGTTATAGAATGGTGGAAATTTCAATTCCTTTATTCATACCGCCAGGTGAGAGAACGTCCAAGTGGTAAATCCAGAACGTTTCTCTGATGGCAGCCCACTTGCTTCCTTTGGACTTTTTTTTACCCCTTCCAGCATGATCACATAGACTTATTAGCCTTTGTATGCTATATGGACAATTCACCGTTTCTCAGTCCCACTATAGCACGTTGAGTTATTAGCAGATTCGCATTGAGATTTACATGACTCCTGAGTTGTTTGCACCTACACTTGTCTCTTCGCCACGAAGTAGGCTGCAGCCCTCTCTCTGAACAGCAGAGAGGAGCGCACTCGGTGAGGCCCAGTAAGAAGAGAGCCCGGGTCAGACCCTTTTATAGTTCCTCCCAGAGGTCCCTTTCTGTTGCACAGGGGTATCTGGGATGTGTATCTGAATGGCTGATCCAAAAACTACTAGTCCCACAACCCTCCTTGGTTGGCTCACAGATATGATAACAGTTACTGGAGCCCAGCACTAGAGGGACATTGGAATAGATGGAGAATAACGAAGGTAGTCCGCATAACTGGTAATTGTAGTCCGCTGTCACTACTCTTACTTGCAGACCTGCAGGAGTACTCCAAAACCCTTCCAAAATGTTTCAAGTAATGGGCCACTGTTAGAATATCAGAATTTATGAATGGTTGAGTTCTTGTGATAATTGAATTATATATATAAATATATATATAAATATATATATCTTCTATGTATGGAAAAGGTGAAGTTATATAGGTTTTTATACTCATATAAGTTTATGCTGGTATAGGCTTTGTATGCATTGCTTGGGAGAGATTCATCTCACATATGGATACAATTTAGTGTAGACCATTTCACCTCCCCCATCGTAAGAAGATTAGATTACAGTCTTTCCAAAGACACAAAGTTTCATTATGTTAAGAATATAAGCTGTTTCTTTACACTACTATATTTCTTGATTAGGGTATTAATAAGAACACTGCATTTTACATATATGTATACTGATATGTAGGATTTTATATATTTAAAGGAAATGTATATATTGTAAGTTAAATGATTCCTAAAAGATAGCTTTTTTACATAGTTCATAGCCCCACCCTTAGGAATGTTGGAAGGAGTAATTCAAATTTCGCGGTCTTTTCTATGGGACTATAACGAACCTTTTTAAGCCAGCCTCTATGGAAAAAGGTGGGGGGGTTAATTGAAGGAGTACAGACAGGCTGTGGGAAGAGGGTCAGATGCATTGCAGCTCTCCATCACACACACACACACACAGATCTCAAGATATACACACAGACATATCTGATTTAAACTTTATTTTAAGAATAATCTATTTTTGTATTCTACATTTTGACATTGTTTTTGTAACATTTTGCTAATTGATCATTAAATCAATTTTGGAGGTTTTACACGAGAACTTAACAGATTTTTCTTGGAACTTTTCTCATCAATATGAATTATTGAAATATAGTTATTAATACAGAAATAACTCGATTATTACAGTGGCGAGCCATTTGCCTGATTCTTTTTGTGCGAATATCGATTTTTTTTCAATAATTTCTCCTTCCGCTTGTCGAGAGGGAATATCAGCAAAAACAGTGATTATTCAGACAAGCTTTCAGGAGAAATCGAAAAAGCTCATTTTCGGCATCATTGAATTGAACTTGGAAGGAAAAGAAACATCAGAATCGGTGAGACGTTTGTGCACGTACAAGAAAAATCTGTTTCTTGATGACGTAATTTCCCGCCAAGAGAGGGAACGCGTGTTACATGAAGGAAGCCATCTTACATTGGTAAGTTATGGATTTAATTCATGAAGTATCCAGTGAGAGTGATTTAGAATTTAAAAATCTGTCAAAGTTTGTTAAAGATGATGAATTATGGTGTTACATGTTCAATAAATGCTTACAGGCTAATAAGAAAATACAAAAGTCAAAATTTTCATTTAAGAAATTCAGCAAAC
Organism: Lithobates clamitans; assembly: GCA_037952925.1. Classification (NCBI taxonomy): domain Eukaryota; kingdom Metazoa; phylum Chordata; class Amphibia; order Anura; family Ranidae; genus Lithobates; species Lithobates clamitans. The sequence goes on from JBBGZY010001695.1 coordinate 2,059,844, forward strand.
AGGTTAGGAATTTGATTAAGTTGATTAAAGTTTATGATACAATGATATCAGGAGTTTTTGAAAGCAATGTAGTTGGTACAAAAGAGGAAACTAAGGACAATAGTTTATGTACTAATTGTCAGATTTTGACTGAAAGGATAGATGATTTGCAGAGTGCAATTCAAATAAAGGATATTCAGTTGTCTGAGTTACAGAATAATGTAACGTTTAAAGCAGAGTCAAGCAAGAGTTTAGAGATTAATGTTAATGCAGACTCTATGAATGTTACTGCAGATTCTATGCAGGAGCCTTTTGTACAAGATATGCGTTTTTTCAAGGTTGATGACCAGGAAAATGAAGTTTTGCTTAAAACAAAAATACTGAATAAAGCTGCTGAATGCAGACGCCGTTTAGATATATTACAAAATGGTGTTCAGAGTGCCACGTGTAAGGCCACACCCAGAGATGGTGAGATACACGTCACAGGCAGAACTAAAGTTTCAGAGCAGACAGGAAATACTTCCCTACATACTACACAAAGGAAAACTTTGAAAGTAGAAAATACAGAACATATTTCTGAGCAATATATTCTTTCTTCTTCAAATAATTGTTTGACTGATTTGCCTTATGCTTCAGAAGTCAAACAGATCAGTACATTGACTGTTAATGACAGTTCAATCAATTTGAAAAACAATGATGAAAATGAGAGGGATGGATTACTTCCATCACCATCAGGATTTAGGAAAAAAGGTTCTGAGTCATCTCCAACATTAAAATATGTGACTTCACTTTTATTAGATGAAAGTGGAAGGCCATGGTTACATGGTTTATTAAATGGCAAGGATACTAAATGGTTAATAGATTTAGGATCTAAACTCAGTTTAACTAAAAACAAATTACATGTGAATATTGATTCTCCAAAATGTAATTTAATTGGTTTCAATGGAAAAGGAAATACAGTTGCAGATAAAGTTTCTGGTGTGAATTTCGAGATTCCGGGAGTTTTAAAAACTAAAATGGACATCTGGTGTTGCCAAAATACAGAGAATATTTTAGGCATGGATGTGATTAGTAAATTAGATTGGATTATTGATTTAAGTAATTCTACTATATGGAAAGATTCATCTAGGCCCAAATCTAGGTTAATAGATTCTTCCATGTACAATAATGTTGGAAGTATTTGTACAGCAGTCGCTGACATTTCTTCAGATCTTAATTGGCCACACACAGGAACCAATCTCGAATTGGAACAATCAGTAAGAGCACATGAAAGTCTTTGGAGTCAGAACAAAATGGATACAGGTTTGTTTAAAGATATTGAGATAGAAATTGAGGGACGAGACCCTGAACCCCAAATTCAAAATAAGTTGCCACAAGAATCAATAGGTCCAGTTTCTGACATTGTACAATCATTTTTACAACAAGGAATATTAAAGAAGGCACAATCAGTGGTAAATAATTGTATTTGGCCTATCAAGAATGCTGATGATTCGTATTCTTTATCAGTTGATTTAAGATCACTGAATAAATGCATTACAAATAACAAACCTATTGTTCCTAATTTAAATTTAATGTCACAAATGGATGCCAAGGCCAAAGTATTTTCAGTACTGGAAATTTCCAATAGTCATTTTTCAGTACCAGTAACAAACAGCTGTCATTATAAACTTGCCTTCAGTTTCAATAAAGAAACCTATGCCTTCACTAGAATAATTCCAGAAATGGAAATCAGTGACGGAATAGTGCACGAGTGCTTGGAGAAAGTTTTGTCAAAATTTTCTAGACCAAAATGTATTTTCCAACATGTGGACAAAATTTTGTTGTCTACCCAAAATACAGAGGAACATGTCACTCTGTTGACAGAGTTATTTACTGTGTTACAAACAGCAGGATTGAAATTGAACACAGAGTCAGTTCAGTTAATGAAAGATAAAGTTAATTTTCTTCATATGAAAATTAGTCATGGACAGAGAAAGTTATCACAGGAAAAAGTTAGAAACATTTCTGCTATTCCAGTTCCAACATCTTACAAGGCATTATATCAATTTTTGAGTGAGGTAAATTCTTGCAAAGAGTTTTTACAGGAATATGATGATAAAGTTAAACCATTATTTGATTTCCTGAAACAAAAAGATGTTGTGTTTGATCAATGGTCTCAAACCCATACAGATGTTTTTGAAATGTTGAAAAAAGATTTGCAGAATGCTGTTTCATTGCATACAATCGAAATTGGAATGTCTATGCCTGTTTTATTGTCTACTAAGGTATCTGAGAATTCCATCTCAGTAATTTTATTTCAGGTAAAAGATGGTGAACCGAAAATAATAGTTTTTTTCTCCAGAGGTTTGACAAATATGGAAAAGACTTTTGACACAAATATGAAGCAATTGTTAAGTGTTTATTTTGCAGTCAAAGTAACAGAAAAGATTGTGAGATCTAGGATGATCATATTACAGACACCTGATCTGTCATTAAAAATTCTTTTTAAGAGAATTCATTCGGGAGAATTATATGACAAATATTGCCCATTTTTTAAAACTTTAAAATTTAAACCCATAGAGGTAGATGTGATAACAGAACATTCTCAGCTAGATTTATTCAGAAAGCCTATAAATGGGATTGTTAGAACAAGTGCTGAGAGATGCTTTGAGACAGGATTTGTCAATAATATTAAGAATTGTTCAACAGGTCTTTCTAGGTGTTACTCAAAGAATGGTTATACTATTCAGCAAAAATTCTACAGAAAAGGCTGAATTGAAAATGTTAGAAGTATAGTACAGCACGCATTACTCTGAAATATTATAGAGGAGAAGTGAATGGATAAACAATTCGCTTTTGTCTTCTGGGGTAATTTAAAATCTTTTATTTGGTTTATGAAAACAAGATTTTATATTATGACTAAAAAAAAGAGAAATTGCGTCCTGTCATAATGTATGTCATAATAAAATATTAGAATTTTGGTATGTAAAATGAATAAGTAAATGAAGGTATATTTTGCATGTATTTAAATTCTCAATAATGATACTGCATTCTTTTTTAGGATCTGACTTGTAAGTCACCAAAAGAAAGAAATTTAATATTTCTAGACCTTCCAGATGGGAACAAAATCTTGAAGTTTAAGAATATCAGTTCTGGGAGAAGAATTGACAGAAGAGATTCATTCGTTATAATTATTGTTGTCATTTTAATGTTCAATAAAGTTTTTCCAACTTTACAGAGTGCAGGAAGAAGAAGAAGAAGAAAAATTCTCGAGAACCTCTGATAAGAGAGGACATTTTAAAAACAATGGACTTTTTAGTTTTTTTTTTACTACTGATGAAATCATTTATCCATCAGATATATTGCAGTTTTAATATATCATTTTTATGTGACAGGACATGTTTATTATATCAAGATGAGATATTTTTACACATCATTTTTTACACTCATATATAGTGTATTTTCAGAGTTGAAAGGGTTAAACATCCTTACAATAGAGTCATTCTAGTTATAGGGAACATCTGGTGTTAATTAAGACAGAGTATATTTTTCTTAAAGGTACATAAACAAGATAGGATTAACTTTACATTGTAATATGTATTTAGTTTTGAAATCATCTCACTTATATGAACAAATTGAAGTTAAGAACATATTTTATGTTTTAATTTTGACAAGGTTATTAGAAAGGTTTTATGGATTATAGATTTATGTTAAACACAATTTGGAGGGAAAATATGAAACAAATTTCTGAAGTGATATCTATATTTCAAAGTATTGTACAACAATGTTATATTTATGAATCATGAAATTAAGGGGATTGATTTATTTGGTAAAAGAAAAAGAAAATAATAATTGTGAAAATATTTTTTATGGTATATGAAGATGAAGGGTTATGAATTCACTTTTCCTTATATAGAATCACATTTGAAAATATATATTTGAGTCAATTATCTTAAGATATTTGGGCATGAATGAATACGGATGTGATGCGTTTGAGGTATAAATGAATTTAGAGTTAGATTCAGATTTAGATTTAAAATGATTAAGATTAATTTAAATCAATCATTTTGAGAGGGAAATGTTAGAATATCAGAATTTATGAATGGTTGAGTTCTTGTGATAATTGAATTATATATATAAATATATATATAAATATATATATCTTCTATGTATGGAAAAGGTGAAGTTATATAGGTTTTTATACTCATATAAGTTTATGCTGGTATAGGCTTTGTATGCATTGCTTGGGAGAGATTCATCTCACATATGGATACAATTTAGTGTAGACCATTTCACCTCCCCCATCATAAGAAGATTAGATTACAGTCTTTCCAAAGACACAAAGTTTCATTATGTTAAGAATATAAGCTGTTTCTTTACACTACTATATTTCTTGATTAGGGTATTAATAAGAACACTGCATTTTACATATATGTATACTGATATGTAGGATTTTATATGTTTAAAGGAAATGTATATATTGTAAGTTAAATGATTCTTAAAAGATAGCTTTTTTCACATAGTTCATAGCCCCACCCTTAGGAATGTTGGAAAGAGTAATTCAAATTTCGCGGTCTTTTCTATGGGACTATAACGAACCTTTTTAAGCCAGCCTCTATGGAAAAAGGTGGGGGGGTTAATTGAAGGAGTACAGACAGGCTGTGGGAAGAGGGTCAGATGCATTGCAGCTCTCCATCACACTCACACACACACAGATCTCAAGATATACACACAGACATATCTGATTTAAACTTTATTTTAAGAATAATCTATTTTTGTATTCTACATTTTGACATTGTTTTTGTAACATTTTGCTAATTGATCATTAAATCAATTTTGGAGGTTTTACACGAGAACTTAACAGATTTTTCTTGGAACTTTTCTCATCAATATGAATTATTGAAATATAGTTATTAATACATAAATAACTCGATTATTACAGCCACCCATGACTAGAAGCGGGGCCCTCTCTGTGCATACCCTTCAATACCTACCACATGAGGAAATTGATGACGTCCTCCTAACCCTGAAGCTGGAAAAGAAAAGACACTGACACTGTTAATGGATGTTGCAGAGACACCATCTGTGTGCAAGTGCACCACATAATCCCTTTGGTTCTCAATGCTTCCATCTATACTGCAAAAAAGGGAGTAGCAAGGTCTACAAAGTTGGCATTCCACATGGCTCCCAAATATGTCAGCATGTGGATATCACTGTGTTGGGTACACAGAGCAATAGAAGGTATGCATCTGTCCCAGTCTAATAAGTCTTCAGCATACAAAGTTGAATTAAAAGATGGTTTATATACTGTAGCTAGTGATGAAGCTGCAAGCATCATGGGCAGTATGTGCTGGATATAAACAAGGTAAAAAATGTTGCACGCTGGATATATCACAAACTTCCTCATGTATTGTATGAATCATCTACGAGCATGGCAATGAAAGTCCCTGCTCTAGGACCACCCCTCTGATGTGTTTCATCCAATCAGGACAGTTTTAGAGGTCTGTACTGGCTATTATAATATAATATATTATATACTGTATAATGTAACTCAGAAGATAAATTAGATTGTGCTCTGGAGATATTTTTATTGTATATGCTGTAACATATGTACCTTGTGGTTTTAGTTTTGGGACGTTAATGTTAATATATTACAAGGGGGCATTTATTTATTGTTTGGATACACCTTCTATGCTAATTGGGAGGGGCCTTCCAAAAAGTTTTATGACTAGCTAAAAGACTAAAAGCACACTGTGCAGGGCAGTTAGCTCTGAGGAAGAGGGCTTGGCAACACAACAACATTATGCACAACTGAGTCAGTGACAGAGGGTTACTTTACGGGTCAACAATTTTTAATTTGTATCCAGCGATTCAGGGGAATCCATGCCTAGATGAATGCTGTGTTTTACAAGCTGTTCTTTTAGTACTCTGAGTATTTGAAATATTTTATTAATAAAGTCCAGTCTAAAGAGAGTTGCAAGGCCAGTAACACTATTGTTTACTTACAGTCCAATTGGAGCATGTGGATGAATTTTACACAATTAGCTACCATTAGGAGTGTATCCTTTACCACTGACTAGGACTAATTTTAATACATGTCTATAGGACAACAGGTAACAGCAAAGCATTGCCTGTAGGTCTGTGGAATTGCAAGTAATCGATCAGCTGCAGGTTACAAATCAGCTTTGCATGCATGTGGTAATAGTAAAAGGTCAACCTTGCATGTATGTACAATTAGAGTTGAAAGAATGACAGATCAGCTACATATAACAAGTCGGCCATATAAGTGTAGCGCTGGTAGATTTGCAATCTACCGCAGGTTAGGTAAATTTAGTGAATTGTGCGTTAGGAAGGCTAAAAGTTTGCCTCTGTTCCAGCTTGGCTGACGTTGTGTGTGCTTCCGTGCCTACCGGTGGGTGTCGCTGTTACCACTGGTCAGTGTTGGAAAGGCAACGTGTCGAAGTGTATAGATGCTCCTCTGTCTCGGAGACAAGCTCGGTGGAGGTGGTCCTCCGAGTTGCATTGTGGGAAGAGGGTATTTATGGGACAGACACCATGTTCTAGGTTCGTTTTACAGCCACCTGCTGGCCCTCTTGGCCGACAGGTATGCGTTAAGGAGCTACCTCGTGGTCCTCCGATCGGGAGGCCCACAATACAGCGGCGCAGGGGTGGGTCCAGAGGCTTGTCTGGGGCCTAACACCGCGGCCGAGGAATGGTCCTGAGCTGACGGTCTTGTGTGATGAAGCTAGACGGCCGAGGAGATCCCAGGGGAGGACCCGTCTTGGAGAGATCATGCGGTGAGCTGGTCTATAGAGGGGCCTGGTGACTCGGTTGAAGGACGTATACAAAAGAAGTAACTATACAGCATGGTGTTGCCGGTTTGGCTTAAAGGTTCAAGCACTGTGACTGACTTTCACTGCAGAGAAAATCTGATACATCCTGTGGCAGAGGATCATACGGATTTACCCCCCAAACAAGTCTGTGGCAGAGACTTTAGATTCGTGCTGCGTACTGGCTGCTAGACCGGTGAGGCCTATCCAGACGAGCTAGGAGTGTGTCCCACAAGGGGAGCGAATTCTGCCTAGTTATCTGAATTCTACCAGGACATTTGTCGCTAAGATTCTATAAGAAGATATTTGAGTTTCTCCTGAAAGTTTCCCTTTCCGCCTCTTTCCTGCTACTTCCTAAAGTTTGTTTGTTCAATAAAGCATTGAAAACGTACTCCAGTGTTGGTGCGTGTGTAGTCTAGCAGTAAACTCAACGGAACTCCTAGACCCGGTGCCGGTGAAACCAAGGGAAGCAAAATGAAGGTAACAGACCCACTTAAACTAGCAGTTCCACCGTGAGTTAGTGCTACATAAGTTTGCAGAATTATGGGTGACAGATCACCTTTGAAGCTGATCTGTGACAAATACACTGTGTGACAGCAGGCAGGTAAAATCGCCTGGTAGCATCCAGGATGGCAGGTATGTGTGTCCTAGATTCAGGCTCTATGCAGATCTATTCCACTAGGGGGAAGTGCTAAGAGTCCTTTAGTGGTGAAGGAATGAGCCCAGTTGAAGCAAGTTGGCTCATTAGGGCCTCTACAAATGTTCCCAGCCTGCTTAGGGAGTTGCTCCATCCTGGAACCAGTTTTGTGTCTGTGTAGACTGGGGAACTTGTGACCTGTCCTGTGAGGTGAGACAAAGTCTGTGTGGCAAACCTCCAAAACCCAAGACCAGTGAGGCAAGTGGTTCCACTAATACCCCATCATTTTGTGTGAGCCATTTACTGCCAAAAATTGAGGATGCCAAATGCCAAAAAAGAGGATGATCCTGAGGTGTTTTTGACCACATTTGAAAGTACTGCTGAAAGGGAAAAGTGGCCTAAGGAGCAGTGGGCTGGACTAGTGGCCCCACTATTATCTGGTGAATCGCAGAAAGCTTATTATGAACTAGAGCCTGACTAAGCAAAAGACTATGTTGTGCTAAAAACAGAAATATTGGCACTGCTGGGTGTCACCCTGGCCATCCGGGCTCAGCATGTGCATAACTAGACTTTCTGGCTTGAAACCCCCCCAGGTCTCAAAATGTATGATTTCATTCACCTGAACAGGAAGTGGCTGCAGCCAGAGACTTTGACCACACCACAGATTGTGGAATGTGTTATGGATCAGTTCCTGAGATCTCTACCTACTGCCGTACAAATGTGGGTAAGCCATGGAGACCCATAAACAGCTGACAAGCTTGTGGATCAGTGTCAGAGAGCTCCCCTGGGCAGACGCGCTGTTGGTGGGCATCACGGTGCATTGGGGCGTGTCCGCGCGCGCCACCACGGGTGCCGGTGTGCAGGCGCGTGCGTGTGTGCGGGGGCGTGCGTCGGCGTGCACGCGCGCCCGGTGTTTGGCGCCAATCTGCCTATTTAGGTCGTCTGCACAGGGGGCCCGGTGCTGTCCGATCTTCAGCTCCCTGTATCCCTGCACCTGCTTCCTGTTTCCTGTTGTACCTGATCTCCTGACCACCGGCCTGTCTTTGATTCTCCTTGCTTGCTGCCTGCCACTGATCCCGGACTGTCCTGACTACGAATCTGCCTGCTCCTCTGTACTACTTTGCCCGCCTGTTGCCGACCTCTGCCTGTGACCCCGACCTGCCTGCTCCACTCCTGCTCTGCATATACTGCCTGTGCTTCAGTGACTGGTGATCTCTATAACCACCTTTACCGGGATCCTCCTGCAGCTAAGCCGCCAGGCTCTCATACCATTCATCGCTCCCGTGCCTCCTGTCCATACTACCAGGGGCCGGGAACCAGATACGTAAGGGAGGCCTCCCCCTGCTACATTAGGCTCACCTGTCTGCTACGTGGAAGTCTGACAGTATCAGACAGCCATGTCTGAGCCCAAGCAGGGAACCTCCCCCATGGAGGAACTGTGTAGACACCTGGCGGGTCTCACACAAGCCGTGAAGAGCCTCCAGGAAGGCTACACAAGGTTGGAAGAACAAGTCCAAGTCCTGTCGGCTCCAACCCGTCCGCAAGCCGCTTCATCGGCCGGAGCACCATCTGCACCCTCAGTAGTTATGCTACCTCCGGAGCCTAGGGTACCTATACCCGAAAGATTTACTGGGGACCGCAGTAAATTCCGGGCCTTTTGCAATGCCTGCAAACTATACTTCGCCCTGCAACCTCGCACCTTTAACCTGGAGGCAACCAAGGTGGGCTTCGTAATCTCCCTCTTATCTGGTGAACCACAAACCTGGGCTCACCGCCTCCTGGAGCAGAAATCTGGAGCACTGGACAACCTTGATGCTTTCTTTACCATCATATCCCAGTTGTATGAGGACCCCCAGGTGACAGCGACTGCCGAAGCCGCCTTGCACGCCCTTTAACAGGGGCGTAGAGCCGCAGAAGAATATGTGGTGGAATTTAGGCGGTGGAGCTCCGACACTGGTTGGAATGATGCGGCTTTACGTTATCAATTTCACATGGGATTGTTTGATCCTTTGAAGGATGAGTTAGCACGGGTCGGTGTACCCCAAACCCTGGATGAACTCATCAGTCTATCCAGATCGACCGACGCCTCAGAGAGCGTCGCTCCGAGAGGACTACCAGCCAGTTCCGCCCTACTTGGATGCTACCCAAGGTTCCAAGCTCTCCCAGCCAGTCCTTCCCGGCACCGGCCACACCGGTTCTTGATACCTCCGAACCAATGCAACTTGGTCTGCTCTGTCCCTCTCTCAATCCAGAAAAACGCCAATGCCGAAGAGTTAACAACCTCTGCATGTACTGCGGAGAGCCTGGACACTACATGAGGTCTTGCCCAAACAAGACACATAAGTCGCTTAAGTCGCTGCCAATCTCTTCAATTTGTGCATCTGCTCTCTCTAAACCTGCTAATCATCTTGCTCTCTCTATCACCTTACAGCTTCCAGGAAAGATTATTCCAGCTACAGTCATAATTGATTCAGGAGCCTGCAGCTGTTTCATTGACCTAACCTTCGCTGCCAACCATCACTTCCCTCTCCAGTCTAAAGTTCGGGGACTTTCTGTACATCTCGCTGATGGCTCCTCTCTTCGTTCCGGTCCCGTCACACAGGAAACCATTCCTTTGTTAGCCACCATGGGCTCTAACCATCAAGAACTCCTGCGCCTGGATGCCATCTCCTTTCCTCTTTTTCCCATCATACTGGGGATGCCATGGTTGCAGGCCCGTAACCCCAGCATTGACTGGTCTAGTGGAGAAGTCAAGTTCTTTTCTGATTATTGCAGGCAACACTGCCTACATACAAATCCTGCTGAACCTACCCAGTTATTCTGTTTAGATACTGAATCCGAGTTACAACAGGTGGTCCCTGCACCCCATTGGGACCTTCTGGACGTTATTAGTAAAAAAGGAGCAGAGACTTTACCTCCCCACAGGCCTTACAATTACCCAATCGAGCTATTACCTGGAGCAGAAGTTCCCTTTGGGAGGATTTTCCCACTAACAGAGCAGGAGTTGGAAACTCTAAAAATATACATCGATGAGAACCTGAAGAAAGGATTTATCCACCCATCTACCTCTCCGGCCGGGGCTGGTATATTCTTCGTGGAGAAAAAGGACCATTCCTTACCTCCTTGTATTGATTATCGGGAGCTGAACAAAGGAACAATCAAGAACCGTTACCCTCTACCTTTAGTGCCTGAACTCTTCCAGAGATTGGGATCCGCAGTAATCTTTACCAAGTTAGATCTCCGTGGTGCCTACAACTTAATCCGTATTCGGGAAGGAGATGAGTGGAAGACAGCTTTTTGCACCAGATTCGGGCATTACAAATACCTTGTTATGCTCTTCGGCCTGTGCAACGTACCTGCTACGTGCCAACATTTTGTCAATGACATTTTCCGTGACTTCTTGGATCTATATGTTATTGTCTATCTAGACGATATTCTAATCTTCTCCTCCTCAGTCTCCGATCATCGCAGGCACGTCAGAAATGTGTTAGCTCGTCTCAGGCAGCATGGACTTTACGCTAAACCAGAAAAATGCCAATTCAAACTTCAAAGTATCCAGTTTTTAGGCCTAATCATTTCTGTTGAAGGTATAAAAATGGATCCGCAAAAGGTATCAGCCATTCTGGAGTGGCCCGCTCCCTCCGATAAGAAAGGGGTTCAAAGGTTCATTGGCTTCTCAAACTTTTACAGGAAGTTCATTAGGGGCTTCTCTGCAATAATTGCCCCCATCACCGAAGTAACCAAACAAGGGAATCGATTCCAGTGGTCCCCTAAGGCACAATCTGCCTTCAAAAAACTCAAGGAGCTGTTCACTTCTGCTTCAATCTTAAAACACCCAGATCCTGCTCTACCATTCATCCTCAAAGTGGATGCTTCAGAGGTTGCAGTCGGAGCTTTTCTGTCCCAATGGCAAGGTCCAAAGGCCCTTCTCTACCCAGTGGCCTTTTTCTCCCGCAAACTCTCTTCAGCGGAGAGAAATTACGATGTTGGTGATTGGGAGCTTCTGGCCATCAAGTCCGCTTTGGATGAGTGGCGTTATTTACTGGAGGGTGCAGCACATCCCATTCTGGTCTATACGGATCATAAAAATCTGGAGTATCTCCGAACAGCCAAGAGACTGAAACCTCGGCTAGCAAGGTGAGCCCTATTTTTCTCCAGATTTCAGTTCCATATAACATACAGACCTGGTTCCAAAAATACCAAGCCGGATGCTCTTTCCCGTATGTTCCCTGATTCTGGCAAACCTGTGCATCCGGACACTATTCTCCCATCCGGAAATTTTCTTTTACTCCAAGTGGATCTACTATCCCGCATAAAACAAGCCTCTTCAAATTGGACCCCAATTTCCGGAGAGGAGGTGAGGGCCCAGGATGGTCTTTTTTGGCACAAGGGTAAAATTATGGTTCCTGAAGACTTGAGGGTGGCAGTGCTAGAGCTCTGCCATGATCACAAGATGGCTGGACATTTCGGTGTGCTAAAGACGACTGAGTTAGTGCAGCACACATTTTGGTGGCCTCTGTTGACAAACGACTGCAAGAACTATGTAGAATCTTGTACTACCTGTGCTCGGAGCAAAAGTAGCCGGACTAGAGCCTGGGGTCTGCTAAAACCATTACCCGTCCCGGAAAGACCGTGGAAGATGATATCAATGGATTTAATTGTAGAGCTTCCCCAGGCAGAAGGCTTCTCTACCAGCTTCGTCGTCGTAGACAGGTTAACCAAGATGGCTCACTTTCTGCCTATGAAGGGCACGCCTTCGGCCATTGAGACAGCAAGGGTCTTCATTAAAGAAATTGTCAGGCTGCACAGAGTCCCATCAAATATCATATCTGATCGTGGTGTTCAGTTCACCTCTCAGTTCTGGAAGGCTCTCTGTGATTCCCTGAAAATTGAGCTGGCACTCTCCTCTGCTTACCATCCCCAGACTAATGGGCAGACGGAGAGAACTAATCAAACTCTGGAGCAATACCTCCGTTGTTTTTCATCTTTCTCACAGGACGACTGGGTCTCTTCTGCCAATTGCTGAGTTCTCCTATAACAACTCCTTACATTCGGCCATTAAGCAAACACCTTTTTTTGCAAATTACGGCTTCCACCCGGGTCTTTACCCGAATGTGCGATCCCTGCGGTCTCTGAGACCATGGACTTCTTTCTTTCTAACAACAAACTCTTGCAGGAAACCATGGCTAAGACCCAAGAGTATAATAAGATGTTTGACAGGAAGAGGCGGGGAGAGCTCATCCTGGAACCTGGCAACCAGGTTTGGCTGTCCACGACCAATGTAAGAATGGCCTGCCCTTCAAGGAAATTGGGCCCCAAATTCATGGGTCCATTCTCAGTCAAAAAGAAAATTAACAATGTAGCCTATGAACTCAACTTACCTAGTACCCTGAAGATTCATCCGGTCTTTCACATTTCATTATTGAAACCTGTTATACCCAACACCTTTGCTGGCCGAAGTACTGACCCACCGGAACCCATAATTGTCGATAATAAAGAAGAATTCGAAGTGGAGGCTATCTTGGATTGCAGGAAGAGACGCAACCAGTTGCAGTACCTGATCAAGTGGAGGGGGTACGGACTGGAGGATAACTCCTGGGAGCCAGAGGGCAACTTACATGCCGAAGAGCTTCTGAGGACTTTCAGGAGTACTCACGCCTCCAGATTGGCACAGTTGTACATCCGGAGGCTGCCCTTGAGGGGGGGGCACTGTCAGAGAGCTCCCCTGGGCAGACGCGCTGTTGGTGGGCATCGCGGTGCATTGGGGCGCGTCAGCGCGCGCATTCCCATGCACGCCGCCGCGGGTGCCGGTGTGTGGGCGCGTGCGTGTGTGCGGGGGCGCGCGCCTGGTGTTTGGCGCCAATCTGCCTATTTAGGCCGTCTGCACAGGGGGCTCGGTGCTGTCCGATCTTCAGCTCCCTGTATCCCTGCACCTGCTTCCTGATCTCCTGACCACCGGCCTGTCTTTGATTCTCCTTGCTTGCTGCCTGCCACTGATCCCAGACTGTCCTGACTGCAAATCTGCCTGCTCCTCTGTACTACGTTGCCCGCCTGTTGCCGACCTCTGCCTGTGACCCGACCTGCCTGCTCCACTCCTGCTCTGCATCTACTGCCTGTGCTTCAGTGACTGGTGATCTCTATAACCACCTTTACCAGGATCCTCCTGCAGCTAACCCACCAGGATCTCATACCATTCTGCACTCCCGTGCCTCCTGTCCATACTACCAGGGGCCGGGAACCAGATACGTAAGGGAGGCCTCCCCCTGCTACATCGGGCTCACCTGTCTGCTACGTGGAAGTCTGACAATCAGGTTTAGAGTTACTTAGTTACAGAGAACTTGACCGCCTCTCCCAGGGACTCACGGACTGTCCGCCCTAAGACCAGACCATCCCCAGTGGTGGGTAAGATGATACCAAAGGGTGAGGGTGGAGAGAGTGAGAGGGCGGGAGTTCTACCTTATATCTGGCGAGAGCAGCCTGGGAAGTCAAGGCCGCAAGAGGCAGCAAAAAAGATGATTTGCTACCGCTACCGGCAGAAGGGACATATTGTAGCAAATAGCCCAGTTGTGGATGAACCGATGCAACGTGACTTTCTAAGGGACAGACGTCAGTCGCTGTTTGCGACAGTTGAATGCACTGCCATTCGGGAACAGAGAAACATTTATGCAAAATGTATATTAATGGTAGAAATGCTGTTGTGTTGCTGGATTCAGGTAGCCTGGTAACATTAGTAAAAGCTGAACTGGTTACTACAGCGGTCTCTGGGAATAACAAGGTGGCTGTCATTTGTGTGCATGGGGACAGCCGAGTATCCTGTGGCTACAGTGATTTTTGAGACCCGAAAAGGTAACCTATCTCATCAGATGGGGTTATTATCTCACTTACCACATGATGCCATTGTGGGGAGGGATTTTCCAAAATTCTGGGAACTTTGGGATTGTCCTGATTTACCCCCCCCCACTGTCGCCCCTTTAAACCAGGAAGGTGAATCCCAGAAGTCCTGGTGAGGAATCTCCAGAATGCCCCTTGTCGGTATTGGCAGGGGAGAATCAAGAAACTGGGGAGGAGACAACATCCTCAGACAGAAAATATGCCGTCTGTTGAGTTTTCTGATCTAGAGGTTCATAGGCAAAATTTTGCCACAGAACAGTTAAAAGACCCCAGGCCGATAAAAGCACAGGAAAATGTGGTAAGAGTAGATGGCAAACTAGTGAACCCAGATAAGACTTGCGCTTACCTGTACTTCATTGCGGAAAGGGATCTACTATATCGAGTTGCACAAAGGGCTGAAGAAACCATTGAGCAACTTGTAGTATTAAAAGGATAGATCTGGGGAATTGGCGCTGTCCTATTACCATTAGCTGATTAGTTAAAAATCACAGAAACATATAAATAAGTGTATAAAACGAAATGTGTATCTCTTAGGTGAATGTACCCCTACACTTGTGCCAGAATTAATAAAATTAATGAGAAGGTGTGATTCTTTAAAGTGAGCGTGCAATTCCTCTGTAAAGCGTAAGTGAATATTACAATATATGGGTTTGATTTAAATTTTGCCCCACCTTTATTGCAAAACTACACACTATCAAATCATAACAAACTAACCAAAACTTTTGAAAAATTAATATTAAATAACCCCCTGTAATATTGTTGGGGTCCGTGACAGACCACACTATTTGGGGGGTAACAATATCCGTATGAGGTTACCACATATCCCTAATATATATAGTGATTAAAGTGCACTGTGCATAAAGTGAAACCAAAGTGCATTAGACCTCTGTGATACAATCCCAAAACTCATATATAATAAATTCATATATAAAAAGTTCATAAAAATGAAAATCCAAACCATTAACACTCAAAATAAAAAGTAATGAATATGAATACACATCTGTGAAAAAAGTCCCTGTGATGGACCCAAACAGGGTTAGAATGTCTTATTTATAGAGACGAACATATTAAAAATGTCAGGATCGGTTGACATGCATTTACAAAAATGCCCAAGGAGTGGTAAAAGGTGACTTCTGTGCATGTAGAAGCTGGTGACTCCAGGTGCTCCCCCCCGTGCTCCCCCACTCACCAGAATCAGCTAGCAAATGCTAGAGCTGGCTAGCATTTGCTCAGTCTCAGGGAACGGAGAGGAGGATATAGCAGTACGGAGGTGGATAGTAGTGGAGATACCCGGACCTGGATCAGCAGAAGGGGACCCTCACCACCAGTGTAATAGAAGGAACTCACGGAGCAGTAAAGCCTAAGAAGGACATTCATCACAGGCAGTCATCTTGAGACACCCACTCCTCTGCCTAATACCCCCTAGGGGGTGACGGATTCTGGTGAGTGGGGGAGCACGGGGGGGAGCACCTGGAGTCACCAGCTTCTACATGCACAGAAGTCACCTTTTACCACTCCTTGGGCATTTTTGTAAATGCATGTCAACCGATCCTGACGTTTTTAATATGTTCGTCTCTATAAATAAGACATTCTAACCCTGTTTGGGTCCATCACAGGGACTTTTTTCACAGATGTGTATTCATATTCATTACTTTTTATTTTGAGTGTTAATGGTTTGGATTTTCATTTTTATGAACTTTTTATATATGAATTTATATGAGTTTTGGGATTGTATCACAGAGGTCTAATGCACTTTGGTTTCACTTTATGCACAGTGCACTTTAATCACTATATATATTAGGGATATTGTTACCCCCCAAATAGTGTGGTCTGTCACGGACCCCAACAATATTACAGGGGGTTATTTAATATTAATTTTTCAAAAGTTTTGGTTAGTTTGTTATGATTTGATAGTGTGTAGTTTTGCAATGAAGGTG
Source organism: Lithobates clamitans (assembly GCA_037952925.1). Lineage (NCBI taxonomy): Eukaryota > Metazoa > Chordata > Amphibia > Anura > Ranidae > Lithobates > Lithobates clamitans. The sequence continues at coordinate 2,076,097 of JBBGZY010001695.1, forward strand.
GGGCAAAATTTAAATCAAACCCATATATTGTAATATTCACTTACGCTTTACAGAGGAATTGCACGCTCACTTTAAAGAATCACACCTTCTCATTCATTTTATTAATTCTGGCACAAGTGTAGGGGTACATTCACCTAAGAGATACACATTTCGTTTTATACACTTATTTATATGTTTCTGTGATTTTTAACTAATCAGCTAATGGTAATAGGACAGCGCCAATTCCCCAGATCTATCCTTTTAATACTTTCAATTAACTCCTATTAGGAATTAATTAAGGGGAGGCTGCAGCCCTTTTATAATATATTCCTAAGCGCGGACTTCTAATTTAATATTGAGCAACTTGTAGTGCAAAAAACTTGCAGGAAGTTGGTGTTGGAGTTAGCCCATGGGTACATTCTTGGAGGTAATTTGGGGCAGAAAAAAAACTGAGAGTTTTGCAGAGATTCTATTGGCCTGCGGTCATGAAGGAAATAGAAAATTATTTTTCCTCCTGCCCTGTGTACCTGGTGCTGGAGGCCAATTGAGAGAGGGCTTCCCTTGTGGCTAAGTTCCAGACTCCCCTGAAAGTAAGAAAAGGAGGAGTCAGGCACAAAGTAGCACCGGTCGCCAGTGATGTTGTTTGCAGAGGAACTCAGAAGGGTTTCTGATGTGCTCAGTAGTTGCTGCAGACAGGTGGCATCTGTGAGAGGTGGCAGGTCTGTAGCAGCACTGAGATAATGGGAAGTCAGTTCAAGCCACAGTTCGGAGCCAGGAGGATAACGAAGCAGGCAGTATCAGAGGGGAAGCCAGTGTCAGACACAGGCGACAGTAGAGAATATCCATTGGACAAGCCGGGTAAGGTCAGGAGACAGGCAGGAGAATAGTAAAGGACAAGCCGGGTTTGTAGCAAAATAACAAAGATCACAGGAACACGGTACAAGCTGAAGATCAATCAGCAGCTTTGAACACGAATGCTCCGTACACACGATTTGAAATTCGACCAGCAAAAGTCCGATGTGAGCTTTTGGTCTGAAATTCTGACCGTGTGTATGCGCCATTGGACTTTTGCTGGCGGAATTTCTGCCAGCAAAACATTGAGAGCAGGTTCTCTATTTTTCCATTGGAAAAAGTTCCTATTGGAAATTTTGTTCGTCTGTATGCAATTCCAACGTGCAAAAAAACACGCATGCTCAGAATCATCGCTTCGTATGGCACTTCCCTTTTCTAGTGCCTTCGTACGTTACCGCATTCTTGACGGTTGAAAGTTCAGAGAACTTGTGTGACCGTGTGTATGCAAGCCAAGCTTGAGCGGAATTCCGTTGGAAAAACCATCCAAGGTTTTTCCGACAAAAGTTCCAATCGTGTGTACAGGGCATAACACACTTCCTTATAAAGACCCATGAGACATGCTGGTAGAGATGCTGGGTCCTAGAGCCCTTCTCCTGCTGTTGGTGCCTTGACGGATGCCGGGTCCTAGAGCCCTTCTCCTACCATTGGTTCCCTGACAGTGTCATAAATCGGCACCCATGCCACATTTTCGTAACCCGCTGGTCCATCATTGAGGACCCCTTTGAGAGAGAAATTGGAAGCAAAAGTGACCCATTGCAACCTCGATTTGAACAATAAAATGCCTCCATCCCTAAATATATTGTTACAAGGTACAGTATAGGAAAGGAAAATGGGACTTAAAATGAGGCATGACATTGTAGTTAGTAAAATTATGTATGAAGATCTGAGAATTGTTTTGGATAAATAAAATTTGTTTTGGTGTCATAATCCCCTAGGGGTAGTCCAAGATATTTGTAGGCTTATTAAAATAGATATATAGATAATAAATCATTTTTAATATAATCATAAGAAGAATATTAACATGATAATTGTAATAGTAGATTTCATGCAAACAATCAATGGACATAATTAATAATAGATACAATTAAATGTATAAATAAAATTACAGATCATAGGTGAAAAAAAAAAATATATATCACACACGTATATAAAAACAGTAGATAATGATAATATTGAAATTGATGATTGAAAAAAACTTGTATAGGCACCCTTAGTTCTATACCCAACGCTTTTGATGGCTGACTGCCAATCATCAGGGGTAAGATGCATATGTATACTGGAAAATCAAATAAATATTAATATACAAACCCTCGAATAAGTGGGAAATGTCAAATACACCCCCTTTCCCATATAGATACTTACGGAAAAGTCTGCAAGTAGGACCCAGCTCCAGTAAGGGAATGGCATGGTGATCTAGAAGTGTTTGTCCCAACTGGGGTTGAGGCAGGGTAACACCCACCCCCCCAAAAGAAATTACAGAAAGGGCCAGGAGGAACAGCAGCCATGGAACAAACTGGACAGTCATGTCATAGGTCCAAAAGGTATTGTGTGTGCATATTTTACCCAAGGCCTACCGTCTCCTATGCGATAGGTGACCCCACGCACAAAATATACAAATTTATAATTTCTACATTTTTATTGTTATACAATATTCATGGCCCTTAGTTCATATTATATATTTTTTTCTATCAATGATCAATTTATTCTTTTTTCCCCAACTACCTATAGAGACCCATGTGATCTTTTAAAGACATCCACCCCCCTTCACCATCTTCCAGCTAGCCCAGACAACGGGCTGGATTCTTGGTTGCCTCATTTCCGAGGTTGCGATGCGCTCAGCTCTCTCCCATCCATTCATCCTAGTTGCATGATGGAGGTGGGGGTCTGACATCAGCGCATAGGCGTCATGTTCAAGCATGCCCCACGGGCGGCGCCAATTGATGCCGCTGGGTGATGGCATGCTTATTTCTCCACTTCGCGCCACAGTGGAGGTGGGCGGGCACCTACTGGGATGATATATACCCCAGGTGGTGGGCTCCTTCACCTCCTTTATGCCGTTTAGATGGCATCACATGACGTTGGCGAGGACATGCCCAGGACCAGGAGTATATCATCTGGGGCCAGCCGACAGCTCACTCCTCCAAAACTTATCTCAAGGAAGGGATCACTCTGAGCCGCACTCATATCACGTAGGCTTATTCACGTTCTCATACATACACACCTTTTTAAAATCCACTTGTTGCTCACTCACACCTCCATACACATCCTATCACACATACACTGTGGTCCCATATATGGGATCACTCGGTACACACCTCCTTCACACACATACAATCCCTCATTGTTTTTTCACAGATTTGGGTAAAATATGCACACACACGATACCTTTTGGACTAATGACGTGACTGTCTGGTTTGTTCTATGGCTGCTGTTCCTCCTGGCCCTTTCTCCGATTTCTTTTGGGGGGTGATGGTATTACCCTGCCTCAACCCTGGTTGGGACAAACACTTCTAGATCACCATGCCATTCCCTTACTGGAGCTCAGTCCTACTTGCAGACATTTCCATAAGTAGCTCTAGGAAAGGGGGTGTATTTGACATTTCCCTCTTATTCAAAGGCTTTGTATATTAATAGTTATTTATTTATTTGATTTTCCATGAACTAGGAATAAAGGCTATATTGCCTATAAGGGGAAAAGGGGAAAAAAGAAGGATATTCCTTTTTCCCCAGGGACTTTTAAGGTGCTTCTTAACTCAACAATTTAAACAAAAAATTCCGTACCAATTATAAAAAATTGTTTTTATTTGATAAAGATTAAAAACATCTGTGCCTCACATGGAAAAAATGAGACATAATTCTAAAAATGCATAAACATAAACAATTTGACCTAAATTCATTCACATTATACAGTGCTACATAAAGCAACTACTTAAAGGTGCCATGACAATCTGCCGCTTGCTCGACATGTTTCGCTCTAGTGTGAGCTTCTTCAGGAGTATTTAAAGGCAATGATTGTAGTGGACTCTGAATAATGAGAAAATGAGCAAAAATCAATACATCAATAGTTTAAATATATACAGAATGCATCCAAAGATATTGGATTTAGTTGATAGAATAAAGATTAGTACAGAACATTCCAATATGTACACATAAGTTTGAAAACCAAACAATCCAAACAATTATATATAGAAAAGATTTGAATTTACATATCTTACCAGGCTGTAGTGCACCAGTGCAGCGTAAATGCCTGCATATTATAGAGCTGCTGCCAATTTCAAACTGGGGGGTTCTCATATAGGAGGGACCTCACTGCCATAGAGTGACCACAGGGGAATATAAAGTATTTAAAAAGGCCCTTTAAGAAATACAGATAGATTGTAGATTAGAAGAGGGGGATCGCATCTGATATCAATCTGATATCAATCACCTTTGATTTTGGGAGTGTGTTACCTTTAGTAGAACCAATCATGAATCCTGGCCTGGAACATGAGAGTCTCACAGCCAATGCAAATTCTATGAATAGAGATAACACCAAATTCTGATGAACTAATCCCTGGTGAATGCACAATTAAATTGTCCCAAGGGAGCGATTCCCATTACAGCAGTTTTCTAAATAGAGAAAAAAAGAAAATATAATAGAAGGACCATTAGAATTCAAAGAGCGCAGCGCACTATCAGTGGTGACAAGGCTGCAAGGAAGCAACTTACTTTGAAGACATAGACACGGCACGTGGGCTTGAGGGAGCTTAACGCATCCTCTGTGGATAAGCACCGATAACAGAGCTGTGAGCGGTGTATAACCGCCTTTATATACCCCCATCACGGCGGCGTCTGATTTCACCGCCGGGATGCGGACGTTCACTGAGATTGCCTGCGTCATGACGTGGGAGGATGCAGCGGCATCATTCTGACGTCAGCGGCGTCCATAAAGCTTAGTGCGCATGTTTGTGTGGTTTTTGAGCCTGTAAAGCATGCAGGCGCCAACGGCGCCATCTTGGATAAGGGAAAAGATAAGGGAAAGGCAAATATTTTCGCCTTAAAACAAAAATATCCATCCAAGATTACTAGTGCTGTCCTAAAGCTTTAAATGAGATGTTTCCTAAAGGAGTATTAAAGGCTCCTAAAGATGGTTGTCTGGCCTAAAGACCCAATCCTAACATGACCGGACTCAATTGTATAGGGCAACCATCGTGGGGGTGATTGGTTCTTCATCCCCAACGGTGGGTGCCCCGGGCGTCCGTGTGGTCTAGATTGACAGGGATGGCCCCAACCTGAGAATCTTTCCGGGAAATGTTTCCAAACAAATGAAATGAAAATGGGAGCAAAATTTATAGAAGTATATTAGTAACTACAGCCTGCAAGATAAACAACCAGTCCAGTGGAAGTTCAATGATGTCACACACAACAATATACAATATACATGGTCATATTACATCTATTTATATCCGTTTTATACAGCTCATATATACAGGTAATGCCAGCTCAATTTAGAGTTGGAAATGTTGGATATAATTAATGACCAGAAAAAAGATCTAGAGAAGAAAGAGGAAAAGGAAAAAAGGAAGAGGAAAAAAGGGGGTGGGGGGGAGAGAGGGAAAGGCCAAACCAAGGCTGAAGATGCCTCAGTTTTCAAAGAAAGGGCTTGAAACTGAACGCATCATTCATGCCTGGATATTTAAGGGCCGACAACTCGTGTATCCAGCGCGCCTCCTTTTGAAGGAGGAGCCTGTCGTAATTTCCCCCTCTATCTCCAGGAGGAATATGTTCCAGCGCAAAAAAATGTAAGCAATTAGTGTCAAAATTGTGCTGTAGACCTACATGGCGACTAATCGGGGTCTCCATTCTTTTTTTCCGTATCAGGGAGACATGATCCCTGATACGACAAAAAAAGGGTCTCTTAGTTTTACCGATATAAAACATCTTACATTCGCATAGCATAATGTACACAATGCCAATAGATTGACACGTTATTGCAAATCTTCGTTTATATAGGTGCCCATTGGGCAATAGAAGATTTCGGGTCGCCAAAATATACCTACAGTAGGAACAATGATGACACGGTCTACTGCCTCTGTCAGTTTCTCTAACTTTAATAGTGTGGCTTTCATAATGACTGTGTACCAACGAGTCCCTCAGGGATCGACATCGTCTGAACGTGATCTCCGGATATGGGTTTAAATGTTTGGCCACTTTTTCGTCCCCCATCAGCAAGTACCAATACTTGCTGAGGATTTCACGTGTTTGTTTATGTTGACTAGAATAAGTAGTGATGAGTCTGATTCCAGGATTCGCTTTTTTAGGTCTGCTGTTGTGTAGAAGAGAAACTCTATTTTGATTTTTGGCTCTGAGATATGCTTTTTTAAGGCATTTTTTACTATATCCTCGATTAAGGAAACGCAAACGTAAACATTTGGCCTCCTTTTCGAAGTCAGACTCATCACTACAGTTACGTTTTGCTCGCAGATATTGCCCATAGGGCACACTAGTGATGAGGGGGACTGGATGGGAACTGGTGGCATGCAGCAGGGAATTTGCTGCAGAGGATTTACGGTATAGGGTCGTTCTAATGCTGCCATCTGGTTTAACTGTGATTTGAGTATCCAAAAAGGTCAGACTGGATTGACTAAATTCAACCGTGAACTTAAGGTTGAACCTATTGATTTTTAAATTTTCCAAAAAGGACAAAAGAAGGTCTTGGGGGCCCACCCATATGAAAAAAACATCGTCAATAAATCTCCTCCATAGGGGGATTTGATCCATATATTGCTGCATGTCATCTCTGGAAAATAATTCCCGTTCCCACCCCCCCAGATACAGGTTGGCATAGGAGGGGGCACACTTGGTCCCCATAGCCACCCCCTGTATCTGGAGGTAGTGGGATCCCCCAAATAGGAAGATATTATTGGAGAGGATGAACATCAATAAGTTCAAAATGAACCCATTGTACTGGGAGGATATCTCATGGTTTTGAGAGATGAAATTTTTAACAACCTCTACCCCCTGCTGATGGGGGATAGAGTTGTATAAGGCCTCCACGTCGAGGGCTACCAGCCACGCGCCCACGGGAAGGGAAATCCCATCGAGGGCGCGTAGCAGGTCATTGGTGTCCTGAAGATAGGACACCAAGCCCTCGACGTGGGGCCTAAGGAAGTCATCAATTAATTGACTGGCTGTCTCTGTGAGACTGCCATTACCAGAAACAATTGGGCGGCCCGGGGGTTTAGTCTGACTTTTATGGATCTTAGGAAGTGCATATAATGTGGGTATTCGCGGGGATGTAACATTTAGGAATTCCCAAGTGGACTTATTAATGAGGCCACTACGATGGGCAGAAACAATTAGGTGTTGGTAGCGGTTGATGGTTAGGGTGACATGAGTTGGTGATATTTTGCGATACCATTCCTGGTTCTGGACAATAGCCTATGCCAACCTGTATCTGGGGGGGTGGGAACGGGAATTATTTTCCAGAGATGACATGCAGCAATATATGGATCAAATCCCCCTATGGAGGAGATTTATTGACGATGTTTTTTTCATATGGGTGGGCCCCCAAGACCTTCTTTTGTCCTTTTTGGAAAATTTAAAAATCAATAGGTTCAACCTTAAGTTCACGGTTGAATTTAGTCAATCCAGTCTGACCTTTTTGGATACTCAAATCACAGTTAAACCAGATGGCAGCATTAGAACGACCCTATACCGTAAATCCTCTGCAGCAAATTCCCTGCTGCATGCCACCAGTTCCCATCCAGTCCCCCTCATCACTAGTGTGCCCTATGGGCAATATCTGCGAGCAAAACGTAACTGTAGTGATGAGTCTGACTTCGAAAAGGAGGCCAAATGTTTACGTTTGTGTTTCCTTAATCGAGGATATAGTAAAAAATGCCTTAAAAAAGCATATCTCAGAGCCAAAAATCAAAATAGAGTTTCTCTTCTACACAACAGCAGACCTAAAAAAGCGAATCCTGGAGTCAGACTCATCACTACTTATTCTAGTCAACATAAACAAACACGTGAAATCCTCAGCAAGTATTGGTACTTGCCGATGGGGGACGAAAAAGTGGCCAAACATTTAAACCCATATCCGGAGATCACGTTCAGACGATGTCGATCCCTGAGGGACTCGTTGGTACACAGTCATTATGAAAGCCACACTATTAAAGTTAGAGAAACTGACAGAGGCAGTAGACCGTGTCATCATTGTTCCTACTGTAGGTATATTTTGGCGACCCGAAATCTTCTATTGCCCAATGGGCACCTATATAAACCAAGATTTGCAATAACGTGTCAATCTATTGGCATTGTGTACATTATGCTATGCGAATGTAAGATGTTTTATATCGGTAAAACTAAGAGACCCTTTTTTTGTCGTATCAGGGATCATGTCTCCCTGATACGGAAAAAAAGAATGGAGACCCCAATTAGTCGCCATGTAGGTCTACAGCACAATTTTGACACTAATTGCTTACATTTTTTTGCGCTGGAACATATTCCTCCTGGAGATAGAGGGGGAAATTACGACAGGCTCCTCCTTCAAAAGGAGGCGCGCTGGATACACGAGTTGTCGGCCCTTAAATATCCAGGCATGAATGATGCGTTCAGTTTCAAGCCCTTTCTTTGAAAACTGAGGCATCTTCAGCCTTGGTTTGGCCTTTCCCTCTCTCCCCCCCACCCCCTTTTTTCCTCTTCCTTTTTTCCTTTTCCTCTTTCTTCTCTAGATCTTTTTTCTGGTCATTAATTATATCCAACATTTCCAACTCTAAATTGAGCTGGCATTACCTGTATATATGAGCTGTATAAAACGCATATAAATAGATGTAATATGACCATGTATATTGTATATTGTTGTGTGTGACATCATTGAACTTCCACTGGACTGGTTGTTTATCTTGCAGGCTGTAGTTACTAATATACTTCTATAAATTTTGCTCCCATTTTCATTTCATTTGTTTGGAAACATTTCCCGGAAAGATTCTCAGGTTGGGGCCATCCCTGTCAATCTAGACCACACGGACGCCCGGGGCACCCACCGTTGGGGATGAAGAACCAATCACCCCCACGATGGTGGCCCTATACAATTGAGTCCGGTCATGTTAGGATTGGGTCTTTAGGCCAGACAACCATCTTTAGGAGCCTTTAATACTCCTTTAGGAAACATCTCCTTTAAAGCTTTAGGACAGCAATAGTAATCTTGGATGGATATTTTTGTTTTAAGGCGAAAATATTTGCCTTTCCCTTATCTTTTCCCTTATCCAAGATGGCGCCGTTGGCGCCTGCATGCTTTACAGGCTCAAAAACCACACAAACATGCGCACTAAGCTTTATGGACGCCGCTGACGTCAGAATGACGCCGCTGCGTCCTCCCACGTCATGACGCAGGCAATCTCAGTGAACGTCCGCATCCCGGCGGTGAAATCAGACACCACCGTGATGGTGGTATATAAAGGCGGTTATACACCGCTCACAGCTCTGTTATCGGTGCTTATCCACAGAGGATGCGTTAAGCTCCCTCAAGCCCACGTGCCGTGTCTATGTCTCCAAAGTAAGTTGCTTCCTTGCAGCCTTGTCACCACTGATAGTGCGCTGCGCTCTTTGAATTCTAATGGTCCTTCTATTATATTTTCTTTTTTTCTCTATTTAGAAAACTGCTGTAATGGGAATCGCTCCCTTGGGACAATTTAATTGTGCATTCACCAGGGATTAGTTCATCAGAATTTGGTGTTATCTCTATTCATAGAATTTGCATTGGCTGTGAGACTCTCATGTTCCAGGCCAGGATTCATGATTGGTTCTACTAAAGGTAACACACTCCCAAAATCAAAGGTGATTGATATCAGATTGATATCAGATGCGATCCCCCTCTTCTAATCTACAATCTATCTGTATTTCTTAAAGGGCCTTTTTAAATACTTTATATTCCCCTGTGGTCACTCTATGGCAGTGAGGTCCCTCCTATATGAGAACCCCCCAGTTTGAAATTGGCAGCAGCTCTATTCTATGCAGGCATTTACGCTGCACTGGTGCACTACAGCCTGGTAAGATATGTAAATTCAAATCTTTTCTATATATAATTGTTTGGATTGTTTGGTTTTCAAACTTATGTGTACATATTGGAATGTTCTGTACTAATCTTTATTCTATCAACTAAATCCAATATCTTTGGATGCATTCTGTATATATTTAAACTATTGATGTATTGATTTTTGCTCATTTTCTCATTATTCAGAGTCCACTACAATCATTGCCTTTAAATACTCCTGAAGAAGCTCACACTAGAGCGAAACATGTCGAGCAAGCGGCAGATTGTCATGGCACCTTTAAGTAGTTGCTTTATGTAGCACTGTATAATGTGAATGAATTTAGGTCAAATTGTTTATGTTTATGCATTTTTAGAATTATGTCTCATTTTTTCCATGTGAGGCACAGATGTTTTTAATCTTTATCAAATAAAAACAATTTTTTATAATTGGTACGGAATTTTTTGTTTAAATTGTTGAGTTAAGAAGCACCTTAAAAGTCCCTGGGGAAAAAGGAATATCCTTCTTTTTTCCCCTTTTCCCCTTATAGGCAATATAGCCTTTATTCCTAGTTCATAGTCAAATATGGGATGTGGTGCTGTCAGTTGACTATCTTTGTCCTTCCTAAATTCTATTTGATTTTCCAGTATACAGATGCATCTTACCTCTGATGATTGGCAGTCAGCCATGAAACGCGTTGGGTATACAACTAAGGGTGCCTATACAAGTTTATTTCAAAATTATTATCTACTGTTTATATACTTATGTGATTTTTTTTCACCTATGATCTATAATTTTATTTATACATTTACCAGTAATTGTATTACTATTGTATTTATTATGTTCATTGATTGCATGAAATCTACTATTACAATTATCATGTTAATATTCTTCTTATATAGATAATAAATAATTTTTAATATATTCATATCGGTTTTATTATGCCTACAAATATCTTGGACTACCCCTAAGGAATTCTGACACCAAAACAAATGTAATTTACCCAAAACAATTCTCAGATCTTCATACATAAATTTACTAACTACAATGTCATGCCTCATTTAAAGTCCTATTTTCCTATATTGTCCCCTTTGAGAGGATCGCAATGGATTTGGCAGGTCAGATAATGAAAACCACTAGGAGGCATCAGTACATTTTGGTTATACTGGACTATGCCACTGGCTACCCAAAAGTGATTCCTCTCTGAAATACCTCTGCCAAGACAATAGCCAAAGAGCTATTTCTTGTGTTTAGCCGCATAGGTATTTGTAAGGAACTGCTTATGGACCAAGGTACACCCTTTATGCCCTGGGTTATGAAAGAGCTATGTAAGTTGTTCAAAATGACGCAATTGCAGACATACGTGTATCATCTCCAAACAGGTTTGTTGAAAAGCTCAACAAAACCCTAAAGCAAATGTTAGGTGGTGGATAGAGATGGAAACGATTGGGACTGTCTAATGCCCTATTTGACGTTTGCCATCAGGGAGGTACCACAATCCTCTATGGGTTTTTCACCTTTCGAGTTACTCTATGGGAGACACCCAAGAGGGCTGTTGGACATCGCCAAGGAAACTTGGGAAAATGAGAGTTCTTCCCACAGGAGTGTGATAGAGCATGTCGCCAAGATGCAAGAATTGCATGGGTAATGCCAATCGTACAAGACCATTTGGCCCAATCGCAGTTAGCACAGCAGAGGGTGTACAATCGTGGGGCCCAGACCCGTACCTTTTCCCCAGGGGATAGGGTATTCATACTAATCCCTACGGTTAAAAGCAAATTCCTGGCCAAATGGCAGGGCCCATACGAAATAATTGAAAAATTGAGTGAGGTGAACTACAGGGTCAGACAACCAAGAAGGTGAAAGCGAGAACAGATATATCACATTAATCTGTTGAAAGCCTGGAGCGATAGGGAATCCCTAGTCGCAGAGACTTTGTCGTCACCAGCACAGTCTGATTGCTTGGTTCCTGAGGTTGTAATAGCAGCCACCTTATCGAAACACCAACAACAGGAGGTTAAAGAGTTTGTGCTCTGCAACAAAAAGGTTTTCTCTGAGCTGCTGGGACAAATATCTGGGGTAGTGCATTACATTATCACCCCGCCAGGTGAAACTAAAACCCTATTGAATACCAGAGGCCCGACGGGAGGCAATACATGGGTAAGTACAAAGGATGCTCATATTGGGTGTGATAGAAGAGTCCCAGAGTGACTGGTCCTATCATGTTAGTGCCCAAACCTGATGGGAGCTGGTGATTTTGTAACGATTTGACAGTTGAATAAAATTACAAAATTTGACACCTGTCCCATGCCACGTATAGATGAGTTGTTCAACGGACTGGGAGCAGCCCGGTACATGACAATGCTCGATCTGACCAAAGGGTATTGGCAAATTCCCCTAGCCAATTTCTAGGAATTGCTGGCTATTATCGGCAATTCATTCCCCATTATGCTTCGCAGGCTGTGCCCCTAACCAACCTGACAAAAGGGAAAGAGTCTGTCATGGTTAAATGGACCCCAGAGGCTGAAGCAGCATTCCAGTCTTTAAAAAAATCCCTATATTCCCTATATATCCCTGTACTCACCCGACTTCTCTAAGGACTTTGTTGTACAAACTGATGCATCAGATGTTGGGTTAGGAGCAGTGTTGTCCCAGGTTTGGAAGGGGGAAGAGCACCCAGTCATTTATCTCAGCAGAAAATTGAAATCCCATGAGGTGAATTACACCACTATTGAGAAGAAGTGTTTAGCTGTGAAGTGGGCTTTAGATTACCTTTGATACTATCTGCTAGGTAGACATATTGACCTGGTCACTGATCACGTTCCGTTAAAGTGGATGGCTCAAAATAAGGAGACCAATAGAAGGGTAAATAGGTGATTCCTGGCCCTACAAGAATTCTACTTTACGGCAAAGCATCGTCCTGGGGTTCAGATGGGGAATGTGGATGCTTTATCCCGGTTTCATGCATGCCTGACTACTGGTGTTCCAACCTCAAGGTTGAAACAAGAGGGGGGGGTGTATGTGACAGCAGGCAGGTAAAATTGCCTTATTGCATCCAGGATGGCAGGTATGTTAGTCCTAGATGAGGATTTATTTCACTAGGAGGAAGTGCTGAGAGCCCAGCTGAAGCAAGTTGGCTCATCAGGGCCTCTACAAAAGTTCCCAGCCTGCTTGCTCCATCCTGGAACCCATTTTGTGTCTGTGTAGACTGGGGAACGTAATACCTGTCCTGTGCGGTGAGACAAAGCCTGTCTGGCAAACCTCTAAAACAGGGATAGGTGCTGGGGGCAGTACAAGACTGCACCTAGTTAATAGATAGGGAACCTGTGTGTAGTAAGTGGCCAAGTTGGCAAGGATTTATTTTCATGTTTCTTTTTGTTTTGCTGTGATTTTTTTCCATTGTATATAGTGTAAATTAACCGCACCTTTGTTTTTTCATCTGCAATGCTGTTTGCTGTGCCTACTTTTGTATAGTGAACTCATCCAGGGGGTAACACACACCCATTGTGAAAAAACAAGTAAATATCTGCGCTAACTGAAAAGAACACAAAAAGCAGCTAGCATAGTTTGTAGATTGCATCAAACATAAGTATAAAAGTCCAAATGCAGCGCTAAAATAAAATAAATGTCCAAATAATGATAATAGTCCATAGAACTCAATCAGCAATAAAAGATGATGTGAAACCTCCACCAAGCTTCAGTGTGTAAAAAGAAAGCACACCACACCCACGTGCTATCAGTCTGCTTACCAAAAAGATATAAAAAATAAGCGATGTACTCATATATTGCAGAGGGTCAGCAGCAAATCCAAATGGCACACTCCATCATGGGCAGGCACAGCATGGAAAACAATCAGGTCACCACATATCAGAAAGCTCAGGACTCGTATTAACGATGGACAGGTTGGTGCAGTCATCAGCAGGAACAAACCAGCAAACAGAAAGCAACAAATAGTGAAGCCCGTAAGGTAAAACAGTCGTAGTTTATTATAGTCTACTTACAGGTATGAAGTAAAAATCATCACAGAAAACAGGAACAATCCGCGGTTCTCAGCGTACTTGCATTGACCAGCCTGACATGTTTCATCCTATATGGATATCATCAGAGGCGTGGCCAATGATGCAAGCACGCTCAAATATATAGTGCACTTCTTAAGTCATGCTGACCCCTGATAGGACAGCATGACACATACAACAGCTGTTTTTAATAGCACAATCCGGCCGCACCTGCGCACTACGGCCGTGCTGTCTTTAAACTAGGAAGTGCCAAGACAATCACGATCGGCCGCACATGCGCAGTACGGCCGTGCGTTCCAGCGTGGCAGGAAGACAAAACCAGCCAGCCGCACATGCGCAGTACGGCCGCATGTCCCAGCGCAACAGGAAGACAAAACCAGCCAGCACATCCATTCATTATAAAGGATGGGAGGACCTGATTAATGCCGTCCTTGCCGGTTGGTATGAACGACTCGACCGCGCATGCGCGGTACGATCTTACTAACCAGGAGTTATTTCATGCATGGAACAATAGAACCAGGGGGAAAAAAAAGGAAGGGGAAGGAGAAAATAAAACATGAAACATATATGTGCAAATAAGCTGTCCATATATGTGCAATTAAACCAGCCCAAATGTGTTCTCCCCATGGTGGGCGGAACAAAGTCACCGCCAGCCAAAAGGGGAAAAAAACAACAAAAGGGGAAAAAAACAATAAGGGACTGCACATGTGCCGTAACAGCATCCGGAGGGTGAGTGACACCCGAACCGGAAATAGCTATCAAGGCACATACGTGTAACACATCAGCAGCTAATTAACTATAAAATGATTAGTCAAATGTTATTATACATCAACAATATAAAATAAAAACCTTCATAGACCAATACAAAGTATAAAATTTAAAAAATATATCGGATATTACAGAGAAAAAAGGAGGAAGTTCTCAGTCTAATATAGCGATAATATAAACCCTGAAAAATATATGCATATAACCAGGGTGAAATAATGAATAAAAATAATAATAAAATGAATGAAAAATAATAAAAAATAATAGCAATATAAATATGGACACTGCCCCCAAGTGTCAAAACATATACATGTATAAACAAAAATACATGTACTAAAAAAAATATATATTAGCTATTATTAATAAAACAATTTACATCCCAGACGACGTTCATGCCGAAAGGGGTATAGCATTTTAAGTCGTATATCCAGCGGGTCTCTAATTTGGAAATTTCCCGTTTGGACGAACTCCCACGCCAGTGAGGGTTAAACCTATCGATGGCCACAAAGGTCGTTCCCATAGGGTTCTTATTGTGGTATTCCAAGTAGTGCCGGGAGACAGTGTGTTTCGGGAATCCCTTCTTAATATTGGCGATGTGCTCATTTACCCTAACATACATAGCCCGTGTTGTATGGCCCACGTATTGTATACCGCAGGGGCAAATCAATAAGTATACCACGTTAAGCGAGGTGCAAGTAATGAAGGTGTTAACATCAAAGACTCTACCCGTGGCATGAGATTTAAACTGGCATATTTTCCTGCTCTTGTTCTTATTGATAGCACAAACGTTACAACAGCGGCAAGGATGATAGCCTTTAGATTTTTGAAAAAAGGACACTCTATTAGGGGCGTCTAAAATGTTGTGGGCGCTACTTGGAGTTTAAGAGGGGGAACACCTTTAAATATGACTTGTGGATCGGTCAGGAAGTACCGGACCCAACACCTTATCATTTTTGAGGACTCCCCAATGTTTAGTTAGAATCTTTTTAATCTCAGAATGTTGCTGAGAATAGGTCGTGACCATTGAAAAATTATAATCAATCTCACTTGACGAGGATTTTTCTTTGATCTGTAAGATCGAAGCTCGATCTGTAGCGCCCACCTCATTGATAACTGTACTCAACTCATCAGGTGAGTACCCCTTTTCAATGAACCTTTCTTTCAAAGTGGCAGCCTGTATAAAAAAGTCTTCTTTAAGGGTACAGTTCCGCCGTAGACGGAGGAATTGACTCCTAGGTACCGATTTGAGCCACGAAGGGTGATGACAGCTACCCTGCCCAATATATCCGTTCCTATCGGTACTCTTAAAAAAGGTAGACATATTAAATGCACCATCTTTGACTTGTATAGTTAGGTCCAAAAAATTAATTCTGCTGGTGCTGCTCTCAAACTGTAAAACAATACCCAATGGATTATCATTGAGTTGATGCATGAAGGTAGTAAGCGACGTCATGTCGCCATCCCACAGGAGGAGGATGTCGTCTATATATCTCCCCCAGAAGATCAATTCCGATCGTCTGTTGGAATAGACGACATCCTCCTCCCATTTAGCCATGAACAAATTGGCCATGCTTGGTGCAAATTTTGCACCCATGGCAACACCTCTGTTCTGGAGGTAGTGAACTCCTCCAAACCAGAAATAGTTATGAGTCATGGCGTATCTCAGTAAATCCAGGATAAAATCCCGTTGGACAGGGATCAATTCAGCATCTCTATTCAAAAACTGTTCCACCGCTTCTAGCCCGTCTAGATGGGAGATAATGGTGTAGAGGGATGCCACATCAGCAGTGGCCATGATGTATCCCTCTTTCCATTCTAAATTTTCAAAAGTGCGAACTACTTGTGCAGAATCTTTAATGTAGGAAGGGGTGCCAGATACAAGAGGTTGTAGAAAACCATCGATATATTTACCAATTCTGGAGGTAATAGAGTCCAACCCACTTATGATGGGCCTTCCCGGAGGGTTAACCAGACATTTATGTACCTTTGGCAAAAAATATATATAATTGGTTTCCTAGGCGCCAGTGGGATCAAAAAATCTTTTTCCTTCTTGTTAAGCAGTTTGTTACGGAAACCTACTTCAATAAGCCCAGTGAGTTCCTTTTTGTATTTAAAGATGGGATCATGGCTTAATGGTATATAAGTGTCAGTGTCGGACAAGATTCTATTCATTTCTGAAACATATGAACTCTTGTCCATCACCACTATTCCTCCCCCTTTATCCGCGGGCCGGATAATAATATCACTCCTCTGTTTCAAGGATTCTAACCCTTCATGGAACCTCGTATCTTTATAATACTTCCTTATCTTTAACTTATCAAGATCTTTTAAAACTAGTTCCTTAAATACGGATATAGAGGGTGGCATAAACCCTGGCGGGTTGAAAAGAGAGGCATTCCTAAGGCCGGAGTGTCTTACTCCATCGGTCTCTATAAGAGAGGTGGTGGTAGCTTGAGACAAAAAATATCTTTTAATACTGACCTTTCTGATGTATTTTTGTACATCCATAAAGGCTCCAAATTTGCTCAGGGGTTTATCCGGGGCAAACTTGAGTCCATGGTCAAGGACAAATTTCTCGTTGTCTGTGAGTGTGCTACTACTGAGATTAAAAATCCCAGCATCTCTTACACTCTTCGCCTTTTTTGATCGGTTCCTACTCCCCCCTCTGGTCCCTCTCTTGGTTCTCCCCCCTCTTGTTTTTCTGTGGGGCCTTGGGGAAAAAAAGAGGAAGCGGAGGTAGATGGGCCAGAGTGGTGCGGGGGGCCTTGATTATAGTACTGGGGTCTTCTCGGGGGATAGAATCCAGGACTGTCCCAACCTGATCGTCTATACTCCTGATAAGCATTACCTGGAGTAGAGAGAGATGGATGTTGGACAATATATCTATCATCGTAGCCACGATCATTATACTCTCTATAACCATCATGGTGTTCTTCAAGGGGTGCATAGCGATTATACACTGGGATGTCCTCCGGTTGTGCATAAGATGGGTGGTCATATTGTGCATAATCACTATTATTCTGTTTTTTATGGGGTGCCCCCTTATATTGAGGGTTCCTGGAAGGAGGGGGTTTTTTATTGTTTACAACCCTCCTCCAACCTCCTTTGGGAGTATGGGCATTATTGGTTTCTCTATTATTGCCCTGAATGGTAGGTGGGACCGAGGACTTTATTCTTGTGGCTGGCCCGGGGGGAGGCACCGTTCCTCCTTCAACGGGAGTCGCCCACCTGACCTGCCATTTGAACACCTGGTTAGATTTATAGTCCTCCATGTCCCTCATATATTTTTTCTTCTTTTTAACTTTCTGATCTAAGTCCTCTTTCTCCTCAGGAAGACGAAATTGACCTCCCAGGTTGGTATAAATACTTCAATGATGTAGGTCTTGATTTGCTGCGATTTTTGATTGCCAGAAAAAGGCGCAAACTAAATAAACTTGATGAGGAAATATCAGAAGTTAAAGAAAAACTAACACTATATAGAGAGTCAGAAGAATATAAGAACAAATCTGACAACCTTAGAAAAACCCTTGAGAAAGAGGACTTAGATCAGAAAGTTAAAAAGAAGAAAAAATATATGAGGGACATGGAGGACTATAAATCTAACCAGGTGTTCAAATGGCAGGTCAGGTGGGCGACTCCCGTTGAAGGAGGAACGGTGCCTCCCCCCGAGCCAGCCACAAGAATAAAGTCCTCGGTCCCACCTACCATTCAGGGCAATAATAGAGAAACCAATAATGCCCATACTCCCAAAGGAGGTTGGAGGAGGGTTGTAAACAATAAAAAACCCCCTCCTTCCAGGAACCCTCAATATAAGGGGGCACCCCATAAAAAACAGAATAATAGTGATTATGCACAATATGACCACCCATCTTATGCACAACCGGAGGACATCCCTGTGTATAATCGCTATGCACCCCTTGAAGAACACCATGATGGTTATAGAGAGTATAATGATCGTGGCTACGATGATAGATATATTGTCCAACATCCATCTCTCTCTACTCCAGGTAATGCTTATCAGGAGTATGGACGATCAGGTTGGGACAGTCCTGGATTCTATCCCCCGAGAAGACCCCAGTACTATAATCAAGGCCCCCCGCACCACTCTGGCCCATCTACCTCCGCTTCCTCTTTTTTTCCCAAGGCCCCACAGAAAAACAAGAGGGGGGGAGAACCAAGAGAGGGACCAGAGGGGGGAGGAGGAACCGATCGAAAAAGGCGAAGAGTGTAAGAGATGCTGGGATTTTTAATCTCAGTAGTAGCACACTCACAGACAACGAGAAATTTGTCCTTGACCATGGACTCAAGTTTGCCCCGGATAAACCCCTGAGCAAATTTGGAGCCTTTATGGATGTACAAAAATACATCAGAAAGGTCAGTATTAAAAGATATTTTTTGTCTCAAGCTACCACCACCTCTCTTATAGAGACCGATGGAGTAAGACACTCCGGCCTTAGGAATGCCTCTCTTTTCAACCCGCCAGGGTTTATGCCACCCTCTATATCCGTATTTAAGGAACTAGTTTTAAAAGATCTTGATAAGTTAAAGATAAGGAAGTATTATAAAGATACGAGGTTCCATGAAGGGTTAGAATCCTTGAAACAGAGGAGTGATATTATTATCCGGCCCGCGGATAAAGGGGGAGGAATAGTGGTGATGGACAAGAGTTCATATGTTTCAGAAATGAATAGAATCTTGTCCGACACTGACACTTATATACCATTAAGCCATGATCCCATCTTTAAATACAAAAAGGAACTCACTGGGCTTATTGAAGTAGGTTTCCGTAACAAACTGCTTAACAAGAAGGAAAAAGATTTTTTGATCCCACTGGCGCCTAGAAAACCAATTTTATATTTTTTGCCGAAGGTACATAAATGTCTGGTTAACCCTCCGGGAAGGCCCATCATAAGTGGGTTGGACTCTATTACCTCCAGAATCGATAAATATATCGATGGTTTTCTACAACCTCTTGTATCTGGCACCCCTTCCTACATTAAAGATTCTGCACAAGTAGTTCGCACTTTTGAAAATTTAGAATGGAAAGAGGGATACATCATGGCCACTGCTGATGTGGCATCCCTCTACACCATTATCTCCCATCTAGACGGGCTAGAAGCGGTGGAACAGTTTTTGAATAGAGATGCTGAATTGATCCCTGTCCAACGGGATTTTATCCTGGATTTACTGAGATACGCCATGACTCATAACTATTTCTGGTTTGGAGGAGTTCACTACCTCCAGAACAGAGGTGTTGCCATGGGTGCAAAATTTGCACCAAGCATGGCCAATTTGTTCATGGCTAAATGGGAGGAGGATGTCGTCTATTCCAACAGACGATCGGAATTGATCTTCTAGGGGAGATATATAGACGACATCCTCCTCCTGTGGGATGGCGACATGACGTCGCTTACTACCTTCATGCATCAACTCAATGATAATCCATTGGGTATTGTTTTACAGTTTGAGAGCAGCACCAGCAGAATTAATTTCTTGGACCTAACTATACAAGTCAAAGATGGTGCATTTAATATGTCTACCTTTTTTAAGAGTACCGATAGGAACGGATATATTGGGCAGGGTAGCTGTCATCACCCTTCGTGGCTCAAATCGGTACCTAGGAGTCAATTCCTCCGTCTACGGCGGAACTGTACCCTTAAAGAAGACTTTTTTATACAGGCTGCCACTTTGAAAGAAAGGTTCATTGAAAAGGGGTACTCACCTGATGAGTTGAGTACAGTTATCAATGAGGTGGGCGCTACAGATCGAGCTTCGATCTTACAGATCAAAGAAAAATCCTCGTCAAGTGAGATTGATTATAATTTTTCAATGGTCACGACCTATTCTCAGCAACATTCTGAGATTAAAAAGATTCTAACTAAACATTGGGGAGTCCTCAAAAATGATAAGGTGTTGGGTCCGGTACTTCCTGACCGGCCACAAGTCATATTTAAAGGTGTTCCCCCTCTTAAACTCCAAGTAGCACCCAACATTTTAGACGCCCCTAATAGAGTGTCCTTTTTTCAAAAATCTAAAGGCTATCATCCTTGCCGCTGTTGTAACGTTTGTGCTATCAATAAGAACAAGAGCAGGAAAATATGCCAGTTTAAATCTCATGCCACGGGTAGAGTCTTTGATGTTAACACCTTCATTACTTGCACCTCGCTTAACGTGGTATACTTATTGATTTGCCCCTGCGGTATACAATACGTGGGCCGTACAACACGGGCTATGTATGTTAGGGTAAATGAGCACATCGCCAATATTAAGAAGGGATTCCCGAAACACACTGTCTCCCGGCACTACTTGGAATACCACAATAAGAACCCTATGGGAACGACCTTTGTGGCCATCGATAGGTTTAACCCTCACTGGCGTGGGAGTTCGTCCAAACGGGAAATTTCCAAATTAGAGACCCGCTGGATATACGACTTAAAATGCTATACCCCTTTCGGCATGAACGTCGTCTGGGATGTAAATTGTTTTATTAATAATAGCTAATATATATTTTTTTTAGTACATGTATTTTTGTTTATACATGTATATGTTTTGACACTTGGGGGCAGTGTCCATATTTATATTGCTATTATTTTTTATTATTTTTCATTCATTTTATTATTATTTTTATTCATTATTTCACCCTGGTTATATGCATATATTTTTCAGGGTTTATATTATCGCTATATTAGACTGAGAACTTCCTCCTTTTTTCTCTGTAATATCCGATATATTTTTTAAATTTTATACTTTGTATTGGTCTATGAAGGTTTTTATTTTATATTGTTGATGTATAATAACATTTGACTAATCATTTTATAGTTAATTAGCTGCTGATGTGTTACACGTATGTGCCTTGATAGCTATTTCCGGTTCGGGTGTCACTCACCCTCCGGATGCTGTTACGGCACATGTGCAGTCCCTTATTGTTTTTTTCCCCTTTTGTTGTTTTTTTCCCCTTTTGGCTGGCGGTGACTTTGTTCCGCCCACCATGGGGAGAACACATTTGGGCTGGTTTAATTGCACATATATGGACAGCTTATTTGCACATATATGTTTCATGTTTTATTTTCTCCTTCCCCTTCCTTTTTTTTCCCCCTGGTTCTATTGTTCCATGCATGAAATAACTCCTGGTTAGTAAGATCGTACCGCGCATGCGCGGTCGAGTCGTTCATACCAACCGGCAAGGACGGCATTAATCAGGTCCTCCCATCCTTTATAATGAATGGATGTGCTGGCTGGTTTTGTCTTCCTGTTGCGCTGGGACATGCGGCCGTACTGCGCATGTGCGGCTGGCTGGTTTTGTCTTCCTGCCACGCTGGAACGCACGGCCGTACTGCGCATGTGCGGCCGATCGTGATTGTCTTGGCACTTCCTAGTTTAAAGACAGCACGGCCGTAGTGCGCAGGTGCGGCCGGATTGTGCTATTAAAAACAGCTGTTGTATGTGTCATGCTGTCCTATCAGGGGTCAGCATGACTTAAGAAGTGCACTATATATTTGAGCGTGCTTGCATCATTGGCCACGCCTCTGATGATATCCATATAGGATGAAACATGTCAGGCTGGTCAATGCAAGTACGCTGAGAACCGCGGATTGTTCCTGTTTTCTGTGATGATTTTTACTTCATACCTGTAAGTAGACTATAATAAACTACGACTGTTTTACCTTACGGGCTTCACTATTTGTTGCTTTCTGTTTGCTGGTTTGTTCCTGCTGATGACTGCACCAACCTGTCCATCGTTAATACGAGTCCTGAGCTTTCTGATATGTGGTGACCTGATTGTTTTCCATGCTGTGCCTGCCCATGATGGAGTGTGCCATTTGGATTTGCTGCTGACCCTCTGCAATATATGAGTACATCGCTTATTTTTTATATCTTTCTGGTAAGCAGACTGATAGCACGTGGGTGTGGTGTGCTTTCTTTTTACACACTGAAGCTTGGTG
Organism: Lithobates clamitans; assembly: GCA_037952925.1. Lineage (NCBI taxonomy): Eukaryota > Metazoa > Chordata > Amphibia > Anura > Ranidae > Lithobates > Lithobates clamitans. Next base: position 2,098,666 of record JBBGZY010001695.1, read on the forward strand.
GAGGTTTCACATCATCTTTTATTGCTGATTGAGTTCTATGGACTATTATCATTATTTGGACATTTATTTTATTTTAGCGCTGCATTTGGACTTTTATTTTTTAACACACACCCATTGCCGAGCTAACACCCTCACAACTGTTATGCCCCGTACACACGGTCGGACATTGATCGGACATTCCGACAACAAAATCCTAGCATTTTTTCCGACGGATGTTGGCTCAAACTTGTCTTGCATACACACGGTCACACAAATCTGATCATTCTGAACGCGGCGACGTAAAACACGTACGTCGGGACTATAAACGGGGCAGTAGCCAATAGCTTTCATCTCTTTATTTTTATTTTTTTTAATAATTATTTTTATTGCATTTTTCGAGACAAACAATACATACATAACTCATAAACTATGGTGCCTATACAGGTATCATATCTATCACATGGAGCGATACTGTAATTTGTATTTAACACATATTGAGCTAACCCATGGCTTACTTCTTGTATCTTTTTAGATGTCCCTTGATACGTCAAATCTCCCCTCCCAATCGTAACAAAAAGGATAGAACCCCTCAACACTTTTATTATTCTCAACCACAATCATGTCATTTTAGAGCTTCAACAAGCTGTTTCCGCTTCATCTAACCATGTCCGCCAGACTCTATCGTACTTCATGGGGCACCCTCTGTTGAAGTATGTGTCTTTATATAAAGGAAGGTTATTATTAACCAAACTTTTCCATTGTGTCAAAGAAGGGGGTGTGGGCTTCTTCCATTGTATGGCAATGTTTTTCCGGGCATAGAATAGTAACAACCCAACCAATGTGCGTTTTGCTACCGTTGGAACAAGTGCTTCGATTAGCCCCAAAGGACAGACTTCCATGGCATGTGGTAATGCAATTGATGCTACTCTATTGACCACACCAATCACCTCACTCCAATATTGCTGAATTGCAGGGCAATGCCAGAAAATATGAGAGAAATCTCCTGGGGAGATTCCACATCTCCAACACTGCGATGGACATGTAGGGTTCATTTTATGAAGTCTGTGTGGAGTAAAGTATGCTCTATGCACTATCTTAAATTGGATTAACCGATCCCGCATAGAGACTAAAGAGCTGAAAGGAAAATCCCAGACATCATCCCAATCATCATTGTCCAGTGAGGGTATGTCAAGCTGCCAGCGAGACCAGAGTTTATCTAGAGGTGGGAGAGACACATAGACCAAATGCGCATATAACTGTGAGGTAGGTTTCTCTGCACACTTAGTTCTGAGTGTCTTCTCCAGCCCCGACTGAACCATGATGCAGGAGGTGCCCGGAAACTGTGCAGCAAAAGCATGTGACAGTTGGAGATAACGAAATTGGTAATGATGAGGTACGTTATATATAGATGAAAGGTGTGAAAGGGGAGATAATGACATTTGTGACACTATGTGGGAAAGAATTTTTATACCGTATTTGGTCCATGCGAAGGGGTCGGGAAGTTTGTAAATGTGTGGCAGATTAGGGTTCCGCCAGATCGGGGTATTAGGAGAGAACTCGGTTGATTTGTACTTCTCTATATCTAGTCCTGCCCGCCAAGCCCGGAGGGCGGTATACATAGAGGGTGTCAAGGGATATGGGGCCCGAGGGCCTCTGAAAATCAGAAATTGCAGGGCTTCCAACGAGCCCACTATCGTGGCCTCTAGGATTGTGGATGAATTAGTTTTGTCAGGGTGCAGCCACCAGGCCGCTGTCACCAGTTGGGTAGCTAGAAAATATTTGTAGCAATCAGGAAATGCCATACTGCCCTGCGTTGATGGCCGCATCAAGGTCGACAGCCTATATCTGGGTGGTGAGGATCCCCAGATAAAGGATGAGAACAATTGATTCAGTTTTTTAAAAAAGGATTTTGGTATCCACTGAGGGGATTGACGGAACAGATATGTGAATTTGGGGATAATTTTCATTTTGAGGAGATTTACTCGTCCCCAAACTGATAGAGGTAAGTTACTCCATGATTTAAGTTTTGTCTTAGTGTCCAAGAGTGTAGGGGTAAGGTTAAGTGGGATAAAATCTGATGCTTGCGTGGATATTTGAACCCCTAGGTACTTAAACGTTTCCACCCATTTTAGTGAACAGTCTGGTGGGGAAGTGGTTTTTGCCGCCTGGTCTATCGGAAACAGTATGGACTTGGACCAGTTAACCTTTAGTCCGGTAACCCCTGCGAAAGTGTCCAACACGTTCAGAACTCCCTGCAAGGACGGACCAGCATCATTGAGGAACAATAACATGTCGTCTGCGTACAGGGCCAATCTCTCCTCCAGCAAGCCAATACGAAGACCTCTAAAATGTGGGGATGTACGCAGCGCCTCCGCCACCGGTTCAATAGCTAAGGCAAACAAGGCTGGAGAGAGAGGACAGCCCTGTCAGGTTCCTCTAGTGAGCTTAAAGGGAGCTGATAGTCCACCCCCCAGTCTCACCGATGAAGTGGGGCATTTGTACAATACCTGGAGCCATTGAATAAATAGCAAGGGGAATCCCATTCTACGCAATGTTTCCCAAAGAAAAGGCCACTCTACGGTGTCAAAAGCCTTTTCTATGTCAAGTGAGGCTATAGTTCTCGAACCCGTGTTGTGGTGTTGGGCATGTATGTTGGTATATAGTCTTGAGGTTAACATCAGTGGATCTACGGGGCATAAAGCCAGTTTGATCCGAATCGATGACTGAAGGTAGTAGGGGATATAGTCGTAGAGCAAGTAATTTGGTCAAAATTTTAAAGTCGTTATTTAGCAATGCAATTGGTCGATATGAGGCGCAAGAGGTTGGATCTTTAGAGGGTTTGTATATTAAAGTCAAATATGCGTGATACATTGAGTCGGGCAGCTTACCATGTTTTAAACAGCTATTATATAACTGGGCCAAAAGGGGTGCCAGGAGGTCTCCATGCGACTTATAAAAGTCAATCGGGAGGCCATCTGGCCCTGGTGCCTTACCAGTGGGGAAGGATTGAATAGCGTTCAGAACTTCTAGGGCTGTAAATGGCTTAACCAGCGTCTCACGCTCCTGGTCCGAAAGCCAGCCCAGCGCCAGGGGATCTAACAGGTCCCACAGCCGCTCAGGCTGAAAATCAGAGGGCAACGTGGATGTATACAGCCTTTCGTAGAAAGCAGTAAATGTTTGCAGAATCTCCAATGGGGTAGTCACCGTGTCCCCATCAGAAGTCCGCAGGTTGGAGACAAGCGTGAGTGGTTGGTCATTCTGCGCCAATAGGGCCAGCAGGCGACCATTTTTGTCACCCTGTTCAAAAGTTCTTTGTCTGAGCTGCAAGTCGTGTGACCTCTGTCAGGTGGAGATTCAGTTCTCTCCGGGCTGCCATAAGTGAGTCAAAATGAAATGGTGTGGGATCTGAGCTGTATGTAGAAGTATGATTTGTCACCGATTGTTGTAATAGTTGGGTTTCCTTTAATTGTTTCTTTTTAATATGGGCAATAGATGAGATATATTGCCCCCTCGTATATGCTTTAAATGTATCCCAAGTGACTTCAGGGGAGGAGGATCCAGTGTTCTGCTCCCAGAAATCAGCTAACGAGGGGGGTATAATCTCAGCCACTTCCGGATGGGAGACCCAGTGAGCCCCCAACCTCCACAGTGCAGCACTCCGGGATGCAGGAGAGCGAAGCGTCACCACCAATGGGCTGTGATCAGACAGACCACTTGGTAAGTAAGATGCCTCCAGCACATCTGCCAACAATGGGGGATTAGAAAAGGCCAGGTCTATACGGGATGCAGTTTTGTGGGATGCTGAAAAACACTAGTAGATTCTGGTGGTAGGGTGCTTCCACCTCCAAATCTCTTCGAGGGCTACTGTCTGAGCCCAAACAGAGAGATCTGTGCAATGATGCTTTGGCGGAGCAGGTCTATCCAATTCCGGGGACATGATAGCATTAAAGTCCCCCATAATTAGAATTTTCCCAGGGCAAAAGGGTGCAATCTTTTCCATAACCGCATATAACATTGTAGGTGAGAAAGGTGGGGGGATATACATATTAATGACAATATATCTGTGGGACCATAGTTTAAATACAACAATAACAAATTTACCCTGTGGGTCCGTGCACACCTCTTCAATCACACAGGGGAAGTTCTTGTGTATAAGAATCGACACTCCCCTTGCATATGTAGAGTATGTGGCATGGATAGCCCTCTGTATCCACGGTTTTTTCAATGTCAGGATTTTGCTGCCCATAAGATGGGTTTCTTGAAGAAGAATGAGTTGGGGGGAGTGGGATTTTAGGTACTGGAAGAGGAGAGCTCGCTTGAATTTTGATCCAAGACCTCTGACATTCCAGGAAAGGACCGTAAAGGAGTCAGCAGGGGGATTAGCCATCTATATTAAAGGGGGAGAGCCAACCCCGATGAGTGGGAGAGCGGATCGGGGAGCGAACCATGAGCAGCAAAATCCCTGACACAGCACACCATGTGTTAGTAACATTTAGATTTATCCAAAACCTTGCACCAAAACCAAAGAAAAAAAGAAAAAAAACTGTAGAACAGTTTCAAACAAACCCAGGCACGATGTGCCTTTCCTACTATGCCCCATCTCTCTTCCAAAATGAGGGAGAAGGCTGGGGATAGTTTTATCCCTAAACAAAAAGAGCTTTAGAACCGTAGTGGCAACCTCAACTCAGTGCACTACGCTAACATGCCAGTCCAGAGTCAGCGGGTAAACCTCCATTAGTTCCCGTATCTGGTGAGTCTCAGAGAACAGGTATCTAGGAGTGGATGATAACCATCCACCAGACACTGTCAACAGGGAACAGGGGTGCGAGTGGTGATCTCTGGATCGACGAGGGGGGGGGGATCTCGAGGACCAGAGCGCTTTCAGACGGATCACCGTTTGGTGGTCAAAAAAAAAAAAAAAAAAGTAACAGATCAAAAAACAACAACAACAAAAAAAGAGAAAAAAACCAAAAGTCTGTATGATAGCTGCTGGAGCTCCTCAGGCAGGAGACGCTAGCGTTAGTTCCATCATCAAAGTATGCCAAGCATAGAGTAAGGATAATGTCGAGGTACAGAAATACAAAAGGATGTAGGAGTCGATAATAAATTGTGCTGGGAATCAGCTGGGGACCGAGATGAGGATCCCTATAGGAAGCTGGGGTATGTAACTGGGTCCAGCAAACCGTAGAGCCTTAAAAGTTCCAGTTGTTGATATGACACTAGCGGGTATCTAACCATGCCACAGCGGCTTCGGGGGTATCAAAGAAGCGGGTGGTGTCACCGTCAGAGATCCTCAATCTGCTGGGATATAGAAGGCCAAAACGTATTCCATTCTCTCGGAGTCGACGTCTGACATCTGTGAAGGATTTGCGGCGTTGCTCCCTCTTTCTCTTGGGAGAAATCTGGAAAGAAGGACAGTCTAGTATTCTCATACTTGATTTCCGGCATGGTGCGGGCCGCCGCCAAGATACGGTCACGATCCCGGTAGTTTAGCAAGCGTAGCAGGAAGGGACGTGGAGGGGCCCCGGGTCTCGGAGGGAGTGGTGGGACTCTGTGGGCTGTTTCAACCACAAAAGTGGGTGGGATATTACCCAGATTAAACAAGGTGGATAGTAGCTGTTCAGTGAACTCTGCCGGTCTGGGGCCTTCAACTCTCTCAGGTAAGCCAATTATGCGAATGTTGTTACGCCTAAGGCGATTTTCGGTGTCTATGGCTCTTTCCTGCAGCGCCTTCACCTGAAGCTGCAAGGCCCTCACCTCTCTGGAGTCTGACCGGATCGCATCCTCAACCGTGGAGACCCTGTCCTCCACCTCGGATATACGTGATCGGAATTTGTCCATGTCCTGGCGGATGAGGCTTACATCTACTGTTAGGAAGTCTATCTTGGTAGTCAGGGTTTCTTTACATGCTGTGATGGCTGCCAGGATCTCTGCTCCCGTTGGGGACTCCGTAGCCCCTGACTCCGTCACTGTTTGTGCGTTTGCCGCCATTGTAGCTGTCGGCTGGCGCCCAGACGATGCGGCCACTGAAGGAGCGGTGTGAGAGGCCTTTTTATTAGAATGTGCACAGCGGGTCCTTGGAGGGCCCATCCGCAGCGTGTTCTGCTCTGAAGGGGGGCTTTATTCTCTGTGAGGGACAGCAGGAAGGCACCGGAAAACACAGGGAGCGGGACAGAGGGTGCACAGGGTTAGGGCTTACTGTATAAACACAGCCCCTGCCGGGATGGCGACTTTAAGAAGGCAGCACAACTCCTATGGGGCACAGTACCTGTGGATGGAGGAAGGGCCAGGCACCGCAGGCCTCAGGATAACAGCGGGCCTCGGGCGGCCAAAATACTCCTTAAGGAACCTTTCACTGGTCCCCACACAGTCCAGCAGCCTCCCGGGGACCAGAGGCGCGGAAGTGATTACTGCCTCCCGCTCCGCCGATCGCGGCACCCGAGCCCGGGGATGCCAGAAGCTCCACAGGCGGCAAGATGGCGGCGGGTCGTGGCGCCGGGAGCCGCCTCACTAGATCCACCTGCGGCGTCCCGGCCCCCCACACTGGACAGTCGCCTCCCAGGAACAGCCGCCTCGAATTCGGAGGGATTGGCCGCCCTCCGCTCCGCCGATTGCTGTGCTGCAGCCCGGAGATGTCGGAGGCTTCACAGGCCTCAAGATGGCGGCGGCCGTCGCTGTGTGGAGCCGGCCGCAACCGAGTATAGCCCAATCGGCGCGACCAAGCTCCTAAATTTCTCCCAAGACCAGTGTGGGTGATGTCCAGGGGTAAGTGGGGAGAGTTTTGTGGCTCTTGAATTCGTAATTAGTACAGGATGGCAGTGGATTTGGACAGGATTTTCGGAGCTCCTCAGCAATACGTCTGATGCACTCTACATCCGGACACGCCCCCTTTCATCTCTTTATTTATTCTGAGCATGCATGTCACTTTGTGCGTCGGATTTGTGTACACACGATCGGAAATTCCGACAACGGATTTTGTTGTCGGAAAATTTTATAGCCTGCGCTCAAACTTTGTGTGTCGGAAAATCCGATGTTAAATGTGTGATGGAGCTTACACACGGTCGGAAATTCCGACAACAAGGTCCTATCACACATTTTCCATCGGAAAATCCGACTGTGTGTACGGGGCATTATACTCATTGACACTATCTGCAAGTGTAATTTTACACAAGAGAAGCTGCATTGTTACAACCACTCTTGCAATTTAATACTAGCCATTTACTGGCTGTCATTTTGATAGATTGCCAATAATAGTGGCAGGGGAGGAGATGCTCCTTATGCCGCATACACATGAGCGGACTTTACGGCAGACTTTGCCCGGCAGACTTTTCGCCGGACTTTGTCCGCTAGGTACGCGGACTTAAAAACGGACGGACTTGGACACACACGATCACTCCAAAAGTCTGATGGTTTTAAACGCGGTGACGTACAGCACATACGACGGGACTAGAAAAAGGAAGTTCAAGCCCCACTACGGCACCCTTTGGGCTCCTTCTGCTAATCTCGTGTTAGTAGAAGTTTGGTTAGAGACGATTCGCGCTTTTCACACTTCAGCTTATTTTGATCGTTTTCTGCGGTTCAGTTTGTGCTTGTGAGGTTTGTATCTGCTTTTCAGTGCGTGTTGGTCAGTTCGTAACCTGCCTAGCAGGCCGTTCTGGTCCACTCGTTCCTGATTTTCAGGTCGCTCTTCATAGGCCTTGCTGTTCTTCAGTGCGTTTGTTATAAGTTTGTTTGTTTGCCCAGCCGACCGTTTTGAAGCCATGTCGCGTGGACGTACTCGTTCTCGAGTTCGCGCTGCATGGGGACTTGGTGTTGGGGTTAATACTTTGACCCGAGTCCAGTCCATGAACAGGGCGAGGAGGAGTTCATGGATGAAGAATTGGTTGCGCCAGCGTGACCAATTCTCGTACATGCCTTTGCTCAATGAGATCCGTGAAAATAATCCTGAGGATTTCAGGAATTATCTCAGGATGACGGACCCCGTTTTTGAACTGGCTATGCTGACCCCCTATATCAGCAGGCAGGATACCCGGATGAGGCAAGCCATCACTGCGGAGCAGAGGCTAGTTGTCACTTTACGTTACTTGGCGACTGGGAAAAGTCTTCAAGACTTGAAGTTCGACAGGCATCTCCCCCTAGGCTCTGGGGATCATAATCCCAGAGACCTGTTCTGTCATCATTCAGGTCCTGCAGAAGGACTATATGAAGGTAAGTTTTATCCTTTAACATTACATGATATTTATTAAATGTTTGCTAATCTATTGTCTAATTGTCCTCGTTACCTAATTACAATGCTTGGAATATGCTGTGAATGTCCCCTTTATCTTCATGCATGCCTGTTTTTTTTTTACATCAATCATTTTTTGCCCTACATGCATATTTACCTTCAATAACCTCCCCACCATGCAATCCTGGGTCCATTTATATCTCTAGCCTCTAGTCCCTTGAACAATGTATATTGTCAGCTCCATTGTACTGTTTGACCCCCCCCCCCCCACCCCCTCAAATGTTTGCAACTGTCAGGTGTGTTTTTTACCCAAATTAGAACCCCTCCCCCACACCCTCAAATGTTAGCAACTGTCAGGTGTGTTTTTTAACATAATTAGAACCCCTCCCCCACCCTCTAAAATGTTTGCAACTGTCAGGTGTGTTTTTTAACATAATTAGAACCCCTCCCCCCACATTCAAATTGATCAATGGGCTATCAGAGGGGGTGAGTAATCTTATAAGTAGGCCTTATGTTTTTTAGAATTAAAAGCAAAAAAACACATATTAATAATGTTCGACTGCTGTTGTTCAAGAATGTTTTTGTGTAATCTGATATCCAAGATATGTTTAAAAGTACTTATCTTATTTTTTTTTATTGTTTCACTCCATAGTTTCCTTCCAGTACACAGGAATGGCAGACTGTGGCCTCCCAGTTCGCTGACCGTTGGGACTTTCCCAACTGTGTTGGGGCGATCGATGGGAAGCATGGCCGCATTGTGCCACCACCCCATTCAGGGTCTTATTTCTACAACTATAAGGGGTTCCATAGTGTAGTTTTGATGGCGGTGGTCTCGGCACAATTGGAATTTATGTTCGTGGACATGGGGAAGAACGGCCGGATGTCTGACAGAGCAGTCTTTGCACAGACTGAGCTGTGCCAGCGTCTCCAGGCTGGTGGCCTGGGATTGCCACCTGATGACCAGAATGTTGATGGACTCCCCTCAGTTTTTATCGCTGATGAAGTGTTTGCTCTTGGCGAGCACTTGATGAGGCCGTTCCCTCAAAGGACACTCACCCCTGAGAGGAGGGTATGTAATTACCGGCTGGCCAGAGCAAGAAGAGTTGTGGAGAATGCCTTTGAGTTTCTGGCCAGCCGGTTCCGTTTGTTCCTCTCGGCCATAAATCTGGCGAACTATAAAATAAATCATGTCGTACTGGCTTGCTGCATTCTCCATAATTTTTTGAGAAGACATTCAGCTACATATATGACCTCTGTTGGGCCTGAGGCCAGACTTGTAGTTGACCAAACACTCACAGGCCTGGAAATTGGCCGTATTGACTTGGCCCCCCAAACCGCACATCAAGTGCGTGACCAATATGTGAATTATTTTATGGTCGCGGGGCCATTGCCATTCAACAAGTGCTCTAATTTCTTAAAAGAATAAAGAAAATGTATTTTTACAAAAATATCTTGTTTTTATTCTTGTTTGCATTTAGTTTTGTCTGTCTCCTAGTGCACTTGTAGTGGCAAGTGCATTTCCCTTTAGTTAATAAGGGCCTTTGTCACTGTAACCACACAAAAATTTGCAAAACATCTTATTGATAAATAATCACCACACAAATTGTAGTAGTAAAAATATTTTACTGTGTGCACATTGAAAGGTGCATTTTTTGGAAAGGTTTTTTATTTTTTTTATTTTTTATTTTTTGGTTATTTTAGGCATATTTCCACAAAAATAGACCTTTTGTACAAAATTATAATTAACAACAGTGATACAAAAAAACCCAAAAGAACTTACAAAGTTCAAATTGTTAATAACGGTGCTGCTGATGTCACCCTTGTAATGCCGACAATTTGCAGATGCTCAAAATTGGGTATTAAAAAAGATCAAGTCAACATGTGCTATCTCCCATCATGGGGGAGCAATGTACGTGTTTTGTGTGTGTAATCCCTTTGTTCCTCTCACAAACAAACATTTTGATGATGAAGGGGTTGCAAACACAAAACAAGTACATTGATATCACCTGATGGAAGATAGCACATGATGACACACCGTGTGCATCTGCAAATTTTTTTCTTTTTTTAGGAAAAAACTTCAAAAATTTAACTATACACAAACTTGACAATGAAATGAAGAACATGATTGATGTTTTTAGGCTAAACGTTATTATATTCTGCCCAAAACTTCAATCATGTTCTTCATTTCCTGTTGCATGGTGTCCAGCCGATTCCTCATGCTGTCAATTTGGTCACGCATTTGATCAATTTGGCCATTCCACAACATTATCTGGCCAATAAGTCTTTGTGCACTGTCTGTGCTAAATGGTTCTGCAGCTTGGCCTTCCTCAAAGAGAACCTCACCTAAAATGTGTTGCAAAAAAAAATGGGTTAAGATATGGACGCATAAATAGATTTCCTTAAGCTGGGGTTTCAGTCACTTACTTGGTGGGGTTGAAATGTCGCACACTTCCTCCACCTCTCCTTCCTCCAGCTCGTCGGGTGGGTGTGGTCTTGGGCTGGGGCTTGGGGTAATGTCAGCTTCAGGCTGGTGACTTGGGGGGGGTCCTGGGATCCTTGGACTGTTGTCTGAGTTTTTTCTCCCCTATGATAGTTAAACAAAAGGTATAGTTAAAACACAGTGATATTTCTTTTTCAAAAAATTATTATGAAACATTGGTTATGAGTTGGGGACAATTGACATTTTTTGGCCACTAAAATTTAGAAGACAGGATGAAAATTCCCTCTGAACAACAATTAAAAACAATACACATTTTCATGCAAGTTTCACAGATGCAGACACCTCAATGATCTCCTATGTGTATTACCCCTCAAAAATTTCTTTATGGTCACATAGTACACTAGTGCTCGTGAGTCCAGATGTGGAACCAGCTGCTGTGTCCTGTCCTTACATTACACTGAATCATTTTTGAAGAAGCATTATATTTTCAAAACACATCTACACCACATCACCACATTTTTGGAATCCGACAAATTCTCAGGACCTAAATGTATGTCCAACCCTGTACCATCGTTTTTGGCAAAAAAAATATGTCATTTTCATAGTATCATATGTATTTTACAAAGAACGGTCTTTACGAATGATGCTGTATAAACGACAAAAATATGGATCAGCATGCAAGTTAAGTATCGCAATAGGAACACACAAGTACTTACTTTTTTAAAGCAGCTTCTTTATTCGCCAATATTGTTCCGGCTCCCTACTTTTGATGTCAGACCACCGCTTCCTCAATTGTTCTTTCGACCGTTTAGTGCCGAATTTTGCTTCTAGAGCGGTGACAACTGAGGCCATTGTTTTGTCCTTCCGCATACTCAGGCGTGTGTACGGTCCTTTTTTCCCATCGTAGTCCTCCCTTCTCAATATGGACACCATCTCCACCATCTCGTCAAAAGCCATGTTGGTGGCCTTATATCTCCTCCTGGATGTGGATGGTTGTGGCTCAGGGCTTTCCTCCACGCTATTTCCAGTTAATCTCTCCGCCATCTTTCTCTATATACTCCCACTGCGCAACGAAGAGTGAAGGGGCGGGGACAAATCGTACTAAAGAACGTCAGGGGCGGGCGACGCAGGCGGAGCATGACACATGGGCAGTGTATATAAAGCTATTACGATGGCCTACGTATGTCCGTGCGGAAGTAGCGAGGATGTGTGTGTGTGTGTGTGTGTGTGTGTATGTGTGTATGTGTATATATATATATGTGTATGTTTCCCCTAGATTCTGCCAAAAATAATCCTGGGAGTTCTGACTGACATTACAGTTTTTATCTTGTGTCTTGTCTTTCAGCAAAAACGAATCCCTTTAAGGAGGCTGATTTTTTTGTCAAGATTCATTGATTTGTATCAGGAAAACAAAAACCTGTGGGAGGTCAAACACCCATTATATTTCAATAGAGATGTGAGGAAGGCAACACTGGGCACACCTTTGGAATTTGTGAAGACTTAAGTCCCCCAGGCAGACTTCAAGTTTGTGGACAAGAAAATTGGTATCTTGCGCAACATGTACAAGCGGGAACACAATAAGATCCAGGAGTCGCTCAGATCCGGAGCAGCAGCCGACCAGGTTTATGTACCCAAGCTGTGGTACTACCAAAAACTGCGATTTCTAGATGACCAGACAGAAGCAAGGCAATCACTTTCAAACCTTCCCCCCACCCTTCCCTCCAGCCTTCCCCCCACACTTCCCTCCAGCCTTCCCTCCACCTCCACCCCAGCTGAGGAGTCCCAGGAAGAACTGGGCCTTTTCATCCTTGATGAAGTGGATGCGCCCAGCTTCAGCCCGGTATCCTTTTTTGTTGAATTTGTGTGTAAATATTAATGATGTAAACGTCAAAAAAATTTTAAGTGCTTCATAAAAAATGACTTCATCACAAATAATAATATGTAGACATATCACTAGACAGTAGTGGCCAAAAATATACTAATTTCAGATATTGGTGAGCAGCTGGAATAATGGTGGGGTCAAATAGATAGCCTTTACTATTTGTTTAGAATTATATTTGCAAGTCATGAGCTGAAAATTTTGTGTGCTTGCGTAACCCAAAATTACAACTATGTCCCTTTTTTTTACCCAGGATGACCTCAGCCAGGAGGAGGCCTTGCCCAGTGGGAGAGAGGAGGAGGCTGTGGCTGGGCCCAGTAGAAGCCGCATGGAGTGTCAGGTGCCTCCCCTCCGCATTACCACCAAAAGGCCAAGAAAAATGACACAAACTGAGGAGGAATCCCTAGCTCTCATTCGTGAAGCGAGCAAAATCATAAGCACACCACCCAATGCAGAGGAGGCGTATGGAACATATATGGCCAGCAGATTGCTGGAACTGGAAAAGGGACAACGCCTCTGTGAGGGTTTGATTTTTCTGGCCTATCAGAAGGGCTTGAGAGGGGAGCTTACTGCTAAAAACACATCTAGCAGATGAAGCCACTCCTCCTCCTCCTCCTCCTCCTCCTCCCCCAAGTACACCACCAGAGGCACAGCCACCGAGGAAGGCTGTAGAGAAGCATACAGGGAAGGCTCCACGGAAGAGTCGAAAGTGATTGCCTGGCTTCTGTCTGGTCTGACTGTGCTCCCTAGTCGCAAGATACCAATTTTCTTGTCCTAAAACTTGATGTGTGTCCTGGGGGACGAAAGGCTTCACAGATTCCAAAAAAGTGTCTCCAGTGTTGCTTTCCTCTTTTTTTTTTTTGCCAAAAATAAATGGATTTTTTATTTACCTTACATTATTGACTATGTGTTTTGATTCCAAAACGACATTTGGTTTGGGAGTAGGCAGGTACAGGTCAAAAAGACTATGGGGCTGATTTACAAAGCATTTGCGCCATGAATTGTGGTGCACGCCGATGCGCAAATGACATTTTCATATTTACAAAGCATTTGCGCCGGTAACACAACTCGATCCCCCATTTACTATTCTCTTCCCGGCGCACGGGAAGGGGTGATCTGTACGCCACTATAGACCTGGTGCACGGCATGTTTAACTTCAAATTTAAACAAGCTGGAAGTGCCAATAATATGGGAGTGATGTGGGATGATGTGGGGAAGTGTTGTACTAATTGCCCAAGTCACAAATATGGCCAATATAGAATGAGAAAGTGACTTTCTCTGAACAAGCCGACAGCGCCGGCAAACACATTTAAACTGCGGGAGGTGAATTTATACACTGCACATGCTCAAACAGCATTTGCGCTTGTTCAAATACTTTAGTTCAGTGCGCCAGCAAAATATTAGTAAATGTCAGGCAACGTAAAAGCATTTGCATAGGTTGAACGGGCACACCTCTAGACTTTTTTTTTTTTTTTAACGCTGGTTCACTTCGTGCGGCTCTAATTAAATGTCGGTCCGGCAAAACACATACAAGTTCATTGATAAAAACAGCATTAAGAAAACAAACACAATTCAGAAAAAAAAATGCGTGGGGCTCCCCCGAAATTTAATACCAGGCCCTTTAGGTCTGGTATGGATATGGATATTAAGGGGAACCCCACGCCAAAAAAAAAAATGACGTGGAGTCCCCCCAAAAATGCATACCAGGCCCTTCAGGTCTGGTATGGATTTTAAGGGGAACCCCGCGCCATAATAAAAAAAAAAAATTGGCGGAGGTCCCCCCAAAAATCCACACCAGACACTTATCTGAGCACACAACCTGGCAGGCCGCAGGAAAAGGGGGGGGGGGGGTGAGAGAGCGCCCCCCTCCTGAACTGTACCAGGCCACATGCCCTCAACATTGGGAGGGTGCTTTGGGGTAGCCCCCCAAAGCACCTTGTCCCCATGTTGATGAGGACAAGGACTTCATCCCCACAACCCTGGCCGGTGGTTGTGGGGGTCTGAGGGCGGGGGGCTTATCGGAATCTGGAAGCCCCCTTTAACAAGGGGACCCCCAGATCCCGGCCCTCCCCCCTGTGTGAAATGGTAAGGAGGTACAAAAGTACCCCAACCATTTTACTAAAAAGCTGTCAAAAATGTTAAAAATGACAAGAGACAGTTTTTGACAATTCCTTTATTTCTTCTATTTTCTATCTTCTATCTTCCTTCGGTTTCTTCCTTAATCTTCTTCTTCTGGTTCTTCCTCCGGTGTTCTCGTCCAGCATCTCCTCCGTGGTGGGCCGCTCCACATCCATGGCATGGAGGAAGGCTCCCGCTCTTCTCTCCTTCATCTCCATCTTCTTCTCCGGGCCGCTCCGCACCCATGCTGGCATGGAGGGAAGCTCCCGCTGTGTGATGCTTCTCCTCTTCTGACGGTTCTTAAATAACAACGCACGGTGACTTGACGGGACTTCCCTGTGGCATCACGGGGAATGCCACAGGGAAGTCCCGTCATGTCCCCTGCGTCAGAGGGGGGCGGGGTCACCGGGTGGCCCCGCCTCCCCCATTATTTAAGAACCATCAGAAGAGGAGAAGCGTCACACAGGGGGAGCCTCCCTCCATGCCACCATGGGTGCGGAGCGGCCCGGAGAAGAAGATGAAGAAGAGAAGATGAAGAAGAGAAGAAGATGAAGAAGATGAAGAAGATGAAGAAGATGAAGAAGATGAAGAAGATGAAGAGAAGAGCGGGAGCCTTCCTCCATGCCATGGATGCGGAGCAGCCCGCCGCGGAGGAGATGCTGGACGAGAACACCGGAGGAAGAACCAGAAGAAGAAGATGGAGGAAGAAACCGAAGGAAGAAAGAAAATAGAAGAAATAAAGGAATTGTCAAAAACTGTCTCTTGTCATTTTTAACATTTTTGACAGTTTTTTCGTGAAATGGTAGGGGTACTTTTGAACCCCCTTACCATTTCACACAGGGGGGGAGGGCCGGGATCTGGGGGTCCCCTTGTTAAAGGGGGCTTCCAGATTCCGATAAGCCCCCCACCTGCAGACCAACACAACCACCGGCCAGGGTTGTGGGGATGAGGCCCTTGTCTTCAACATGGGGACAAGGTGTTTTTGGGGGCTACCCCAAAGCACCCTCCCAATGTTGAGGGCATGTGGCCTGGTACGGTTCAGGAGCCTGCCAGGTTGTGTGCTCAGATAAGGGTCTGGTATGGATTTTTGGGGGACCCCACGCGGTTTTTTTTTCTTATTTTGGCCGGGGTTCCCCTTAATATCCATACCAGACCTGAAGGGCCTGGTATGGAATTTAGGGGGACCCCCAGGTGTTTTGTCCCATCTGTAATTTTGGTGCATGCTGGATGATGTGCTTAATTTTGGACAGTGGGGTGGCTTATTTTGTGCTAGCTGCATTTGGGTTGTTCTGGGCATGCTCAGGGGCTTTGGATTTTTTTGGTGGTGCTTTTTGTGTGTGAACAGCACTTGGATGTTTCTGGGCATGTTCAGAGTGTGTTTTTTGGGTTAGTAATTTAAGGACATCCTTAACAGGTGTACCCACTTTCAAGTTCTCTCTACATTGGGTTAACTTGCATTTTATGTGTTTAATGGACTGTCCATGTGTATGCAATTGCCTCATTAGCAGACAAACCTATGTTATATAAAGCTTGCAGATAGCAATCTTTACTTTGCCCTGAAAAGAGCCAAGATTGTGGGGGGCCGGCAAGAGAGTACATTTGGGTGTCCTTATCGAGTTTCTAACACATGTATTTTCTATTTGTATTTTGTTTGTTATGTTGTTGCAAAACAGATGTGTTTTTATGCAATTTATTTGTTACTTTGGTTTGCTTTTTTTTTGGGTGGTGGTTATTTTACCATGAAATCTTTATGTTGGCAATTTTTGTTTTTCGTTGTTCACTTTGATTTAACTGTCTGTGCTGCATGATTTTTAAAATTCTCTCAAGATGTTGTGCCTAATGTTGTTTTAATCTTTAATAGATGTCCATTTGTGGGTGCACTCCTTTTAACTCCTGTTAATTTACACTGCAAAAGGGACAAACCTATTCTGTTAGTGTTTCAAATTAACATACATGTGTGTATTTAGCTTTCCTTGCTTCTTTTCCAAGTCCTGTGTTTTATTTATTTTTTTGGACCAATAAAATTGTTTCAAATTCTTTAGGTTTTATGTGTGTTCTTTTCATGCATCTGATTTCCCAGCTGCAGCTTAACTAGGCTGATGGCATGTCTTGGACAAATCCCTTTTTTTCTTTTTTCTTTTTTAGTTTTAAGTTACTTTCCTGGTGCCTTCATGGTAGCACATGCATGGATTGTGCATATGCTGCCATGGATAGTGACCAGATAAGTAACATTTTAGAGTGGCAAGTATTCAATTTTCTTTTTGAGCAGAGGTTTTCAGCCTCAGTCCTCAAGTACCCCCCTGACGGGACCCCCCCTGTTTAGGAAATTTTATCTTCTCTAAAATAGCTGTCCAAAATACAAAGCCATTGACTTTGATTTAAAGCACCTGAGCAAGATGAAGGAAAACCTGCAAAACATGGCCTGTTGGGGGGTACTTGAGGACAGGGTTGAGAAGCACTGATTTAGAGCACTGAACTAAAATCGAGCTGAAGCCAATCCTTTTCCAATTGTGGACATTTGAGGGAAATCAAGATTTTTTTATTTATTTATTTTTTTTAAAGGTTGGGCTTTGTCCCTTTTCTTAAAATTGGCTTCACTTCCTGTCATAGCCAAACAGGAAGTAAGTAAAACCGTAATTTTTCCTTGGTGACGCACAGGTCAATCTAACTAGTGCCCCCATTATGCAAATTGCACTCTAGCACTTTGTTGTGTACACCGCAAATTATTTAGGTATTTTGGGGTTTATTAAAGGCAAATCCTTTCTGCAATACAAGTGTAGTTGATGAAAATCAGAAGGGTAGCACTGGTGATTTTATCATCCAATCATGTAGAGGCAAAGATGCTGTTTTTTCTTTTCCTTGCATGTCCCCCTTGGATCTCTAGCAACTGCTGAACTTCTAAGTGCACTTGTGGTGCAAAGTGGATTTACCTTTTAGTAAATAAACCCCAAGATACATAATAATTTGGGATGTACATGGCAAAATGCTAGAGTGCAATTTCCCGAATGGGGAAACTATTTAGATTGACCTGTATGTCCCCAAGGACATACATTGGTAGGGTTTTACCCTCACTTCCTGTTACAGGAAGTGAATAATTTTGAATGCGAAATTGGCAAAATTTGGAAGGTGTCTTCAAACTATCAGGGGTGTAGACATCCCTCTGCAGTTTATCCCCAATCAAAAATAAGAAAGGATTTTAATGAGTTTACCTTTGCAAAGACACATTCCTAAGTTCAATTGTGATGCATGTTAATGGCCCATTTAGACCTTTAATAGAAAGTCATCAGTTGCCTTTGACTCTAAACATTATTTGTGACCAGTCCTAGAAATCTGCATCTGTTTTTCTATTAACCACTTGGTGTCTGTGCTATAGCCAAACGTCAGCCACAGCGTGGACCTGAATTTCTGGGAGGCTGTCATAGGACGTAGTCACTGACACTCGGGTGATCACAAAACAATGTAAGAGCGGTTTCACACTAGGACGACTTGTCAGGCGACTTGGCCGCCTGACAAGTAGCATCCCATTCTGTACAATGGATCCGACTTAGAAAAAGGTTCCTGTACTACTTTGAGGTGACTTGCATATACTTCTATATAGAAGTCGTTTTGCAAGTCGCCGCTGCAGTCGTGTTCAAGTCGTCTGAGGCACTCGCGCTGGAAGTAGTGCTGCCTCAGTGTGAACCGACTCTGAGGGCCGATCTGTTTATTTTTTTCTACTCACGCTGACAGCATGAGGATAAAAATAAAAGCTGATCACCGGCTTAGGTGCAAGGAACATTGGTCCCGAAGAGGCAATTCTTGCCTCATCTGTGCCCACCAGTACCCCCTTCCAGTGCCACCTATCAATGCCCACAAGTGATCCCAAGCAGTGCTGACTATCAGTGTAACCAATCAGTGCCGCCTCATCAGCATACATCAATGAAGGAGAAAAATTACCCATTTGCAAAATTTAAATAAATTTCAAAATATCCAAAAATATACCAATTTATTTTTAAAAATCTGTCTCTTCTTTTGTTTGAACAAAAGGAAAAAAAACCCACACAGATGATCAAATACCACCCAAAGAATGCTCTATTTGTGGGAACTTAAAAAAAAAAAAAAAAAAAAACATTTGGCTAAGTATGACCGCTAGGGATGAGCTTTGTGTTCGAGTCGAACCCATGTTGGACTCGAACATCGGCTGTTCGATCGTCCGTCGAATTGCGAGCGATATGGGCCGTTTGCGCCAAATTCGTGTGGCGCGTCACGGCCCATAATTCACTGTATATACACTGTATTCAGTTTAGCTAGATCCGTTCCTGTTATCTTCCTACTGACAGGCAGGCTTGTCTTTTTACAGTATATACAGCTACCTGAAGAAAATTACTGGTGTTCTTTTGATCCTATTAGTACCACAGTCAGGCAGCTAGACTACTTACAGTTAGTGCAGTGCGTCCTGCTGACAGTGTTCAGCTAAACCTACAAGTTAGTGCGGTGCGTCCTGCTCACAGTGTTCAGCTAAAACTACAAGTTAGTGGGGTGCGTCCTGCTCACAGTGTTCAGCTAAAACTACAAGTTAGTGGGGTGCATCCTGCTCACAGTGTTCAGCTAATCCTACAATTTGGTGTAGTGAGACCTCTGCACAGTGTTCATCTAAAGCTACAAGTTAGTGCAGTGCATCCTGCTCACAGTGTTCAGCTAGACCTGTTCCTGTTATCTTCTTACTGACAGGCAGGCTTGTCTTGTTACAGTATTTACAGCTACCTGAATAAAATTGCTGGTGTTCTTTTGATCCTATTAGCACCACAGTCAGGCAACTAGACTATTTACAGTTAGTGCAGTGTGTCCTGCTCACAGTGTTCAGCTAAACCTACAAGTTGGTGTAGTGAGACCTCTGCACAGTGTTCATCTAAAGCTACAAGTTAGTGCAGTGCGTCCTGCTCACAGTGTTCAGCTAGATCCGTTCCTGTTATCTTCTTACTGACAGGCAGGCTTGTCTTGTTACAGTATTTACAGCTACCTGAATAAAATTGCTGGTGTTCTTTTGATCCTATTAGTACCACAGTCAGGCAACTAGACTATTTACAGTTAGTGCAGTGTGTCCTGCTCACAGTGTTCAGCTAAACCTACAAGTTAGTGCAGTGCGTCCTGCTCACAGTGTTCAGCTAAACCTACAAGTTAGTGCAGTGCGTCCTGCTCACAGTGTTCAGCCAAAACTACAAGTTAGTTTTTTGCGAGCTCTGCACAGTGTTCAGCTAAAGCTACCTGTAGAAGGTTGGTGGTGTTCTCATACTACAGGCAGGCAGTTGATTTTGCTAGCTGCAGTATCAGTAATATGTAATATATATATATATCCCAGCTTAGTGCAGCTACAGGCCATTAGTATGTCTGGAAGGCCAAGAAGGAGAGGCAGACAGTCACAAGCCAATAAGAGAGGGCAAGCAGGCTCTGTGCTGGTCGTGGAGACGGTGCATCCTCATCAGCACGTGGCCGTGGGAGACGCTTGGCCTTTTTTCGGCAGCTGGCCGTGTTGAGCCACAACATGCGGAAGACTTGGTCGAGTGGATGACCAAGCCATCCTCATCCTCCTCATCCTCTCACCCATGCCCAGGGTACTTTGTCTGGCAAAGCAGCGGCCTCTTCCCTCGGTTCAATGTCATCAGTGACTCCTTCCCTAGCCCCACCATGTCCTCCTGAGGAGTCCCTCGAACTGTTTGACCACAGTGTTGGGTACATGCTCCAGGAGGATGCCCAGCGTTTGGAAGGCTCTGATGATGATACTGAGCTTGATGAAGGCAGTAACATGAGCACGGACAGAGGGGGTGCCCAAGAAGACAGCAAACTGTAAGTCATGTTCCCCCTGCTGCAGCATACTGCCAGGTTTGCTCCAGTGATGAGGAGGGAGGGGATGCTGAGGTCACTGACTCAACATTGGTGCCTGATAGGAGAGAGGAGGAGGAGGAGGAGGAGGCTGCACATCACCAATGAGGCAGGAAGGCCAGGGGCCAGCCTAAGGGCAGCACATTGACTGCATCACACCCCAAAGCTCCACATGTGCAGGGCGCTGCAGTCTCTGCGCGTTATTCAAAAAGTTCTTTGGTGTGGGCCTTTTTTGAGACGAGTGCATCAGATCGCACCGCTGCTATTTGCAACATATGTCTCAAGCGTATCTAGCATGGCCAAAACATCTTCCGCTTGGGTACCACATGCTTGACCAGACATATGTTGACCTTCCATGCAGTTCGTTGGCAAGCGTATCTAAAAGACCCACACCAAAGAACAAGAGGACCTCTCCTTGCTCCTCATCAGCTGAGATCTCCAACCCCACTATACCTTCAGTCCTCTCTGAGACCTGCACTGAGAGGAATGAAGGTGTAGAATTAGGTGTGTCACAGCCAAGTACTTGTGGGCAATCTGCTTTTGGTACACCGACGTCAGATTGTACCAGACAAATTTCCCTGCCCCAGCTGCTGCACCGCCGAAAGAAGTTTGCTCCGAGCCATCCACATGCGCAGCGGTTGAATGCTAGCTTGGCAAAATTGCTAGCACTTCAACTGCTGCCTTTTCAGTTGGTAGACTCTGCCCCCTTCCGTGAATTAGTGGAATGTGCGGTTCCTCAGTGGCAGGTACCCAAACGCCACTTTTTCTCACGGAAGGCGATTCCGGCTTTCTATCGGCATGTGGAAGGCAATGTCCATGCCTCGCTGGACAGGGCGGTCAGTGGTAAGGTGCATATTACCGCTGACTCATGGTCCAGCAGGCATGGACAGGGACGTTACCTAAGTTTCAGGGCGCATTGGGTGGCTCTGCTGGCAGCTGGGAAGGTTGCAGGACAAGGTGCAGTAGTGTTGGAGGTTGTTCCGCCACCACGCCTCCAAAATGCTAATGATTGTGACACACCTCTCTCCTCCACCCCCTCCTCTTCTTCTTCCTCCATGGCCTCTTCCTGTGCTTTGTCCTCGGAACCAGCAGTGCTCCGTAGCCGTTCAAGGGGCTACGCAAGCACGCAGGCCAAAAGAGGCCATGCGGTGCTTGAGCTGGTGTGCTTGGGGGACAGGAGCCACACTGGGGCAGAGGTTCTGTCAGCTCTGCAGGGGCAGGTTCAGAGGTGGTTGACGCCACGCCATCTTAAGGCAGGAATGGTGGTTTGCGACAATGGCACCAACCTCCTCTCTGCCCTCCGACAGGGACAAATGACCCATGTGCCCTGTTTGGCTCACGTCCTTAACTTGGTGGTGCAGCGCTTCTTGGGCAGGTACCTGGGCTTACAGGATGTCCTGAGGCAGGCCAGGAAAGTCTGTGTGCATTTCCGCCGGTCATATAATGCCAGTGCTCGGCTGACGGACCTCCAAAAGGAGTTTAACCTGCCCAAGAACCGCCTAATCTGTGACATGCCCACCAGGTGGAACTCAACGTTGGCCATGCTGCAGCGGCTGCACACGCAGCAGAGGGCCATCAATGAGTACCTGTGCGACTATGGCACCAGGACAGGGTCAGGGGAGCTTGTTTTTTTTTTTTCCCACGCCAGTGGGCCATGATCAGGGATGCATGCACTGTCCTGTCACCATTTGAGGAGGCCACGAGGATGGTGAGCAGTGACAGTGCATGCATCAGTGACACTGTCCCCCTTGTCCACCTGTTGGAGCACACGCTGCGTGGAACAATGGACAGGGCACTTGAGGCAGAACAGAGGCAGGAAGAGGAGGACTTCCTTAGCTCTCAAGGCCCCCTTTATCCAGACAGTGTTCCTGCGTGCCCGCCGATTACACAGGAAGAGGACGAGGAGGAGGAGGAAGATTGTGTCAGTATGGAGGTGGAGCCTGGCACTCAGCATCAGCAGCAGTCTTTAAGGGATCAGTCCCAAGAAACACATGGACTTGTACGTGGCTGGGAGGAGGTGGCTGCAGACCATGTCGTCCTTAGTGACCCAGAGGACTCTGGACCGAATGCCTCAGCAAACCTACGCTGCATGGCCTCCCTGATCCTGCAAAGCCTGCGTAAGGATCCTCGTATTCGTGGTATCAAGGAGAAGGACCAATACTGTCTGGCAACCCTCCTTGATCCACGTTACAAGGGTAAGGTTGCGGACCTTATCTTGCCATCGCAGAGGGAGCAGAGGATGAAACATCTTCGGGAGGCCTTGCAGAAAGGTCTGTGCAACGCGTTCCCAGAGACTGGGAGGTTACAAACTCCTGTTTCTGGACAACGTGTTGCTGAGGCTTCGGTCAGTCAAAGAAGGAGCAGTGGAGAAGGTGGCCGTCTGACCGATGCTTTCAGACAATTTTTTGGTCCGCAGCCCAAAGGTATGATCGGTTCCAGCAACCATCGCTAGCGTCTGTTTTACATGGTGCAGGAATACCTAGGGGCAAGATAAGACTTGGACACCTTTCCCACTGAAAATCCTCTGGGTTACTGGGTCTTGAGGATGGATCACTGGCCAGAGCTTGCACAGTATGCAATTGACCTACTGGCCTGTCCTGCATCCAGCGTTCTTTTGGAACGCACTTTCAGTGCTGCTGGAGGCGTGGTAACCAATCACAGGGTGTGTCTGTCCACCGACTCGGTCGATCGACTGACCTTCATAAAAATGAATCAGTCTTGGATCACCACCAGCTACCAAGCACCTGATGCTGATGTAACCGAATAATTTTTTTTGAAATCTCAGATCCCTTCAAAGACTGCCTATGCTGATGCTGAGTGGCTATCCCTGAGTAATTATCCTCTTCCTCCTCAATCATCACGCTGATAGCTTGTAAGAACATTTTTGGTTCTGGGCGCCACCACCAGTGCCTAAGGCACAATTTTTCAGCCCCTGTTTAACAGGGGCGTGTAATTACAATTTTTGATGCAATACTTTGCAGCAGGGCTCGTTCCTGCGTTCCAACTAGAGTGTCTGTGAGGGGTTGCAGTGTTGTGGCACCGGCACCACCACCAAAGGCACAATTTTTTTGCCCCTGTTCAACAGGGGCATGTAATTACAATTCTTGATCTAATATTTCACAGCAGGGCCCATTTCTGCACCCACCAAGAGCGAGTGAGGACTTACAGTGTTGTGGCACCGACACCACCACCAAAGGCCCAGTTTTTCTGCCCCTGTTCAACAGGGGCATGTAATTACAATTCTTGATCTAATATTTCACAGCAGGGCCCTGTGAGGGCTTACATTGTTGTGGCCACAACAACACCTAAGGCCCAAATTTCTGCTGAGTATATAGGGCAGGCCCCCCACTTTCAAACATCTAACTTACAAACGACTCCTACTTGCAATCGGAAGGAGACAACAGGAAGTGAGATGAAATCTACCCCTAGGAAGGGAAATTCTCTCCTGTAAGAGTTAATATGGGAAAAACATTTCTCCTTTCCACTGATGCTTTCCAATCCTTGTTCCACAAAAAACCCCAAATTCTCAAAAAACATTTGTCATTGGGACAAAAAGTGAGGTGAAATCTTCTAAAGAGGAGGAAAGACAGCAAAACAAATGTCACAGGGGTGATAACCCTTCCCTATGTTTTCCAAAAAGCTTAAAAAAGATTTTTTGGCTGGAACACATTAAAAATGTACCCGTTCAAAATGACAAACAGATTCTACTTAACAAACCTACAGTCCCTGTCTTGTTTTCACCGCCTGTATACTGCTGTTCAGAGTATATAGGGCCTGGTGGCCCCACACCTTTCCTTATTTTAATTTGGGTGCGGGGTTCCCCTTAATATCCATACAAGACCCAAAGGGCCTGGTAATGGACTGGGGGGTACCCATGCCGTTTGTCTCACTGATTTTCATCCATATTGCCAGGACCCGACATTACAGTAAAACCGCAAGCAGTTTTAAATGAGAGGTTTTCCTTTAAAAATGACATTTGGTGCAGGGACTGTTCTAAACACGGGAAACACACGCCACTTTACAGGCATACTATAGACACCCCCCAGGTATGATATTTAAAGGAATATTTCACTTTTTTTTTTTTTACTTTAAGCATCATTAAAATCACTGCTCCCGAAAAAACAGCCGTTTTTAAAAGTTTTTTTTGCATTGATACATGTCCCCTGGGGTAGGACTCGGGTCCCCAAACCCTTTTTAGGACAATACCATGCAAATTAGCCTTTAAAATGAGCACTTTTGATTTCGAACGTTCGAGTCCCATAGACGTCAATGGGGTTCTAACGTTCGTGCGAACTTTCGGTCCGTTCGCAGGTTCTGTTGCGAACCGAACCGGGGGGTGTTCGGTTCATCCCTAATGACCGCGCAATTGTCATTCAAAATGGATCAGCGCTGAAAATTGGTCAGGACAGCAGGGGGTTTAAGTGCCCACCTGTAAGCAAGTGGTTAATTTCCATGCCAACTATGGATTTCTGTAATGAAGATGTGTGCCCGCTGTGTATACGGCATGTGAGTAAACAAGTTGCACACATATGAACGGTACTCATTGTAAATCATGGGGTACACCTTGTGATGCAACTTTTCAGTCCCAAGTGGCCTTAAGCTCTTTCCACTACTGCGAGTTGTTGTGCGACTTGACACATGTGAAGTCGCAAGGCAAGTCAAAACACATGTATTTTAATGTTCCCCCGTTCTAATTGGTGCAACTCCAAAAAAAGTTCTTGCACTACTTTGTTCCAATTTCAGTGCGACTTTTTCTCAGATGTTTTGAATTAGTCGCGTGGCATTAAGGCTCGGTTTCAACTATTGAAAGGCCAAAGTTGCGTGCTTTTTGCCGCGAGTTTCCCCCAACTTTTTGCCAAAACTTGAAGCAATGCCTGTGTATTTTTGAGGTCTATGGACCTCAAGTCGCATCAAAGTGGGACCAAAATAGTGCAGGGACTACTTTGAAGTTGCTGCGACTTGAAGTCGCAGACATCTGAACGGTACTCATTGTAAATCATGGGGTAGAACTTGTGATGCAACTTTTCAGTCCCTAGTGGCATGACAAGTTGCAATAGTGGAAAACAAGCCAAAAAAGCACATTGTAAATCACGCAACTTTGGTGTTGAAATAGTGGAAAGACAGCATTAGGCTAAAGCGGTAATGGGAAGATGCACTGTAAGAATTACTTCTAATTGTAGAAAATCAAACAGGCTCTTGCACTGAATCTAATTTATGGAAGATCTAACTGATTGGGCAGTGTATGGTGACCTTTAAAGATATGAAAATGTGAATTTCTGGTGTTTAAGCCTCATACACACCATGGGACTTTGTACCCCGTGTACGGAGCCCGCTGTGCTCAGTGGGGGATTGCTCCGTCGATCCCCACTGGGCAGGCAGATGACAGGTCTGTCTCTGCACACTGTGCAGGGACAGACCTGTCAGAGTTCCGCTCTCCTCTATGGGGGATCGGATGATGAAGGACCGTAGAGTCCGTCGTCACCCGATCCGATCCGCATATGGATGGAAAAATAGGTTTTTCCTCCGTTACACTTTTTAGGATTGGAGTGGGTTGGATGTCAGCGGACATGTCACCACTGACATCCGACCCTCCATAGAGGTCTATGGAGTGTCCGTTCAGGTCCGTCCGTGTGAGGGGGCCTAAGGCAGGCCTCTTTCACACTGGGGCGGTGCGGCTAAAACTGTGCTATTTTTCGCGCTTCTTTACCGGCGGTATTCGGCCGCTAGCGGTTTTAAAAGGGGTTAAATCCGGACGCAAAACACCACTGCAGCGGCGTTTTGCTGGCGGTATAGCCGCGCTATCCCACTGATTTCAATGGGCAGGAGCGGTTTATACACTGCTCCAAAGATGCTGCTAGCATGACTTTTTTTAGGCCCCTTTCACACTGGGGAGTTTTTAGGCACTACGGCACTAAAAATAGCGCCTGAAAAATGCCCTAAAGAAGCGGCTCCATTCACTCTAGTGAGGGCTTTCACACTGGAGTGGTGCGCTGGCAGGGCGTCCCAAATAGTCCTGCCAGCAGCTTTTTTGGAGCTGTGAACTCACTCACTGCTCCTCCCCATTAAAATCAATGGGGCAGCTCCGTGATACCGCCGGCAAAATGCCGATCCAGCGGCGTTTTGCGGGTGGATTTAACCTCTTTTTGGCCGCTGGCAGAGGGGTTAAAACCGCCCCGTGGGGGGTTAAATCCGCCCCGTTAGCAGCCGAATAACGCCACTAAAACGACAGTAAAGCGGCGCTAAAAATAGTGCCGCTTTACCGCAGACGCCCCCACCGCCCCAGTGTGAAAGGGGCCTTAGGCTCTATTCACACTAATGCTTTTTTTGATGCATTTTGCAGAAATGCATGGGAATTTTTTAACATGGGTTCCTATGGAACATGTTCACATGAATGCATTTTTTTTGCCTCTGCGTTTTTGGAAAGGGTCCGGGACTTTTTTCCTGCAAAATGCAGCGTTTTGCTTGTAATAGATTTCACTGGACCTGCATCCAAAACGCAAGTACTGCGATTTGCGTTTTTTTTAATGCTGTATATAGCTGGTTGCTAAGAAGGGGGCCGGGAAGCCACTTACCGCCCGCCATATGCAGAATGACATCCGGGAAGTGGTTCTGTTATCCTGACTGGGCGTCATATGATATCCAGCAGGATAACATGCCGGCACGCGCCCGCAGGGGCGCGCATCGCAGCGATCGCGAGTGCGGCGTGTCAGTCTGACACCCCGCATCTCCGATTGTGACCACGTGATCAGCTGTGACCAACCACAGCTGATCATCGCGAGAACCAGGAAGTGCCGGTAAACGACATTCCTTGGTTCGCGCTGACAGGGAGAGCCGACCGAGCACATTGATTATCAGCATAGCCCCCTCAGATGTGCCACAACACCTCAGATGTGACCCCTCAGCTGTCAGTCAGTTCCCCAATTAAAAGACAGCTCACAGTGCCAATCAGTGCCCATATCAGTGCCCAGCAGTAAAACCTGTCAATATCTCAACATCAGTGCTGCCCATCAGTGCCACCTGTCAGTGGCAATCAGTACCGCCTGTCAGTGCGCATCACAGCCGCCAGTCAGTGCCCATCACAGCCGCCAGTCAGTGCCCATCAGTGCCGCCAGTCAGTGCCCATCAGTGCCGCCAGTCAGTGCCCATCAGTGCCGCCAGTCAGTGCCCATCAGTGCCGCTTATCATTGCCGCGTATTAGTGCCCAATTCTACATATCAGTGCATCCTCATCAGTGCCAACTCATCAGTGCCAACTCATCAGTGTCCGACAGTGAAGGAGGAAGCAACATTTTATAACTGAAAAACGAAGAAAAACTTTTTTTTTCCAAAATTGTGTTCTTTTTCAGTTTGTTAAGCAAAAAAAACAAAAAAACTGCAGAGTTGATCAAATATCACCAAAAGAAAGCTCTATTTGTGGGAACAAAATGCTAAAAATGTTGTTTCAGTACAGTGTAGCATGACCGCGCAATTGTTATTCAAAAGTGTGACAGCATTGAAAGCTGAAAATTGTCCTGGGCGGGAAGAGGCAAAAGTGTCTGATATTGAAGTGGTTAACAACCTATGAGTCATCAGCTGTCAGCTGACTTCCCACTCAATGTAAAACAAAAAAAAAAAAAAGCCGGCTAAGAAAAAAAAAAAAAAAAAGCGTGAAAAAAAACAGCGTGGGGTCCCCCCAGGGTCTGGTATGGATTCGGAGGGGACCCCCATGCCAAAATTAAAAAAAAAAAAAATGGCGTGGGGGGCATACCATGCCCTTCGGTCTGGTATGGATTTTAAGGGGAACCCCCTAGGCCGAAAAATCGGCGTGGGGCCCCCCAAAACCCATACCAGACCCTTATCCGAGCACGCCGCCTGGCCAGGCCGGAAAGGGGGTGGGGACAAGCGAGCGCCCCCCCCCCTCCTGAACCGCGCCAGGCCGCATTGCATGCTGTGACGTTTTAGGGGGTGTGGTCACTGGACCACGCCCCCTTATGCCGTCACAGTCCCAGCATGCCCAGGGACTGTGACGGCATAAGGGGGCGGGGTCACCACCTATATAAGTCAGAGCGGAGCACCCAGAGAGCATTCCAGCCAGAGAGAGCGACGTGTCAACATCGGAAGAAGAGAAGAGGGAAGAAGGCAGAAGGCAGCAGACCGGGCTCCTCCGCTATAGCAAAAAAGCAGAAGATAGCGGAGGAGCCCAGTAGAAGACCCGGAGAGCGTGGAGAACAGGGAACTGGAGAGACCCCCGAAGCCGGAAGAGGACCCCCTCCGGAGCTGTCTAATAAATTACTTTAAAAACCTGTGCAGTGTGTTTTTTTTATTGACACTTTTTCCGTAGGTTAATGGGTAGGGGTACCATGTACCCCATACTCATTCACATAGGGTGGGGGGCCGGCATCCAGGGGCCCCCTTATTAAAGGGGGCTCCTGGATTCCAATAAGCCCCTGACAACCAACGGCCAGGGTTGTCGGGAAGAGGCCCTTGTCCTCATCAACATGGGGACAAGGTGCTTTGGGGTGGGGGGGCCTGCAGCGCGCCCCTCTTCCCCAAAGTACCCATCCCTGGCACGGTTCAGGAGGGGGGGCGCTCGCTCGTCCCCACCTCCTTTCCTGACCGGCCGGGCTGCGTGCTCGGATAAGGGTCTGGTGTGGATTTGGGGGGAACCCCTATGCTGTTTTTTCGGCGTAGGAGTGCCCCTTAATATCCATACTAGACCGAAGGGCCTGGAATGCACCCAAAGGGGGAACCCATGCAGGTTTTTCTCGCGCTGCCTTAATAGGAAGATGTCTTTTTCCTATTGCAGCGAGCGTGAGATGTACCTCGCCGAGAACCAGCGCGGTCCTATCGCGTTGGAAACATTCTCACGTGAAGGTACTCCTGTGTGTGCGGTTCACACGCTGGTTTAAGGATCTATCCAGCGCACCAATTAAGGTCGGAACCAGCGCAGTGCGTTCATCTTAGTAAATGACCCCCTATGTGTGTTTTTTTTTTTTTGTGGTTCCTTGCATGTGCCCCTCGGATCCACAGCGAATGCACTTCCAAATGCTCTTTCTGTGCAATTCCAAGTACAATTTGCACTTGTAGTGAAAAATGAATTTGCCTTTGGAAAATAAACCCCTATGTCTAATTAACAAGGGACACCAACCTTATTAAGGTTCATTAAAACAACACAAAATATTAAGGTTATTGTGGTAACTTGAAACTCCAAAACTTAAAAAAAAAAAAAAAAAATTGTATAATTTAGTACACATTGTAAAATAGATAGTGTTTAAATCTAAAAAAAATAGATAGAGGAGTCCAAAATCTAATTTAATACTTTAGTTATGGAGATCTGGCTTTTTTAAAATATCATATTAGTCATGGCATGAGGATAAATCATGAAGAAAGTAGTTTGTGAGAACTCTGTGTGAATATAAAAGCAGCAAAACAACTTCATTCCTCTCGCATTATAAAGAAAAAAAAGACGCTGTATTAAAAGATCACAGAAGAGGAATGTGATAGCTTCAATACGAAGGCTAGTTTTACCAGACCGAGCGCTTCCGTCTTATACTTACTTCAGAGCATGCGTGAGTTTTGGTCCGTCGGACTAGCACACACACGACCGGTTTGTACGCTAGAAAGCAAAGTCCGTCGGATAGATTTGAAACATGTTGCAAATCTAAGTCCGTCCAACTTTTGAGACAACAAAGTCCGCTGGAGCCCACACACGATCGAATTGTCTGACCAAATCTGGTATGCCGCACCAAGTCTGCCGTAAAGTCCGCTCATGTGTACGCGGCATTAGAAACGTTTTTGAAGCTTTTTATGGCATATCTCTTATGCTTTAAACCCTTAAGTGGTTAATAGATACAAATTGTAATCAAGACTATTGATTCTGTTCTGTTGTAATATTTCTAGTCAATAACATGGTACATTGCTTTGGCTAAATATGGTGAGATTTAGAACATGGCTTCGGTGTACTAGGGCAGAGCCCAAAGACCCTATTTTTTTTAGGCCATTTACAAGCATGTTGTAGTACATGTTTTTGGTCAGAATGTTTTATATCTAAAAATATTTATATATATATATATATATATATATATATATATATTTTTTTTTTTTCTTTTACAAAACTAAACTCGATTTCTATGTAACAGTTTTTGGTGGAATGATATTTTCTATTTGTTAGTACAGTGCTTAAATATTTATACATTTTAATAAACTACCCCTTTGAGATATGCTTCCTCTACTACTCTGATATTACAAGAAGCTAAACAATAATGGTCCCAAATGAACAAAACAACTAAACTAACAATTAAAAATAAATTCTACATAATAAGCAAAGCTACATTTTCTTTAGAACTGCTTTCTGTTCTTTTGTATTTTGTGCTCTGGGGTAAGATATTTTCTTTTTTAGTCTCTAATAAACATCAGGTTGACTTGCAAAAGATGACAAACACTGGTGCAGAATCGGTTACCACAATAATTGGTACTTTTATTACTTCTAACATTTTGCTAACTGCGCCAAAAAATGTTGTGATATTTCTTTAAAAGATTCAGAGTTTTAAATCTTCTGTAAGCTTAATATTTTTGCATTCACATCAAAAAGGTTTTTACTTACTTCACATCCCAGTGACATCCTCCTGCCCCACCTTGACATACAGAGTGCCACCAGAACAGAGGGTGAGAGGAAATTCCTTCTTAAAAGAGACATACTGTATATACTATATTGTCAAAAGTATTGGGACACCCGCCTTTACATGCACATGAAATTTAATGGCATCCCAGTCTTAGGCCACACACACACTATTAGATTTTCTGCAGATTTTTGTCTTCAGAGATTTACCAAAACTATGTAGTGCAAGGGCCTGCCTGATTGCATACAAATTGAAACTCTTAAGGTTTGACCTCATATTATATGGTTTTGGTAAATCTGAAGACAAAAATCTGCAGAAAATCTAATAGTGTGTATGAGGCTTTAGTCTGTAGGATTCATTGTGTTGGCCCACCCTTTGCAGCTATAACAGCTTCAACTCTTCTGGGAAGTCTGTCCACAAGGTTTAGGAGTGTGTCTATGGCAGTCTTTCTCAACTCCAGTCCTCAAGGCGCCCCAACAGGTCATGTTTTCAGAATTTCCCTCTGATGAAACGGCTGTGGTAATTGCCAAGGCAATGAAACTGATCAAATCACCTGTGCAAAATAATGGAGAGCCTGAAAACATGACCTGTTGGTGCGCCTTGAGGACTGGAGTTGAGAAACACTGGTCTATGGGAATGTTTGACCATTGTTCCAGAAGTGCATTTATGAGGTCAGGCACTGATGTTGGACGAAGAAGGCCTGGCTCGCAGTCTCCGCTCCAATTCATTCCAAAGGTGTTCTATCGGGATGGTGTCAGGACTTTGTGCAGGCCAGTCAAGTTCCTCCACTCCAAACTCACTCATCCATGTCTTTATGAACCTTGCATTGTGGACTGGTCCAAATCATTTAGTGGAGGGGGGATTATGATGCATGGATTGTTTTTCAAGGGTTGGGCTTGGCCCCTTAGTTCCAGTAAAGGGAACTCTTAAGGCATCAGCATACCAAGACACTTTGGACAATTTCATGTTCCCAACTTTGTGGGAACAGTTTGGGGATGGGTTCTTCCTGTTCCAAAATGACTGTGCACCAGTGCACAAAGCAGTGTCCATAAAGACATGGTGAGCGAGTTTGGGGTGGAGGAACTTGACTGGCCTCAACCCGATAGAACACCTTTGGGATGAATTAAAGCATAGACTGCGAGCCAGGCCTTCTCGTTCAACATCAGTGCCTGACCTCACAAATGCGCTTCTGGAGGAGTGGTCAAACATTCCCATAGTCACACTCATAAATCTTGTGGACAGCCTTCCCAGAATAGTTGAAGCTGTTATAGCTTCAAAGGGTGGGCCAACTCAATATTGAACCCTACAGACTTGGGATGCCATTGCAGTTCATGTGCGAGTAAAGGCAGGTGTCCCAATACTTTTGACAATATAGTGTATATTAATAGGGACAACTAAGGCTGGCCATACACTATTCAATTTTCCTGTTCAACTTTCCTTTAGATTTACCAAAACCATATAATAGGAGGTCAAACCTAAACACTTTCAATTTGGATGCAATCAGGTAGGCCCTTGTACTACATAGTTGAAGGTAAATCTAAAGAAAATTGAACAGGAAAATTGTATGGTGTATGGCCAGCTTAAAACAATAAGCATTGGTGGAAATCCCAAAGCTTGTTGTGATTTTATGAATCGTTGCCAGATTTAGTTTGAACCTCTGCTCAACCATTTTCCTTCTAAACAAACATAGCTTATCCTAATCTGTTTACTTAAATTAGCTGAGTGTGATGCATCATCCTCCCTGGATGATCTGGTGTTCCATTGAATGAAAAAACAGAATCCTGTGCTCATTCTCATCCAGGACCCAGGAACTACAATCTCATTGACAATGTCAATGACTCCTGCTGTTTCAGTGTTTTTAGTACAACTAATTTCTGGCTCTCCTGTGAAGCTCATGCATTCTCAGGCTACCAGTTTTGGGTGTTCTGCATCCCCTGTGAACTGAATGTGTTCTGCATCCTCCTTTTAAAAAAAAAAAAAAAAAAAAGTCTTGTGCATGACGTCATTGTCTTTATTTACATTTTGACTGTATTCTGTGAATGAGTTATCTGAAGCACCCCTTAATTATTCATAGTTTTAAGGGGCCCACGATATTCTGATAAGTCTACCCCAGCAGAGCCCAAAACCACTGGGCCAGGGTTGTGGGGAAAAGGCCCTTGTCTTCATAAACATAGGGACAAACTGTTTTGCCCGGGGTCCATGATTCAATGGTGTCACTGAAAGGAAAAAAATGTCCCTGTGTTGGTGGTGCCCCCCAGTACACATGAAAGCATATGTAGTGAAAGAGCTTAAAGTGGATGTAAACCAGGTTCATGAAATTTGAGCTGGATACATATATCTGCAGTGTTTTCTCATCTCTCTCCAAAGCCTTAAGTCCCGTGTCTTTCTCCTGGTCCGTTCTTCTGTTATCAGCATGATAACTTCTGACAAGTTCTCTGTCAACTGTGATAAAACCAGGCTGAATTCTGTGTCAGGGTGGGTTCTAGATTAGTAGAGAGCTGGTCAATTCCCAGCACAGCTCTGCAAGCCTCTGCCTATGTGGAGAGGGGGTGTGTGCCTTTCCTCCAATCATCTCACAGTGTATGGCAAGAATCCACATACACAGGTGAATCAGGAAGAGAAAATTCTAACAGGACGTGCACATTCTAAACAGTATATAAAGCTGAAAACAGAAGATATAAATGTAAAAAGTATGTAGGAGAATTTGTTTCATCTCTGTGTATCATCTGAGGCTCTTCACTTCACTGGATATATGTGAGGGTTTACATCCACTTTAAAATTTAAAACTATGTCTAGTGAAATCTTTTTTTCCTAGTTTCCGGTGGAGTGGTAAAGAATTAGTCCCCTGTCTAGTCCTTCCTGTTCCCATTTGAAAACATAGGACCTGCATGTATATGCATTTTATCCTGACTTAAAAAAAATATCTTGTAGATCTCCTTGGATCTTAAGCTCAGGCTCTACATGGTATTGAAATATCAGTTTTGCATGGAATTGCTTTTCAAGTTCAAAACCACCCTCCAAATGTATCTTAAAAATATATATATGGAGTGCCATATACAGTATGCATGATGCCAACAACCCTTAGGAACATACAGGTGCATCTCAAAAAATGTTAATATCAAAGTGAATTTATTTCAGTAATTAAAATAAAAAAGTGAAACTCATACTTTATATAGATGTGTTACACAGAGTGATTTCAAATATTTCTTTTTTTTTAATGTTGAGGATTATGGTTTACGGCTAGTGAAAACCCAAAATTCAGTATCTCAGAAAATGTGAATTTTACATAAGACCAATAAAAAATAATTTTTAATACAGAAATGTTGGCTTACTGAAAAGTATGTCTCTGTAAGGTATAGTATGCACTATACCAATACTTGGTCAGGGCTCCTTTTTGCATGAATTACTGCATCAATGCAGCGTGGCATGGAGGCGATCAGCCTGTGGCACTGCTGAGGTGTTATGGAAGCTCAGGTTGCTTTGGTAGCGGCCATCAGTTTGTCTGCATTGTTGGGTCTGGAGTCTCTCATCTTCCTCTTGACAATATCCCACAGATTCTCTATGGGGCTTAGGTCAGGTGAGTTTGCTGACCAATCAATAACAGTGATATCATGATTATTAAA